>ML681971.1:28075769-28102858 GCA_007922195.1 Podocnemis expansa
GGATCCAATGTTGTTTCGGAACACTTTGTTCCGAAACAACATGTTCACACGCCTTGTTTCGAAACAAGGGTTTCGAAACAAGTTTGTTTCGACCCCAAATGGGGTTTAACTTGTTTCGAAACAACTGTGCGTCGTGTGAACATGGTTTTTTTTGTTTCGAAACAACGAGGTTGTTTCGAAACAAAAGTGCTGTGTGAACACAGCCTTAGTGGGGATCAATAATATAGCATAAACTTTAATTTGTAAATCAGCATATATCTAAATAAATTAGAAGACAATACAAATGATGGTGCTGAGGCTAAATGATTACAGAATGAATACATCCCATTGGTGGTGTCTTTATGGATTTAATGAAGAGAATTTTAGACTTTGCCTCAACATCAATAAAGGTGAAGTACTAGTTGATCTTCACTTCAGTTATATCACATAATGGAATCTTGTAAAATCCAGGATAACATTCCCACTCCTAGCTTGACAGTTAAGTAAGAGAGGAGGCAGCCAGTTGTATTTCAAGAGACTTCCAACCTCAGTCTCTGCTCCTCTTCATCACATTTCTGTGGTCATTGAGTTCGAATGGCTTAGTTCAGAGACCTCACTGACGCAGTTAGAATCTATTCTCTGTTATCTTTGACTTGTTTTAATAATGACTGCTGAAGAGGTCTGAGGGACTGATGACAATAACACGCTGCTGGGACAGGAAGAAACTAGGGCATGAATGCATGCTTCTTAGATTTTAACCAATGAAGATGCAATATCCTTTCAGAAGGTTAGCTAACTTGTCCCAGGAACTTGAGTTCTCTCTTCTATGGCATGAAAGCCTTGCGTGTGGAAGGGTATGCTCTGCAGATCCTTTTTATCTAAGGAATCTTTGCATGAGGGATTTTTCTTCCATATTGGGTTCTCCATTAAAGGCTGTTGGTATAGAAGTCCTTTAAATCCATTGTCTATTAAAACTATAGCATTATGGTTTATTTTCCTTCTTTGTCTAAAAAGTTGAGGAGAGAAGAAATCATGTGTCAACTGTTGCAGATCATTCTTTGCCGGATGAATAATGCTATAAAGTATGTACTTATTTGAAAGGGGAGAGAGAATAAAAGCCACACTGAAAATTCCTACTTTGGTAGGTGAATATCACACACAAAAATGACAGACATAAAAGAGTGTTGACAAGTGAAGATCAAGTAGACTGTCCCAATATGTAATTTGCCATTTTACATCAGAACCATTTCCTGTCTGAAACATCTGCTGTTTGTCTGCTTGGGAACTATAAATTCTTCTCAAATAACTGAGTCCATCAGTACTGTTTGCATTCTGGTTGAATAAATGTAATAATGAAGTAACTAAATTAACATCCAATTGAAAAGGAAAAATCAAACTTTGCAAAACCCATTTCAATCTAATAGGTGGAAAGTCAACATTTTAAAATAATTTGGATAGCTGTGTTCATGTAAATTATGAATTCCAGATTTGTTAGTCTGAATGACTCATTAGGGTACCAAAGCATTAAGCAACCAATTCTAGGGTGAAACTATAGGAGCTACACAACAATATCTCACAGGGCTTTATGAAAATTTAGTTGAGGCTGGAGGGGAATATTTTAATTAGGGAAGTACAATTACCCAGGATGGAATTTGGTCAGGATATGCTTATCTTGCAAATTAGGACCATGATTCAGTAAAGCCTTCTCAGTCATGTTTTCCTCAGCTGGGGCTATATTTTATACCCAGTCTTGCAAAGAGTGCAATGGAATCATTAAAACACCACAAATTGCCAGATCTAGGTTCACATCTTGACCAGACATTGACGCAGTAATAGCCACCGGCAAGAGAGACAACTCATATATGCTATGTATTTTAAGAATACTCTACACTGACCCACTGCAAGAAAATCATTCCTTATTGAAGCTTACACTTGACTTCTTCTCATATACTCTTACTTCATTTCTCTTTTAATGCTGGTATTTTACAGTTCCTTGATTGGTTTTCATGTTTGCAGGCAATTTGGAATCATGGATTGCAATTCTTTCACAAAATTATTGTCATGTGACCTGTCATAGTTCGGTCTCTAATTTCAAGACCGCATGTGGTACAAGAGATGTAACTCTATTCTTCCATTTTTACCTAGCAATTATGTAAAATAGCACATATTTTGTGCATGAGGCCAGAGCTGATGGCTATAAGTTTAATTTTTGACCGACACGCCAAATGAATACTAGTTTTTCAGGCAAAAAGTGAAAATGAATTTCCTGTAAGTTTCATATTTCTCAGATCCTCAAATTTATGGGAGAACCAGAAATATGCTGAATGTAATGCGCAATCATTTTCATAAGACTGTCAAGATGAAGGTGAGAAAGTTCAAGCTGAGATCGTTCCCCAAAGCATAGTGATAATATTGATTTATGATGTCTTGATGTAGCATTACTACATCATGACATATGATCATGAGAGAATGATGATCATCTGACTTAAAGAAATTCTGGGCAACCTTATTAGCTAACTGATTGGTCTGCCTGTTACACTGTAGAGGCCTCACCCTCACACTCTGTGCAAGAGACCTGACTGAATTGTTCATAGTCCATAAGATAAAAACCATTTTGGTTTGATGGGAAAGGAGACTTCATTACATGCAAACGCAGATGAATTTAAACAACACCATATTTAAAAGGCAGGCCTCCAAACTTGATTAAAATGCAGGCTTCACAGTGTATATTTCATCATGTCTGACAACAAGTAATCTTTTTTAAATGTTTCACTTTATGGCTGGGTGTTGATTTGGATGCAGTGAATGTAGGCTTGGTGAAAGAGTGTGTCAAACAGGTTAAGAGGCAAGACGGGCACAGCGTCCTGAATAGTCAAGCCTTTATTATCTGGTCTCTATGGGGTTTCCTTTCCCACATGGAAAAATGTGTGGTAATACCATAGCAACCACAAAGGAACAAACATAGCAGGATATGTCTTTGCTGTTTAAAGCTTAATAGGCTGGTTTTTTGTAAAAGGACACATTTCCAGAGCTGCTGTTTTGCTTAGACTAAACTGAACAATGAAAATGTATATATAGGAACAGAAAAGGAATAGTGATCAGCCGCTTTCCGGCCTTTCCTCTTCAAGGATTTTTTCAGCTGGATAGGAGGATTATGATAAATTGAGGAAACAGCTCAAAACTCTACATTTTAATTTTAAACCACTCCCATCCCCACCTTTGCAGCAAACCTGTAATGGAAACACGCTGTAAAATTGCACTTCTATATATGTAATCACAGCTGCCTAGAATTATTTGTATTTCTCCACCAATTTATTCCCACTGAGAAAACCTAGTGCCTATTGTACCATGTGCAGAAGCTTTATTTAAGAATTCAGAAACTAAACAGCTGGAGATATGAGACACAAATAGAAATCCACGGAACTGGAAGAGCCGAACAGTGAATGCTGTAGTTTAAAGTTTATCAGCTCCTCTGAAAGAGTAGTTACATGCATGAGGATTTGAAATTCACTAACAACCATTGCTGGGTTAGGCATTCATGTTGTATATGCACCAGCCAAAGAAAGTGTAAAAGGTTCACCTTTCTAGGGGTATGTCCACATGTAGGTTTTAAAGCAAAACAGTGTTGGTTGTTTGGCTTTAAAAAAAATTAGGTCCACACAACGTTTTGTTGTTTCAATATGCCGAGCTCCATATCGAAACAACAAAACTTGAACTGAAACATTAAAACCTAGCAAGTAATTGAAACAGCTGTTGAAGCAAAATGGTTGTTTTGAAACAACACTGTTGGGATGCGCTGTTTCAAAACAACATTTTTTCGCTTGAATGGCTTTGACCTTCCTCCCAGGGCACATGGCACCCTGGAAGGAAACCTACCTCATCAGCACCCTGGCCAGGGAGCAAATCAGGACTCTGGCTGGGGAGGTGTAGGGGAATGGAGCCCCGGGCACCTGGTGGCGTGGGAGGGATTACTGGGCACCCCGCATCCCCCACTGCTGGGCAGGTGGCGGGGCAGGGAGCCCCGCAAGCCTGGCTCCCCCACCACTGGCCAGGTGTGCAGGGAATGGAGCCCCATGTGCCTAGCTCCCCCCACACCTGGCCAGAGGGCTGGGACAGGAAGCCCAGTGCGCCAGGCTTCACCACACCTGGCTGAGCGGCAGGGGCAGGCTTCCCATGCCCAGCTTCCCTGCAGCTGCCGGGCGGTGGGGGCAAGCAGTCCTCCACGCCTGGCTTCCCCACACCTGGCTAGGCAGTGAGGTCAGGGAGCCCAGCACGCCTGGCTTCCCCACACCTGGCCAGGTGGTAGGGGCAGGGAGCCCAGCATGGCTGGCTTCCCCTGCGCCTAGCCAGGCAGCAGGGGCAGGCAGCCTGGTGTGCCTGGCTTCCCCCCACAGCTGCTGGGAGGCAGGGGCAGGCAGCCCCCCACAGCTTCCCCACACCTGGCCGGGGGGATGCCAAGTGCAGGGGGAGCCGGGCACATGGGGCTCCATTCCTGCATGCCCAACAGCAGCAGGGGGAGCCGGGCACATGGGGCTCCATTCCCCACGTGCCCGGCCAGTGGCCGGGGGAGCTGGGAGTGCTGGGCTCCATTCACTGCACGCCCAGCAGCTGCAGGGGGAGCCAGGAGCACAGGGTCCCATCTCCCCCCTGCCTGTCTGCACCGGACAGCTGCAGCCAGTCTGAGGGGATGTCTTTTCCCCCACTGGGTTCTGGGAGTCCGGAGCCAGGGGGGCCTTTTTTCCTCCTGCCACTGGCTTTCCTGGGGAGAGCCAGGCAGAGGATTGGGTGGCAACATGGCCCTGCCACAGGGCCATGTTTTCACACCTCCCATGGTCCCCCTCTCCTAAATCAAACTAGCAAATCCTGCCCCAGACATGCTTTTTTTTTTTTGGTGGGGACCTGTTAAATCAATTTTAGTTAAATCAGTTTAATGATTGTTATATCAATTTAACTTAAATCACTTCCAGTTAAATCGCTTTAACTCCCTGTGTGTGGACATAGCCTAAGGGTTTGATCTTTTACTTAATAATAATATCTAGCACTAATATAGTGCTTTTAGTCTTTGAAGAATTATGCAAACATTAAACAACGTGATTTACAAAGTCAAGACACATCAATATTTGACAAGTTCCAAAGGGGCAGCTGTGTTAGTCTACCAAAGCAAAAAAAAAGCAAGGAGTCTTGTGGTACTTAAAGACTAACAGATTTATTGACTTCACACTTCAAACGGCTGTATTCAGTGCCTTGCATCTAGCCAAGTTCCAAAGGGGCAGCCGTGTTAGTCTAATAAAGCAAAAAAAGCAAGCAGTCTTGTGCCACAAGACTCTTTGCTTTTTTTGCTTTACTAGACTAACACGGCTGCCCCTTTGGAACTTGGCTAGTTGTAGGGCACTGAATACAGCCGTTTGAAGTGAATAAATCTGTTAGTCTTTAAGTGCCACAAGACTCCTTGCAATATTTGACAGTATCCCCAGATTGGAGCTCTTTACTTCTGGTTCCCATTTTTCCTCATAGGATTCTTGATCTGAAATGCAGGGGGTTTTGAACAATCCTGATGTTACTTTGTTTTTAAACCTTCTTTTTTTAATCTATTCCTCTTTTCACAATCTCCATCTGCAGTATGGCTCCTTAGTAACCTTTCTAGTACAGGCCTTAGCTTTAAAGCCACAACCTAGCATTGTGTAATTTAAAGTTTATTCTTTGGTAGAGTAAAGAAAAACATGCCCAGGACAGATGTTAATCAATTACATTTCACACAATCACACAATTTTTGCTTAAGGATATCTGTGATACCAAACTCCACCACTTCCATTTGGAAGGCCATTCCACATATAAAGAAAACAAGGAGTCATGTGGCACTTTAAAACTAACAGATTTATTTTTCGCATGAGCTTTCGTGGGAGAAAATCTCACTTTGTCAGATGCTTCGAAGATGGGTGAACTTACAGAATGGATTCCTCACTGTTTCAGCAAACTAATACCTCCTTAAACTATTTTAATGTAAGGCCCTTTTTCACGTTCACCTCTGTCCATTTGTTCTGATCTCTCCAATAATCTCCATGATTCACAAACATTACATTTTATAATAACCCCATTATTGTTTAAGTATTTCATGCATGTAATCTCTTAAAGGATGATGCTGAACATCTGTGACTCCCGTTGTTTTATGCTGAAATCACAGGACCCCAGTTGCTTCTCAGGATCAAGTCTTTTTAACCATCTTCTTTGAAATCTAAATCTTCCCAATTCAGTCAGTCTCTCAGGGTGGGAAGGCCCCTCCATTCCTCTTTATCATTTTACTTGACACTGAGTTGCTTCCAATTTCACTATATATTTCTTTGAAAAGAGCCACCAATGTTGGACACTATCCAGGGGATATCAAACAAAGTAATGGCAGTTCATCCCATGGTAGAATAATTAACATGATCACAAGGTTGTTGGGTTCAAAGGCAGAGTTTCCACCAAAATTATTTTTTACATGGGATAATGTCTGTGTTAATTATATGAATTATCAAATAGTTTGCAATGTGCTGAAATTCTCTCACCAGACAAGAAAAAGCAATAGAGTGAAATCTCCATCACTGGAAATTTTAAAATCAGGTTAGACAAACACTTGTCAGATCTTTTTTAAGATGGTACTTGGTCCTGCCATGAGTGCAGGAGACTGGACTCTATTACCTTTCATGGTCCCTTCTAGTTTCTATGATTTGATGATATTAATGTGTACTGAAACACAAGTGGATTTAATAGGTACTTAAAACAAGTGAATGTAATATGGACTAAGAAATGTGGATTTAGAAAACAGAGTGGTTGATACATTTTACAGAGTCTTGAAGCATATGCCTGTTTAGGTTAGTCCATGTGACTGTAAGGCAAGTATTTTCCTGAACTGTCAATACAGAGATATTAATAGTTTCTAATTCTTTAGTCAGCAGAATAAAAAGGTAAATCTGAGGAAAGGACATTGGGAAGCACATTTATGAGCCTACAACATCCTTCTAATCCTCCTAGTGTCTTTGCAAGAAAATGGGTACTTTGGGGTTTATAAAAGGCTTATTACACAAAAGAAAAGGAATAAATAAGTCTGCTGCTTTTTAAAAGAAAAAATGGAGTTTATAAAGTTATATCTAAGAAATAGAACAGTAGCTGAGTTCTCTCTTTGGGTGATTGGGAGGAAAATGGAATATATTTTCTGCTGTAATGCAATGATTAGTGCTTTAAAGGGGTAATAAACATATGGTTGGTTTTTTTTTAATTAAAAGGCTATTATCTAATGGAAAGGGTGGGAGGAAATGTTGCCTTGATAATGGTAAATGACCTGATTGGAGGTGAATAACAATGATCATGTGTTGTTAACAAGAAGCACCAATGTGAAAGATAACTCTGACTTTGCCCTGTAATATTTGGCATCAAACCTTGTCTCTATGCATTCAGTTCTGTGCTTTCTGTCTTTATTGCCCACTGCATTTTTTTTCCCTGAGAGCTGTGTAATTTCTAGTAACCCTCCCCACTGCAACTTAATACTCTTTCTTTAAATGAGGGCCCCATATTTTTAGAGTTATTATGTAACTGTATCACCCTCCTCTCCATAAATGGCAGCATGAAATCTGACTTCTCAATTAAGATGTGCTAAATTAGGATCTTTGTGATTGAATCGGTTAACATAAGATGTTAGAATCTGGTGCTCATTGGGGAACATAAGGGTCTGGAGAGTTTCTGACTCCCACAAGAGTCTCTTTTCTATATGTCAATTCATTAAGAATACAAAAATAAAAACCTGTTCTTCCTGATTCATTTAGATAATTTCAGAGGTAAATACTTAATCAGAGTTCAGTGTAGGTAATATCCTGTTGCAGTAAAAAAGAAAAAAGAAATAAAGAAATAATTTACATATTCTGAAAAATAGTAGAGCCCCAGGGCTTTACAAAGGCAGAAGGGACAATTTATATGGGTTCATCAACAAGACAGAAGCTAGACAGTATATAAGTTAATTAAAAAGATTATTTAAACATAGCTTGCTAGAATGCTCTGTTATACTTAGACAACTAAGAGTGAAGATGCATTAAAGATATGTGTGTATCTTTTGCACATTTTACAGAAAATGGCCAGAGAAAAGGTAATTTTCCAAATAAAATAATATCCTGCCTGAAAACCCCATCTTCCAAATGGGACCCTCACTGAAGGACTCAAACAGAGCAAGAGAGTGATAGTAGATAGCCAGTAACAGCTGGAATTTATACCTCAACCAGGGAACTTGCTTTATTTATGGAAGAAAAATCTCTACAAATTTTGTAGACTTGTAGTTGGAAAAAGACAGCCTCTCCCCAGAGCTGTGTCATGGTGATGAGTTCCTCAGCTGAAACAATGCACCCTCCTGATAATGTTGCCTGTGTGAGCTTTCTGGGTGTTGTCAAGCGATACTGGAATGGAACTCCTGAGAAGGCAGATTAATGGATTTTGTAGTCAAGTAATTATATGCTGTTCGTAAAGAGTTGCATTCTGACCTCACACTAGTTTTATACTTACAGAATGCCACTGTCTTTCATTACTCACAATTCACACTAATGTAAGGAAAAGCGGAATCAAGCCCAAAGTGTGCTAGCAATGAGGAAGACATGAACTTTTCTCTACCTGTTCAAAGACACATGTGTCCCATATGCTATAGTACACGCCCTTGTGATGCACATAGAATTCTTTGTAGGTGTTCTGATGCGTGTGTGTGGTAAGTGTTCTGATGCATGTGTGTGTGGTGTGTGTTGATTGTGGTATAACAGCTTAAATCAACCAGACTGGACTAGAATTGTGGTGAAATCTTTTGAGTTCTGGAGGAGTAGTTGGGGCAGACTGAAAAAGGCAAAGGGAACATCTTTTTTCTTCCTTTCCCAGTGCACCCATGAAACACTGAACAGAAGTATTCTCTAGTACTCTCTTTGAGGAGTGAATGACTTGGCCAATGATGGTCTCCATAGACCAAAGAGAGATTGGACTGTTTGTCTGGGGACTTGTTTAGGCACTCATATGCCTTTGGCTGCGTCTACACTGAGCATATCACTTTGAATGCCTCAATTCTGAATGCTGCTCACATACATTCAGTTACAGGTGTCTACGTGCTGCAGCACACAGTAGCTTGGAAAGTCTTTAGCGTTAGCCTGTCAGGTCACGGCACACAGCCAACGCCCCCTCCACGCCACAACCGTGGCTATATAGGTGACCGTGACCCTGACCCTTCCAGTCCCATATACCTTTGCCAACTCCGTTAGCGGGGACGGTGGGAGGGACCTGAATGTATGTGAGCAGCCCATCTCGAAGAAGGATGGTTACTGGTAAGTAATCAACCATTCTCCTTTGAGCGCTGCTCACATCATTCAGTTACAGGTGACTGCTAGCCGTACCCAAGGATGGTGGGAGAAGTTACAGTCTACCCACACTGAGTATAGCTTTGCCCACAGCGGCATCATCTCTAGCCTGTTGGGTAATGGCATAGTGTGTTGTAAAGGTATGTATCAATGACCACGTAGTGGCCCTGTAGATCTCGTGGATCGGGACCTTAACGAGGAAGGCCGTGGAAGACGCCTGAGCTCTGGTAGAGTGGGCTTTCACAGTCTCTGGGAGAGGCGTGTTTGACCTTCCATAGCAGTCTTTAATGCAGTTCACAATCCATTTGGAGATGCACTGAGAGGATACTGGCTAGCCTCTCATGCGTTCAGTGACCGCCATAAACAATTGGGAGGTCTTGTGGAAAGATCGTGTGCGCTCGATATAGATTAGGAGCACTCTCCTCACATCCAGGGTGTGCCACCATCTCTGGTTTTCTGTCATCTGAGGGTCTGGATAGAAGACCGACAGTCAGATTTCTTGATTCATGTGGAAGGCAGTGGCAACCTTGGACAAGAATGAGGGGTGGTGATGAAGGACCACCTTGTCTAGGAAGAAAACCGTATATGGAGGTTCAGATGACAGGGCTTGTAACTCTGAGACCCTTCTGGCTGAGGTACTTGCTACCAGGAAAGCCACCTTCCAGGACAGTATGAGCAGGGTGAATAAGTCCAAAGGCTCATATGGTGGTTATGTCAGAGCCCACAGCACAACGTTCAAATCCCACTGTGGAGTCTGTTTACAGGTGTGGGGAAAAAGTTTTTCCACCCCTTTCAGAAATCTATGGCAGATGGGGTGTGAAAAGAGTGGAGCCCCATCTACTCTTTGGTGAAAGGCCGAAATTGTCACCAAGTGGACTTTTAATGAGGACAGGGGTAGGCCTTTCTCTCTTAAATCAAGAAGGTAGTCCAAAGTTGCCTGAATTGGTGCAGAAGTAGGGTCTATGTCTTTGTTGCGGCACCAAATGGAAAAGTGGTTCCATTTTGCCATGTAGGTGGACCTGGTGGAGGGTTTCCTGATACCAACCAGGACCTTCTTAACACTATCCGAGCAGCACCTCTCTTGCTCACTGAGCCAGAAAGCATCCAGGCTGTCAGGTGCAGGAGGCCAGGGTTTGGGTGCCGAAGGCAGCCTGAGCCCTGTGGCAGGAGGTCCATCCACCGTGGGAGGCAGAGCGGGGTTCTCATGGACATGTCCTGTAGGAGGCGAAACCAGCGTTGTCTTGGCCAGTCCGGGGCTATCAGAATGATGTGTGCCTCCTCCGCGAGTATCCTCAGTAGCACCTGGTGGATCAGGGGGATTGGAGGGAAGGCATACATTAGGACCCCTGACCAACTGAGGAGGAAGGCATCACTGGGAGAACCCTCCTCCCGACCCCGAAGGGAGCAGAACCGGGAACATTTGCGATTCTGCCCCGTGGCGAAGAGGTCGATCTGAGGGGTTCCCCGTCTGTTTGTCAGCAGGGACAAAACCTCGTTGTGGAGGGACCACTCGTGATTAGCCATGAGTTTCCTGCTGAGTGAGTCCGCTATGCTGTTGTCTACCCCGGGTAAGTAGGAGGCAGTCGGCGTGAAGTGGTGGTCTATCACTAGTTGCCAAAGCTTGGTCGCTTCCTCGCATAGAGCCAAGGAGTGGACTCTCCCTTGACGGTTTGTGTAGAACACGGCCGCTGTATTGTCTGGGAGGATCTGGACCACCCTGCCTCAGATCTGGTCTAGGAAGGTCATGCAGGCCAGCCTGATAGCCTGGAGCTCCTTCACATTTATGTGGAGGAGACTGTCCTTGGGATTCCAAACACCTTGCGTGGAGAGGCCCCCAGGCTCCCCAGCCTGATTCGGACGCATCTGTTATCAGGGTCACTGAGGGCTTGGACTCCCTTAATGGAATTCCTCCCATAGCGAAGTCAGGGTCCTTCCAGATTTGGAGGGACTCCAGGGCATACTGAGGGACTGAGAGTACCTCGTCCAGGCGGTCCCTTCCTGGCTGGAAGCTTGTGGCGAACCAGAGCTGGAACGGTCTCAACCTCAGGCGGGCTGTTCGGATTACTGAGGTGGCCGCTGCCATGTGTCCCAAGAGCTGCATGCACCGTCATGCTGTTGTCAGCCTGGGCGCCTGAAGCTCCGTGATGGTGGTGCAGATGGACCGAAATCTTGACAGGGGCAAGGATGCAGTGCCCTGTCAGGCGTTTAAACATGCCCCAGTGAATTCTATGTCCTGAGTGGGGCAAGGTTTGGACTTCTCTGAGTTTATGTAGAAGCCCAGGAACTCACACAGGTTCATTACCAGGTCTACATCGTTTTGTACCTGTTGACTTGACTTGCCCACTATGAGCCAATCATCTAGGTAGCAGTAGATTCTTATACCCCTCCTGCATAGGAAGGCTGCAACAGGTGTGACACACTTTGTGAACACCCTGGGAGCTAGCAATAACCTGAAGGGGAGGGCGGTGAACTGGTAGTGGTGTCATACCACCACGAACCTGAGAAACCGCCTGTGGTGGGGTCGAATGGCTATGTGGAAGTAAGCGTCCTTTAGGTCAAGGGCTGCGAACCAAGCTCCTGGGGACAGGGAGGGGATCATCTGGGGTAGGGAAACCATGCGGAATTTTATTTTCTTTATATGTTTGTTGAGTGCTCTGAGGCCTAAAATGGGTCATAGGTCCCTGTTGGGTTTGGGTACTAGGAAGTTACAGGAATATAACCCTTTGCCGCACTTTCTTTTGGGAACCTTTTCTATGGCTCCGAGGGAGAGTAACTTCTGGCATTCAAACTCAAGCCTGCCCAGCAGATCTGGGTTTCCTGGTATTGTGAGAGGGGGCAGTTTCCTGTCCTGAGGGATTGAAAGGAACTGAATGCGGTATCCTCTGGCCACTGTGTCGAGGACCCACTGGTCTGACGTGACACGGGTCCACCATGGGGTGAAGTGGTGGAGGCGGTGAGGGGAGAACAGGGATTCTGGAGTGCTGCCCTCTTAGGGACCGTCAAAAACGCTGTTTGCGGCCTGAAAAGCAGTCCGATCCCTGTCTGCGCCATCCAGACTGTGAGACACTCAGCTTACCCCCTTTACCTGATCGGCCCTTATCTTTGTCCAGGTCCCCAGGATGGCACTGGGGAAACTGGAGGGATCTTGGGAACTGGGTCTGCAGTTGCAGCTGCTGTTTCAGTTGCTGTAACTGTTGCTGTAGCTGCAGCTGCTGATGCAACCTCGAGGAGCGCCTAACGGGTCGAGGAGTGTAAATTCCAAAAGACCGAAGTGTAGTTCTTGAGTCTTTCATACCATGCAGCTTTGCATCTGTGGAAGATGCGAAGAGGTCGGGACCCTCAAAAGGAAGATCCTGGATAATCTGTTGCATCTGTGTGGAAAGGCCAGAGTTTTGGAACCAGGCCAAGCAGCGCATAACGACTGCTGATGCCATTATGTGTGCCACTGTATCCACTGCGTCCCAGGTTGCCACGAGCGCATCCCTGAATGCTCTCTCTCCTTCATCCAGCATTGCCTCGAAGTCTCTCAGGTGCTCCTCAGAGACAGCTGAGCAGAGATTTCGTAGAACCTCCCACAAGTTGAAGATGTAGCGCGTCATCAGGGCTGAGTGATTTGAGATACACAGCTGTAGGGAGGCAGAGGAGTAAACTTTCCTGCCCAATAGGTCAAGCTTCCTCGCCTCTCTGTTCTTGGGTGTGGAGCTTGGCTAGCCCTGTCTCTGCCTTTGGTTGACCACGTTGACCATCAGGGATCCTGGGGCCGGATGGTGGAATAGGAAGGGGAATCCTTCCGTGGAGACAGACTATTTCTTGTCCGTCACTTTGGACACTGGTGGAATCGAGGAAGGCATTTGCCAGCGTTCTTGGATGATATGAAACACCCCAGAGTGTAGGGGGAATCGCAACCTTAGCCAGTGGGGCTCTATGGCACGCGTTGAAGAGGGAATCATCTTCAACTTGGATCACCCCCAGCTTCAGCTTCAGATTTGCTGCCATGAGGCAGAGGAGGTCCTGCTCGACACAGGGATCTCCTTCATGGTCGGCGGCTATGTCAATTAGGCACTTGTCAGGTGATGTGGATGATTGAGTCTTTGATCTGCTACGTTAAGTAGAGTCAGGGTCTGGCTCGTCATCGGAGAAATCTGAGGACTCCAGCACTGGCTATCGGGCATAACGGAAGGAGGCATCATCTGCCGTCGAGTTCAGCCAGTCGAAGGTCCACTCATTGTGCGGTGACCTCGATGGCAGGATATGTGCCATAGGGGGAGCAGAGACCTCTCCCGATGGGCGTATTCCCCTTGAGCTCGGTGATGCGGAGCTCTTTTGAAGCTGCTTTCTCGGACGCTCCTCCTGGGGGGGAAGAAAGGGGTCTTCAGAGGATGATCTGGATGACCTCACCCCCGACATCTGGCATTCCAGTACCGAGAGTTCTTCAGAGGAGCGATGAGGTGGAGCCTCAGTACTTGGGCCCGGTGCCAGGTTTGACGGTACCGGGTTGGAGAAGGGTGAAAAGGCCCACGACGGTACCGGTATCAGTGTGGGTGTTATTGGTGCCGAGTCCGACGGTACTGGAAGTGACAGCACTGGCAGCAGTGGTATTGGTGCTGGTGCCGGGTCCAGTGGTACCAGGCTTGATGGTGGTACCGGGTTTAGAGGTGGTACCGCCAGGGGTGGTACCATGTCCAGCGGTACTGAGGGGGGTGGTGCTGCTATGTTCGCTTCTTCTTCTTCTGTACCAGAGCTAGGTTTGAATGCCCTTGGTGGGTCGGTGCCTGAGCCGGTTCCCTACTCCAGGCGGCTGAGAGGCTACCAGAGGACCGGTGAGGTTGGTGCTGAGGCGGTAATGTAGCGGGCTGAGATTTCGAGCCTGGTACTGGTGATTGGCGGGGATCTTGAGCCCGGGCTGATCGAGGGTCTGGCGGAGCGCTGGTGGCTCGGCTGTCTTCGGGTGGAGCGGCTCCATTCTCCGAAATTGAGAGGAGATGACGCTCTCTTTCCAGCTGAGTCCTTCGCTTGAAGGATCAGCAAATGGAGCACTCCGCCACGAGGTGGGACTCACCCAAGCAAGCAAGGCATTTCTCGTGCAGGTCGTCCATTGGAAAAGCCTTGCAGCATCCTAAGCTATGTTCCCTCTTAAGCTGTGCACATGTGCGCGTGCACACAAGCTGGGAAGCACACAACAAAATAAAGCATGCACAAAAAATTTCAACAGTGCTAATATTTTTGTACTACTTTAAGAAGGCTGTTTTAAATAGCATGTTTCAAATAAGGTTTTGTAATTTATAAAAATCATTTCCATCGCCATATCAAAATAAAATTTAGATATTATTTGCATCATACACACTTGCTTCGTTGCACTCACAAGTTTGACCACACTCATTGGAGTGCACACAAATTTGGATACTGGTTCTGAAAATTTGCACAAAAGAATTTTTTTGCGCACACAGGCTATGAAAAATTAGAGGGAACATTGATCCTAAGTACAGCTTAAAACCTGGCATTTCGAATTTCGCATGAAAGACAGGCGCTTGCATTTCACAAGATAACGCTGATCCAAACCAACGCTGATGGCGGAAGAAGGAACTGGGAGGGTCAGGGTCACGGTCACCTATGTAGCTGCGGTTGCGGCATGGAGGGGATGTTGGCCGTGCACCCTGGCCTGACATGCTAACGCTAAAGACTTTCCAAGCTACCTTGCGCTGCGGCACGTGGACTCCTGTAACTGAATGATGTGAGCAGCGCTTGAAGGAGAACTCCAATTCAAATTAGCATGTCCATGAACTGGACTTGCTAATTCAAATTGGAGGAGGGGCACTATGGGAGGTGTAGCAACATGGACCTCTGGAAAGGCCATGCCACCACCCAATCTCCTGTCGGCTTCAGCATTCTGAGCCTGGCAAGGGGAAAAGCAGTGTAGCTAGAGCTGGGCAGGGGATGTTTTTCCCCATGCGAGGCTGAGAAGGCAAGATCCTAGCAGGGGGTATTTTCCCCTCCCAGGGCTCCCTCGAGCCAGGGCACCTGCCCTCCCCCCACAGCACAGTGGGGGCAGGGGAGAAGGGATTCCCCAGCCCTGTGCTGTCAGGACTGGTGGAGGAAATCCCTTTTCCCCCGCCACCACTGCACTGTCAGCAGGGGGCTGGGGGAATCCTCCCCCCCCCACCATCAGTGCTGGCTACAGGAATCCCTTTTCCCCAGCCCCTGCTGCGCTGTCGGCATGGGGCTAGGGAATCCCTTGGCCCCATGCTGACAGCGCAGGGAGGCAGGGGAGAAGGGATCCCCCCATGCGTGGCAAGAGCCATTGTTGCCTGCACATGGGGCAGGGCCCCCAGCGTGTGGCTGGCTGCGCAGGGGGAAGGCACCCCTGTATGCAGCTTCTGACCAGCTGGCCATGCGCGGGGAAGGCACCCCCATGCATGGCTTGTCCCCAGCTGGCCGTGCGTGGGGGTGCCTTTCCTGCACATGGTCAGCTGTTCAGAAACCGCATGTGGGGGTGCCTTCCTGGCCCATGGCCAGGGGGGCTGGAGGGCAGGTTGGGGTCACTGTCCACAGCCAGGGGACAGAAACCCCATTCCCCGCCCTCCCCCAGTCCAATCTGGCTGGGGAGGGTGGAGGCACCTTTGTGGCTGCTGGCCCCAGGTGAGCTAGGGCTGGTCTTGCTTCCAGGGTGCCATGCACCCTGGGATGAAGGTCAATCCATTTCAATTCGAACTCAGTGAGTTTGAACTGACATGGCCACACTGGGTCAGTTTGAACTACTTGCTTCAAATTGACCCTGATTTCAAAGTCAAATGGGGTTTGACCAGTCCAAAGTCAGCTTTCATCAATTCCAACTGAGGAGTTCCTCGGTTGGAACTGATGAAAGCTAGTGTGTCCATGCACTTAATAGAATTCAGATTGATTGTCCTCAATTCAAATTCAGCTCTAAGTGTGGACATACCCTTTAATAAAGGAAGTAATACATTGCTCCTTCTGTGACTCAGGATCTGTCCTGTTCAGCTCTAGGAGCAAGTTTTCTCAGCTCTCTATGTACCAGGCTCTGTGTTGGCCTTCCCTACTCTCTCTGTATATCTTTGGTGAGTTAGGGTGGAATTTTTCCTGGAAAGTATAAACCAGGCATGGCCAAACTGCAGCTCGTGAGCTGCATGCAGCTCTTCAAAGAAAAAATGCGGCTCGCAGAAGAGTATGGCGGCGAGAAGCATGGCATGGTCGGGATGGCAGGGAGAAGCTAAATTTTTACTGTATAGATAGGCCTAGTTTTCATGGTAACCTTATGTAATTATTAGGATCTGACATTAGTAGGATCAATAATTTGCCCTCTTTTTACTACAAAATTAAATCATGCAATGAATATTAAACTTAGTAATTTTGGACTAGGTAATATGGATATATGCCTCAGTGTGGCTCTTGAAGGTTTAATACTCAATTTGTGTGGTTCTTGAGTTCTATAATTTTGGTCACCCCTGGTATAAACCCTGCAGTTTCTATGCACTTTAAGTAGTCAAATGCATGTTGTCTAATTAATATCCTCAGGTTAAAACAATAAAAAAAAGACATTTAAAAAATAACAAAGATTACATACTGTTACCTCAAGGAAAGGATTCAGAGGAGACCTAGAATATGCCACTTGCTTTCTTTGCTGTGATGTGTACTTTGCTGGGAAGGTCAATGACAGCAAATCCTAGTTTGATTAATAAAATCCTGTTGATGATTCCATCGTATAATTATTTTGCGTATGAAAAGGCATACATGGCCAGGTTTATATTTTTTGTAGGGTTGGGTTATTCTCTTTTAGTTCACCTTCTTGTTGCCAGGGATTTATAATGCAAATATTTTTTTCTTGTTCAAACACGGACTTCCAGTTAGAGCTCTTGGTGCAGGGGCAGACTATGTAATTAATATTTATAATATATTGATGTAGTAGTAAGGCAGTACCCGGCAGGCTAGAAATCCCTGCCCTAAATATCTTACAGTTTAAGGCCCAAGCAAAAACAAATGGCATAAGATATAACCAAGGGGGATATGACCATTAGAGTTTGATTAGTTCCCAAAAGACGAGGGAATTTAACAGGTTCATGGCAGAGAATATGGAGGGAATTTGACATACCAGTAAACTAGTCTAAGAATGCTATTTGAGGCAGTAAAATGGGAAACCTGAGTGGGAACAAGATGGGCTAGAGACAAAAAAACTGTATCAAAGGGCACAGCTAGTGGTATGGAGAGCTCTGAAAGTGACTGGATATTACTAAAGGCTTTTGTAATTTAGTTTGTAGGTATTTTGTCCTCCACTGGGTTAGTGGTAAATAACTGTATTTCCCTATGGTGTAGGTTTTCAGTATTGGGATGAAATTCCTGTCCAGCTGGGAACTCTGAAAAAATATATCCCCATCTTTAATTGGTAGATTAGTACATGCTGAAGGTTTGTTGTCTGCTGCTAAACTGCACATTGGTAGTGTGTGCTTTTTATAAATATGTTCCTTCTTTGCTGAAAATTTATGTGAAAAACTGCCTTCTGGTCTATCTAACACAGGTGTGGCCAAACTGCGGCTCAGGAGCCGCATGCGGCTCTTGAATGAAAAAGTGTGGCTCTTCGAAGAAGGCCAGAGGAAAGCAGGCCCAGCCTAGGAGTTTTAAATCTCTTGCCCTGAGCATGCTTGTAGCATGCTCAGGTGGGGGGCAGGGGCAGCCTATGCCTAGCTGCTGGAGCGGCCAGGTAAGGGTGACTTGGGGGTGGGGGTTGGCCTGAGGGAGCCAGTGTCAGAGCCTGGGGGTTAGGGAGTGGGTTGGAGAGGGCGGGAGGGAAGCACAGAAGCATAGTTGGGGAGGATGAGGAGAAGCATGGTGGTATGGTTGGGATGGCAGGGAGAAGCTAAGTTTCTACTATATAGATAGGCCTAGTTTTCATGGTAACCTGAAGTAATTATTAGAATCTGACATTAGTAGGATCAATATTTGCCCACTTTTTACAATAAAATTAAAGTGTGCAATGAATTTCAAACTTAGCAATTTTGGAGTAGGTAAAATATGGTTATATGCCTCAGTGTGGCTCTCGAAGGTTTAATAATCAACTTGTGTGGCTCTTGAGTTCCATAAGCTTGGCCACCCCGATCTAACATTTGCACTCCCCTTATTAGATTCTTTTTAAATTCACAGTATTTCAGTACTGCCTTGAATGTTTGCACAGTATTTCAGAGCAATTTACAGTAAAAATGCATTAGGATTTGCTGTGATACTATAAATAAGAGGCTCTTTAAAGAAAGTCCTTGATACATTTTGCTCTAATGACACTAGGTGACAGTAGGCCTCATTAAACAGCTGTATGTAGTGTGCAGATTGGTAAAGTACTGAAATGTTGGCGCACTTGCATTTCGTAACAGCTCTGAATGTGACCTCTGGGAGTATTCTGGTGACTTAAAGATGCAGGACTTATATCGGGGTAGCAAAAGAAGTGAAAAATGAGTCTCTCTTCTCTTCTTTTTCTGCCCCTCTTGGGTGTAGTCAGGGAGCTGACCAGGGTGCTGTGTCAGGTCACTTCAGCTCAGTTCATTGTTATTCAGCTCACACCACTTTATTGAGGTCTGCATGATGACGTGGTTGTGTGCATTGCAGTTATACACACAAAGCTCTTTTCTCACCGTTGACAAGAGCCTGGTGGCAGTTTTGGAAGTACTTATTAAAGCAAAGGTTTATTTAAAAAAAAAAAAAGTCTTGTCAATCAGGATCTGACAGTACACAATTGGCTGAAAAGGGCTTTAGCTTTAGGAATACTGGATGCTGGGAGAATGTTAAGGATTTGTTCATGACTGCAGCTCTAATTGTTTTGGTGTCATTCAAATCACGTTTGTGCATAAGGAACATAGATTCCTATGTTGTTCTTAAAGGGGGAAAAACAACAAAAAGACACTTTGGGCATAGTAACATTTAGTTAATGTTGATTTTTGCATGAAGACAAAGGGCTTTCAGCAGGATTTTCAGGGGAAATTTTGATTATGCACACATACACACATGCCCCCAAGGCAAATACAAGCAAGCAGACAAACTATTAAGGAAGGAAGGATTGAGCAAGGACACTAGGAGCATCCTTCTTTTGACTTAGAAATTGCACCATAAATAATTTTTTACTTCACAGTGTTTGTCTAGCTCCTTTTTGGAAACGGTATACACCAGCTACTCTTGCTACTGCCTTTTGAACACTATCCCTTTTTACAATGCTCAGTATAAAGTGATTCAACTAAATTACGTTGTGACCTGACCCTCCTTAACTTAAATTCACATCCTCTTGTTGTCCCTAAACACAACTCGGATAGCCTTGTTGCCTCTATCCCTTTTAACATTTTGTGTATCTCAGTGTCCTAAGACAGTGGTTCTCAAACTTTTTAAATGGAGCTGTGCAGCAGGCCAGCAGCAATGGTGCTCCAGGGACTGGGAGTGCTTGGAGACTGCAGTGCTCCCAGGCCTGGGCGAGAGCAGACCAGCCAGCCCAGGGAAGGGTTGTGGTGAGTGAAGGCTGCAGCACAGGCTAGAAGTAATGGGGGAAATAATGGGGCTCCAGGTGCTGGATTGTCCTCCACTTCCTGAGGAGCCTGGCATCCATGAGGCCCTTCCAGGATTGTCTCACTGTCTTCTGTAGGAAACAGATCTGCATTTGGTGTTTATGAGTATCCTGTGTGAGTATTATCAAGTGTTTATGGAAACTTCCATTTATAGAAACAAAACAGAAAGATACAGGTTTTTTCTCTTGAATTGCTTGATAGTCTTGGCAGGATTTTAACCACGAGCTTATAATTTGCCACCAGAAAATATGAGTTGTGAATTTATTGGTGAATCATACCACAGTGGCTAAGATTTTGATCCTCAATGGGTCAATGGTTACAGTTATGTCATTCTGTGAAATACTGTTCCTTTAGCATTTCACTAAGTATGAGGAGAAATACCAGACTTCCAGTAGGCTGAATTAAAGCTGTAAATTTGAACTGTCAAAGTCAAAAGCTGTTGAACCTGGCATCTATGTACCTTTATGACATTTTCTTATTAAAAGTCCTGAAATGCAGTTGCTCAAACAGGCCATTAAATCAAACAGTAGTGAAAAGCTGGAACAGAAATACTCACGCTTCCATCTTGTCACGAGGACTGGCAAAATACTTGCAATTAACCTGTGTGGCCTCCTATCTGAAAAAGTGAAATGTATTTCTTTCGGCTGGACTTTCTCCACACAATAACTTTGATCCCTGATTTTGTAACTAGTTTGAGGCACAATCACCTTAATCAGTTACAAGTTATGTTAGAGCCACATACCAGGTTCTCTGACGTGATGACCATGTTTATGTGACCACATCAATCACATGCCTAAACCATATTTGTGTCAGTACATTTTGGGAAAATTTGGTATGCTATCCCATAGTGCTTCAGAAGAGGATAGAGTGACCTCTAAGAATATACAGGCTCCAAAAGAGTAGCTAAATGAGACTAGTTCAGCAGAACAAATAAGGAGTCCTGTCACACAGTTAAGTTTAAATTTGTTAGTCTTTAGAAGTGCCACAGGACTCCTAGTTTGTTTTTCTATGGATATACAGTAGCATCAATGAACCTTGGGATGTCCAGACACTTAGCAGGAAAGACGACCGGCCAATCCAGTAACTCAAATATAGTTATGGGTGCCCTGTTGACATTGTGCAGTCCATTTTAATTCAGTCTGTATGTTTGGCGATTGCATATTCTTGTTTTATGCAGAGCTAATAGACCACCTAAGGCTTTGTATAAATTAGTTAATGTTTTCTCCTGTGAAGCTGGCATGTTTCCTTGTATAATGGTGGCAGGTGTAAATGTCCTTGTGAAAGCATATGGCAAACCTCTGATGTACAGCAAATACTTTGGGGTTTTTTGAGGGACAGGGTTAAAAAATAGTTCCTTTGTGGAATTAGATATGAGCACAATATGAATTATATATTTCACTGGTAGTTTAAAATCCCATCAAATTACTGACAAGTAAGCAAATAATTCAGAGGAAATATAAGATGTTATGTAAAGCAGAGATAGTGTCAGATTTGTAAAGGTGCCTAAATTACTTAGGAGCATCCAACATTAGGTGGACATTTCTAAAGAATAAATATAGATCAGTATTGATACATTAAAATTCAAACTTGTGAAACAAAGTTTTTCAGACTAACTAAAGAAAAATAAAGAATTATTCAGGAAAAAATGAAATATATCTTATTTGTCACTGTAGTTCCAAAATTCATGCTTATTAATGAAAAGGTATCCGTTCATCCCATTTCAAAGGTATAGTTCTAAACAGATATCGGGGTGAAATTATTGCCAGGATCATCTCTGGAATAACAATTCCAATTATCATAAAATCAGAATACTGATTTCATATAACTGATATAAGACAGTCACTCTTCTAATATATAACTGTCCTCAGATAGGACCCTGAGAAACAAATGCTATTAAAAGCATTAAATCGAGGAAAGAATTCATTAACATTAAACATTTTAGTTACTCAGTTGAGTAACTTAAGTGGCAGATGTGAAATATGCCATTTTTAGGATTTTTTATTTAGGATACAGAAGAAATGCAGGTGCCATATGTCCTGTCTTATGTGTTGGGACTTTCTAGTCTCTTCATAGATCTGATTATGTATTTAAAAAGAGAAGAATGGTCTAAATGGTTTGAAACTCTTTCCTCCAGTGGGGCTTTGAATGCAGGCTGGGGTTCCTTATTAGTTCTGCCAGGAGGCACACTGGTTCACAGTAACAGCAAATTAGTATTGCTTGATTAATCAGCTCTCACTAGGGAACTGCTCTTTCTGCAAACATTTTACCTTCATTAATAAGCCTAATACACTAAACCTGTTTCAGTGTAATGACAAATGTTAAGTAAATTATGCAAAATGTACTGTGTTTATCTGACAAATTTCTCTGTATCTCTTCCACTAACAGTGTAATTCAATATTTTCAGGTGATTAATGATGTAATTAAGTTAATTTTTTGTGCTGCCCAATAAATCTGCTAACTCAGATGTCTTCTAAATTTTGAAGTATGTAGATAGCTTTTTTTTACTTTTGTCATCACTGAAGTAGCATTAAACCATTGCATGTCTTGCTCATCAACAACTAAATATAAGAAAAACACTATTTACTGGGCTATTATTTTTTAGTGCTGTATCAAAAGACTCAGGAAATTCTTCTATTGTTGCTTTGAGATAAAGCAATACATTCTGGCTTTTATTGACACTGTTGTGCTGAATAATGGGAGGAGCTGTACTGGAGTGGCTAGAATACTTCCAACCTTCCCCTCCTCTGGCTGCCTTCCAGCCTGGGCTGGGGAGTAGCAAGAGAGGCAGGTTGCACAAATGCAGACCTAATTAGGGCTGGTGACAGCCCTGCCTATTTAGGTAGTGGGGAAGCACCTGGCTCTTTATGCTGGAGGGTATAAAGAAGGCCTGGAAGAGGGAAATGGAAGTGTAGCAGAAAGTTAATAGTAGTTTGCTCAAGTGTATGGTCACCCCATGCATTAGTCTGGAAGGGCTGGAACTTGTGTCTCAGTCAGGAAAGGTTGGACTGTATCATTGGAGCGCTGACTACTGTAAATGGTGCCTTGCATCTTGTCAGTTTCAAAAGGGATAGCCGTGTTAGTCTAGTCCAGTAAAAAAACAACAAGGAGTTGTGTGGCACTTTAAGACTAACAGATTTATTTTTTGCATGAAAAAATAAATCCGTTAGTCTTAAAGTGCCACACAACTTCTTGTTGTTTTTTTACTGTAAATGGAACAGCATGGATGTTGCATGACAAACAAGGGCGTGTGTTGTCTATTAAACTGAGGGAATATAGAGTACACTGATAGAGTGGCTTCCTTAGCCATTCTGCATTCATAGAGCAGGCTCTGGTGCAACAGGCTTGTTGTTCCTCCTTACAGCTGGCTCGAAACAGGAGCAGTATATTGCTTCTAGGTAGCTGCAAGCATGTGAGATGGGGAACTTTTGCAAGAAGCAGGTTAGTTATTCCTCCCATCTAGCAATTAGTGGAGCCCTAAGTCACTGTTTTGCCAGTTAACTTCTGTGTAACTACCTATCTTGCAGTTGCATGGTATTTTCTATGTACTTAAATGCTCAGCACTAGGTGATATGATACTTCCTCATTCTAGTAACTTAATGATCTAATTCTGTGGCTATCTGGGTCTCTTACTTCAAACTGAGATACATTATTCTCTCCCTAGAGGGGGTAGCTGTGTTAGTCTAGTTCAGCAAAACAAGCAAGGAGTCCTGTGGCACTTAGACTAACCAATTTATTTATTGCACGACCTTTTGTGGGAGAAAATCCCACTTTTGTCAGATGGTTTGAAGATGGGGAAACTTACTGAATCAGAGGACTCCCTGGCTGGGGTGCTTTTGTCACAGGGTGCCATGCCAGTATTGCTAAGATAAGCTACTGCAAATAAAAGGACAGCACTAGGTATTTGTATATTGTTGTAATATTTATTACAAGTTGCTGACATTCTCCAAATGATAGATAAACACAGTTGAACAAGGGACTGATTGTTTTAAAAATTAATTTTACTATCTAAGACCAGTGCTTAAAAATTGGTCCAGCCTCTCTGACCTCTAAGTACTATAGTCTCTGCTTCACCTGCTAGCAATGTCATCAGCCTCCCAAAGAGAAGCTCATAACTCAGGAATCAGCAGGAAGAAGAGGGAGAGATTTTCAAATACTATATTTAAAAATGTGTTTATTGAAAATTTAAGTTTATGCACATTTTCTTCATGATTTGGAATCTTAAGAGGTTTTTAAAAAATCCGCTTATATTTTACATAAGCATTTTGGTTCACCTTCAAGAAAGTAAGTCTATAGAAAACAAATAAATTTCAGTGTCAGAAGATCCATAGCTGCACTATTCCCTGTATTAATAAAACAAAGGAAATAATACAGATGTCCTTGAGAGGAGCTGCTTCTTGCAGAGATAAGATGGTGATTAATTGAAATTTTGTTCTTGCCAGAGGTGGCTATCAAGTGAAAGTAAATAAACGGCATGGCTCCGCTCTTGTAGTCTACCTGCAATAAATACTATTATTATGGTAACAGGAAACAGAATAATGGTGGGCATTTGAAGGTTAAGATGCCAAAACCAACATTGCTTTTAATGTGATTCTGTTGATGATGTCATTTGCTATTATGCCATGAAAAATAAATGTTCTAGCAACTCATTTAATGATTCTAAAATAATTGGCAAACTATAGCGCTTTTTTTTTTTTTTTTTTTTGTTATAAAGTTACTGTGCCATGTCAGAATTAGCAGAAAAAAAGCCTGGCCTCAGGAAATAGAATAGCTTTTCTGAGGCTGAATTTTAAAACTGATGTACTGTTGCTTGTCTCAGAATGAAACAAGCAAATGATGTTAGATGTTGCTCCAAGAGCAACATGAAGATATCCATCTGTCTCTTTGTGTTTCAGCAGGAGACACACTTCCCTATGGGTCAGTAGTGAACCAATTTCCCACCATGATGCAGGAAGTCCCATGTACTGTGGGAAAATACCTTCCTTTTGATGAAACATAAAACTAATGTCAAGGTTCCTTGTGGCCATTACAGATCTTATGGTGACATTGTTAAATTTGATTTTCTGATTAAATTCCATCTTGGGAATTAACATTCTCTCTAGCTAAAATCACTCCTATGATTTCAGCTGGAGACCTTTTTTTTTCTTAACATCATATTCTAAATTGTTGAGTGATATTTCTATGACCATTAAACAACTGCACTATTTCATGTCAGAGCTGCACACACCTTTAAAACAAAAGAAAGGAGTCCTGTGGCATGTAAAGACTAACATTTATTTATTGTATGAGCTTTCATGGGAGAAAATCCCACTTCATCAGGTGCTTTGAAGATGGGGGAACAGAAGGCTACTTACCTGTAAACATCCTTCTTTGAGATGGGCTGCTCACATACATTCAGACATAGGTGTCTAAGTGCCACAGTGCACAGATGCCTGGAAAGCCTTTTGCCCTAGCCTGTCACTGTAGGGTCAGTGGCCAACACCCTCCCAGGGGCATCGCCGCAGCCTGACACACAGGACACTTGTCCCAAGTCCTGGCTCCAGTGCCCCAAATGGCTGGTACACCTCCTGCCCTCTCCCAGCCACACCCCAAGCCCTGGCTAGGTATCCAGGGCTGGGCTGGCTGTGGCTGCACCTGCCTCTCCTGGCCCGGAATATGGGTTGGGCCATCCACAGCAGCCACTGCCTCTCCCAGCCCTGTCCCTGGCTGGGGATTGGGGATCAGAGCCTGGGCTGGCAGCAGCAGGAGTCTGGGGCCCCAACTCTGGATTGGGGACAGGGGCGGGGCCCCAGGTCTTTTCCTGGGGAAATAAGGCTCCTCATGCCCCCTCTGACCTGCGAACCTACACAGTATGTCAGTGGCCATGTCACTGCCCTCTTCAGTTCCTTCTTTCCGCTAGCTCTGAAAAGCAGGGATGGAGGGAGGGTAGCGAATGTATGTGAGTAGCCCATCTCGAAGAAGGACATTTACAGGTAAGTAACTTCCCGTTCAGGGTTAAAGTATAATTTGGAGGGCCCTGGAACCCTCCTAAGTTTCCATGCCCCCTTCATGCATGTCCGGGCCCCCTTCATCCAGGTCCATGCCTCCTTCCCATATCGTCCGAGTCCCCTTCATGCACATGCAGGCACCGGCCTATGGTGGCATTTGCAACCACTTCTTGGTACCACGTGCATTGGTTTTCACTCCTCTATACCCCCATTCTTCCCTCTACACCCACACCCCCTCACCCCCCAACAGCATTCCCTCCCTGTCCCCTAGCAGTTCCATGGCCCCCCTGATCCCAGAGGCCAGCAATCCCCCCCTCCAAAAGCCCAGTGGCGAGGGCCATCCCCATCCTCAGGGGAGCACTCTGGGGTGCAGCAGCTCCTTGTTCAGCTCTGGGGCACCAGCTGTGCTGCTTCTGTGTGCCCCTCTGCTGGCTTCTCCTGCTCCCCCAGACACCCCAAGCCCCCCAGCTGGCTTCTCCTGCTTCCTCCAGACATCCCAAGTCCCCCCGCTTGCTTCTCCTGCTCCCCCAAGACACCCCAAGCCCCCCGGCTTCTCCTGCTCCCCCAGACAACCCAAGCCCCTCCCTAACTCCCCAGTCCCATGGCTGGCCCCCACAGTTCCCCGAGCCCTTCCCTACTCTCCCCTGCCCTGCGCCCTTTTCCTGATGGCTCCCCTGTCCCTGACACCCCCCCCCAGGTCCCATTAGCTGGCTGGCATGTGGAGCAGCCCTAGCACAAGCTGAGGCTTTAGCCCTGAGCCTGCTCTGATTGAGCGTTTTAAAAACTCCCAGGCCCAGCTTGGGGCAGTTCCCTGCCAGCTGGAAGACTGTGTCTTCCAGCCATGGCTGCCAGGTGTATGCAACCCCTTGAGCCGGCCCTGGGGGAATGCACTGGAACGCTATGTTCTAGCATGTTCCTCTGTTTTTAGGGGGGTTCAGAATGCTGCCTCCGCTAAAAATAGGGGGCTCTGGAACACTGTTCCGGGGCATTCCAGCTTATTTTAAACCCTGCTTTCATTCTTTTTTGAGCGCTGCTCACATCTATTGAGATATAGGTGACTCACAAGCTGTAATTAGGATGGCAGGCGGAGATAAGGTTTTCCCGCTTGGAGGACGGCTTTGCCCAGCGCAGCATTGTCCCTTATGTTATACCAAAAAGTAACAACGAGACCTTAAGCGGGGGACAAGGCAATGAGCCACATTTATTGGAAAACAAAAAAA
>ML681971.1:28112303-28400788 GCA_007922195.1 Podocnemis expansa
ACCCCCCCCCCCCCCCCCCCCGCCGCATTTGATGTGTATTTCACATAAAAGCAAACAAAATGTCAATGGTCATAAAATAGCTATATATCCATCTGTGGTTTATGGCAGACATAGTAGGATATGATGTTTCCAGACATTTGCATTTTAGGTAAAAGGTTATGTTTCAGGTAGGTCTGTACATAAAAACCAGCAGATCTCATTTTTTCTCATTTCTCCTTTCCTGAGTGTATAAAATCTAAAGAGCTTGTCTGTGATTTTTTAAAAATACTGCACAGTGAGGCTCAAAACTGAGGCTAGACAGGGATTTCTGTACACTCGGCCTATACCCCCCAGTTGTTGGCTAGTAACAGTGTTAGAGCAAATGAGTGAGCACCCCCTGCACCACACCCCTAATTTCAAGTCATGGGGAGAATACTGCTGACAGAGATTACTTTTCCTTTAGAAGCCAACAACTCAAATTCTGTTAGGCTTCATGTAGTCAAGGGCCCATCCCTCTGTGTGTCAAACAATGAGTGAATTCTGTGAAGGAACTTACTGTGTTAAAACTGGTTTTAATGTTGTCCATAATTACTACATTAAATTTATTGGCGGTGTGCTTCCGTTTGCAACTTACAATGTAAAAACATCAGTCTGGATAGGAGTTCTGCAGTGTGATTCTCCTTGCACCTTGATATAAACATTCAATACTTAGTTTTGTGACTCCTTAAAGTGGTTGGCTTTACAGTTACTTTAATGTGAAGAGGAAAAATACTTAAGCCATTCATTTGATATTCTTGAGCCTCTGTTCTTGCAATTAATCTCATGCTGTAACTAGGGGCTAGACAGATTTCCCTGGAGTTGGGTGATCAATGGGGCAAGCATTTGGGGGGGGCATTGGCTGGGTGGATGAAGGGGGCCCAGGTGGAGTCCCAGATGCATATGTGTCCTCCAACATCCTCCTTTTTGTACTCCCCTGTTGTCCTTTCCATGCTTTGGTATCCGGTAACCCTAGTCTGGCAAAGTGGTTGAGGATTGGATGAGGAGGGGGGGGGACAGGCCTTAACCATGGCCAAGGATCAACTGGCGGAGGGGGCAGGGTGGGAGAGCAGCTGAAGATGGGCAGGGGGACAGGCCTGAAGCCCCACTGAGGATTGGCTGGGGGGGGGGAGTTGCTAGCTATCCAAGGGCTCCTTTTTACCTTCATGTCCTTCCTCCCTCAGGCATCCTAAAAACAGGTGATTGTCCAGCCTTTTACTTCTGATAAGTAGACGGGGGGGGCCCAGTGCTGGAACCCACGATCCTGATGTTAAGAGTTTGCTGCACAGATGCACACACGGAATAAAGAGCAGTTTGGGGGGGATGGGATCAAGGGGCAGTGGAGTACACAGTTATCCTTTATGCCTAGAAGTTTTTATATATGGAATGCCTGTAGCTCAGTTGGTAGAATAACAGATTTGTAATCACAGGGTCAAGCCCTGGGTTGGTTTTTTTTTTTTTTACCTTTTGGCCTGTTGCTCCTTAGGGAAGGGTTAAACTGGGGAAAAAATATATAGCAAACACTAATAAAATGAAGGAATAAAGTATACTGTGATCAAGATTAGTAATAGTGACCAATTAAGTAAAACAAGTAAAGGGTCACATTTGAACTGGCTAGGAACAATTTAGGACCATTTTTTTAAAATTGTAAAATGGGCTGCTGTGCAAAATGAAAAATGAGAGGCAAGTTAATTGCTTTAATTTTAACTTTTTTATGTGTTTATACATTTTGGAAAGCCGACAAAGGCAGACAAACAGGATTGAAGAACTGATGAGACAAAATGTTAAATAAGCATAGAATACATTCAAATTATTAATAAAAACAATTTAAATAACATTAATTTTTCATTGTTCTATATTTTTCAATAATTTCCATCATGTGAAGTTGCACAAAAATTTTATTCAGAAAAAGTTTTGCACACGGGTTGAAAATTTTGCACACAAGCCGTCAAGCCTTAGAGGGAACATTGCTTCTGGGAGGGAGGCTAGCTCAACTGATTAAGAGAGGTTTAAACTAAGGACTGTGGAGAGATGGTTGGGAGATGCTCAGACAATCTTTATGCCTGATACTAGCATTGAGATGCAGGAAACTGAATTCAGAAAAGACAGTATAGATGCTAGAAAGGAGGGAAGCACAAATGCTGGTCTGTGGGGCGATGTTGGCAGTAGTAATAAAAGGCCATGTCGGGTACAGAATGTGAGCAGAGCCGAGCAGCAAAAGCTAAAATGTTTATATACCAATGCGAGAAGCCTAGGTAATAAAATGGAGGAACTAGAACTACTAGTAGAGGAACTGAAACTGGATATTATAGGGATAACAGAAACATGGTGGAATAGTAGTCACGACTGGTGTACAGGCATTATAGGCTTTGTGCTCTTTAGGAAAGACAGATATAATGGCAAAGGTGATGGTGTGGCATTGTATACCAATGATGCAATAGATTGCAAAGAAATTCAGAGTGATGAAATTAGCAGGACAGAGACTATCTGGGCCAAAATCACATTGGAGAAGAAAGCTACTAGAGTTTCTCCTGGATTAATGCTTGGGGTGTGTTACAGACCGCCGGGATCTGATTTGGACACGGATAGAGAACTCTTTAAGGCCTTTAAGGAAGTAAACACTATTGGGAACTGTGTGATTATGGGAGATTTAATTTCCGAGATATACACTGGAGGATTTGCGCTAGCAGCAATAAAAGGGCCCAGATTTTCTTGGAGATGATAGCAGATGAATTTCTCCATCAAGTGGTTTCCAAACCAATGAGAGAAGATGCGATCTTAGATTTGGTATTAGTCAGTAGGGAGGACCTCATAGAGGAATTAGTTGTAGGGGACAACCTAGGTTCTAGTGACCATGGGCTAATCCAGTTTAAACTGAATGGAAGGGTAAACAAAAATAAATCTGTGACCAAAGTCTTTGACTTCAAAAGGGCTAACTTCAAAAAATTAAGGGAATTAGCTAAGGAAGTGGACTGGACCAAAGAATTCATGGATATGAACATTGAGGGTGCTTGGAACTGCTTCAAGACAAAGCTGCAGGAACTATCTGAAGCCTGCATTCCAAAGAAGAGGAAAAATTTTTCAGGCTTGGGTTCTAAACCAAGCTGGATGAATGTACATCTTAAACAGGTGATTAGGAGGAAACACAAGGCCTACAAGGAGTGGAAGTTGGGAGGGGTAGGAAAGGAGGACTACTTTTTAGAGGTCAGAACATGTAGAGATCAAGTGAGGAAGGCCAAAAGCCAAGCAGAGTTGGACCTTGCAAAGGGAATCAAAACCAATAGTAAAAGTTTCTTCAGCCATACAAATAGAAAGAAAACACAGAAGGAGGAGGTTGGACCACTATACACTGAAGATGGGATAGAGATCAAGGATAATCTAGGCATGGCTGAATATCTAAATAAGTACTTTGCCTCTGTCTTTAATGAGGGTGATGGTGAGATTGGGGACAGAGGTAGGGCAGCTAATGGGAATGTAGAAGTAGAAATTACCATATCTGAGGTGGAAGCCAATCTTCAGCAGCTTAATGGAACTAAATCAGGGGGTCCAGATAATTTTCATCAGAGAATATTGAAGGAACTTGCACATGAAATTGCCATCCCTTTAGCAAGGATTTTTAAAATATCAGTGAACACAGGGGTTGTACCTTATGACTGGAGAATTACTAATGTGGTCCCTATTTTCAAGAAAGAGAGTAAAAGTGATCCAGGTAACTGCAGGCCTGTCAGTTTGACTTCAGCAGTATGCAAGGTCTTGGAGAAAATTTTGAAGGAGAAAGTACTTAAGGATATTGAGGAAAATGGTAACTGTGATATAATGCAACACGGCTTTACAAAAGGTAGATCGTGCCTGACCAACCTGATCTCCTTTTTTGAGAAGATAACAGATTTTTTGGATAAAGGGAATGCGGTGGACCTAATTTACTTAAGATTTCAGCAAGGCATTTGATACAGTTCCACACAGGGAATTATTAGTTAAATTGGGGGAGATGGGGATTATTAAGAAAATAGAAAGATGGATAAAGAACTGGTTACAGGGGAGATTACAGAGGGTCATAGTGAAATGTGAACTGTCTAGCTGGAAGGAGGTTACTAGTGGAGTTCCTCAAGGGTCAGTCCCGGGACCCATCTTATTCAACCTTTTCGTTACTGACCTTGGCACAAAAAGTGGGAATGTGCTAATTAAGTTTGCAGACTACACCAAGCTGGGAGGTATTGCCAATATGGAGGAGGATCGGGATAGCATACAGAATGATTTGGATGACCTTGTAAAGTGGAGCGTTAGAAATAGGATGAAATTCAACAATGGGAAGTGCAAGGTCATGCACTTAGGGACAAATAACAGGAATTTTTCTTATAAGTTGGGAATGCATCAGCTGGAAGTGACGGAAGAGGAGAAGGACCTGAGTGTACTGCTTGATCACAGAATGACAATGAGTAGCCAATGCAATGTGGCAGTGAAAAAAGCTAATGCAGTCCTGGGGTGCATCAGAAGGGGTATTTCCAGTAGAGATAGGGAGGTGTTAGTACCGTTATACAAGGTGCTGGTGTGACCTCACTTCGAGTATTGTGTACAGTTCTGGTCACCCATGTTTGAGAAAGATGAAGTCAAACTGAAACAGGTGCAAAGACAGTCTATAAGGATAATTTGTGGAATGGAAAATCTTCCCTATTAGAGATGACTTAAAGAGCTTGGTTTGTTTAGTCTGAGCAAAAGAAGGCTGAGAGGAGATATGATTGCTCTTTATAAATACATTAGAGGGATCAATACAAGGGAGGGAGGGAGAGGAATTATTTGAATATAGTGCCAATGTGGATACAAGAACAAATGGATACAAACTGTCCTTCAGAAAATTTAGGCTTGAAATTAGACGCAGATTCCTAACCATCAGAGGAGTAAAGTTCTGAAAGAGTCTATCAAGGGAAGTGGTGGGGGCAAAAACCTTAGGTGCCTTCAGAACAGAGCTTGATAAGTTTATGGAGGGAATGATATAATGGACAGTGTAGCTTGGCCATTGTCTGTCTTTTACTTCTGGTGATGGGTATGGTAGTGACCTGGGAAGGACTATTGGATTGACTGGGTTCTCAGTTATTACAGAGAAGTTCTTCTTGACTGGCTGTTGTGGGAGTGCCCTTATGCTCAGGGTTTAACTGATCGCCGTATTTGGGGTCGGGAAGGAATTTTCCTTCAGGGCAGATTGGCTTGGGCACTGGGGTTTTTTACCTTCCTCTGTAGCATTGGGCATGGCTCACTTGCTGGTTGATTTCTGTATTAAAGTCTTTAAATCATGATTTGAGGACTTTAATACCTCAGTTATGGGTTTGAGGTTCATTGTAGGAGTGGGTGGGTGAGGTTTTGTGGCCTGCAGTGTGCAGGAGGTCAGACTAGATGATCATATTGGTCCCTTCTGACCTTAGAGTCTATGAGTCTATGAGTCCTTGGGTCAGGCACCCAAGGTGGACTTTGAACCCATGCAGGGTTTTTTAGGCTTCCCGGACGGGGACCCATGCTGTGGTGGGGCCAGTGCCGACTGGGACTGCAGTGCTGTGGCTCCCTGTGGTGATGATGAACCCCTCGGCACCAAAGCTTGATGCAAGGCCTTTTCCATCACCATGAAATGCAGGCGATCTCTCTCTTTCTGTGTCCTTGGCCTAAAAGACCAACAAATTTGGCACTTGTTGGCCCTATGGCTCTCCCTGAGGCATTTCAGGCACTTCTCATGAGGGTCACTAATAGAGAAGGCCTTGCTGAAGCCGGGGCTTGAAGCCAGGCATGGTTGGTTCGATGCTGGCACATGTGGTACCTCCAGAGCACAGCATAGTGATGTTTTCCTTAGCACATCTGGGGCCCGGAGGTGAAATCAAAAAAAGAGGCATTCCAGAGTGAGGGAAAAAAAGGGAGGTGCAGTTGAAAGTGGATAGGCGCTTGCAAGATCGCAACAGTGGGCAGTTCCAGGGCTGTCACTAATGGGCAGAAAGAAGGAACAGAAGAGGGGGCAGGGGCAGGGGCAGGGGCAGGGGCAGGGCCACCTATACCGCGCAGGTGCACAGGTCAGAAGGGGTGCTGGCCACTGACCCCACAGGAACAGGCTAAGGCAAAAGGCTTTCTGGGCATCCATGCACTACAGCATGTAGACACCTATATCTGAATGGCTGTGAGCAGCACTCAAAGAAGGACTTACAGAATGGGAGGAAATAAATGCAGGGAAGCATAAGTCATGGGAACAGGTCACACTGTAACAGCAAATCAAAACAGTTGTAAAGATTCAAACACTGGGTAACACCAAACAGAGGGAGATGAGGTCAAATCACCTGTTGTAATGAGATTAAACTCGAGTGTCCCCTAGGGGCATCACTGGTGCCTGGCACACGGGGCCTGTACCCTGAGTCCTGGTGCTAGTGCCCCGAGTGCCTGGAGGGGCCCCTGCCTCTCCCAGCCCCATCCCTGACCAGGCATCCATGGCTGAGGCGCCCATGGCAGCACCTTACTCTGCTGGGCATATCCCGGCCAGGGATCCAGGCCGGCTGCATGCAGCGTTGCCTGGCTCTCCCGGTTGGGGATTGAAGCCAGGCCGCCTGCGGTGGTGCCCACCTCTCCCATCCCTGTCCCCAGCCAGGGATCCGGGGCCACGCCAGTGGCAGCAGCAGTCCAATGCCGGATCAGGCCCTGGTGCCGGACTGTGGTGAGGGGGTGGGACCTGGGCCCATGCCTCGGGTCCTTCCCTAGGGCAGCGATGTTCCTGAATATCCCTATTAAGTCCTGAAGCAATGAAACTGAATTTGCGTATAAATTCAATCTAATCAGTTTCTCTTTGAAGCCTTGATCTGTCTGAGCACAGCAATTAAGAAATCATTAATGGAGTGATCACAAAGATTGAAATGCTGACCCACTGGTTTTAGAATGTTGTGGTTTCGGATGTCAGATTTGTGTCGTTAAGTGATGGATAAGATGGTTGCAGTATTCTGGAGAGAGAATAGCCAACCCATAGGTAATCTTACAAAAACCTTTCATTAAAAAGACTAATATCAGCCATTGTGACAGGGTCAGTCTGACTTCCAGAAAGTACTAGAAGGCCAATATATTGGCCCCCAGGCTCAGCAAATCACTTTTCCCCTTGTAGCTGAGTAGTGGTTACTTGAGGTTAATTAGCACACCTGGAGCTAATTAAGGCCCCACCCAAGACTAATTAAAAAGCCTTGCCTCCAGAGAAAGGGTATAGCTGGCATGTGCAAGTGAGGAGAGCTACTGGAAGTGTGGGAGAGAGGAGGCAAGGTGTGGTTGGAAGGCAGCAGATCTGGAGAATGAGCAGAATGCTGGTGAAGAAGAGTCGCACAAGTACAAAGACTGGGGGAAGGGGAAAAACCCTGTCTTGAGGGGGCAAAAGATCTTTCCCGGGACTAAAGGCCTGAGAGAAACAAATCCATTGCTAAGGGAAGTGTGGGACTCAGCAGGGAGAGGAGGAACTTTGTCACAACTGGTTTCAGGGGTGGCATCTGTCAGCACAGCAGACTAAGCACACACACATGGGGAGAGAAAGAAGTGGAGGTATTTATGAGATTTTTGTTGTCACATTCACCATAATGATGAGGTGGTTAAGGCACTAGTTCAGGCCACAGTGGCCAGCAAGACACCACCAGAGCTCAGATGACTGCCCAACAGGAATCAAAGCGACTGAAGCAGGAAACAAATCAGTTGCTAATGAGCCAGGCAGCCCAGGACCAAGTCCTCCTACAAAAGGTGATGGACCAGCTAAAGACCCTGACCACTGCTGTCCATGGGTGCGAGTCAAGGCAGTCCTGGAGAGCCACTTGCCAAATATGACTTCAGAAGATGATGTGGAGGCATAGCTTCTGACTTTTGTGAGGACTGCACTGCATGAGGCCTGACCTCAGGACCAGTGGCTAGCATTCTTGGCCCTTTTCTGAGGCTGCTACCAATTATCCTCCGCTCAAAGCAGAGATCCTTGCCCAAGTAGAAGTAACAGCAACTGTGCGTGCCCAGAGGTATCATGAGTGGAGGCACTAAGAAAGCAAGACCCCAAGGTCCCCGTTGTTCGCCTAGCCCATCTTGCAAGTAAGTGGGTACACGCCAAAGTCCACAGCCCAGAAGAGATTCTGGAAGTCCTAGTTATTGACTGATACATGGGAGGACTACCACCAGACCACTGCTCAAGGATAGGACAGAATGACTCCTCCTCCTATCATGAGGTTGTCACACTGGTAGAAAGATGGATGGCAGCCACAGTGCTCTCTCAAACACCTAGGGAAGACTCACTCCAATTCATGCAAACTGTTTTGTTCCCCAGAGTGTGAGCAACTGAGCACCTGAGAAGGATTAGAGAAAGAATTAGAAAGTTCCAGAGGGGTAGCCGTGTTAGTCTGTGTATAGCAAAAGCAACAAAAGTTCTGTGGCACCTTATAGACTAAGGGTGTGTTCACACAGGGCTTTTATTTTGAAACAACACTGGTTGTTTCAAAATAAAAATCCCTATGTCCAAACGACTTTTTCTTGTTTCGAAAGGAGGGAGATCCTCATTTCGAAACAAGAGCCCTCCTTTCAAAACAGCTTAAACCCACTTTGCTGTCGAAAGGAGGCTTACTTCGAAACCAGTGGTTTCGAAATAAGCCGTTTGGACATGTTATTTCGAAACAAGGATTGCTTCAAAATAACAAGGACCTTCCTCCCAGGGTGCTGAGTGGGGTGCAGGGGGTCAGTGGGTGTCCCAGCCAGCTTCCCTTTGCTTCCCCTTGCTGGGAGCAGGGGGGACGGGAGCCTCAGCCCTCTTCGCCCACCTACCCCTGGCAAGGGGAAGGGATGTAAGCCGGCTGGGGCTGCCCCCAAGCCCGGTGCACCCCGCCCCCTGGGCTTCCTCCGCTCCCCGGCGCGGCTCTTGCCAGGTGTGGGGGTGCTTCCTCTGCCCCCCCACGTGGCTTTTTCCCGTTGCGGGGGGTCTTCCTCCGCGCCCCCCCCCGCACGGCCCCTGGAAGCACCCCCACGCCTGGCAGGAGCCGCGTGGGGGGGGGGGAGAAGGCTCCGGCTGGGCGTGCGGGGGCTGTGTGGGAGGGGCAGAGAAAGCCCCCCGCACCCAGCAGGAGCAGCGAGGGGGGGCGGGGGGGGAAGCCCCCCCTGCCTGTGGCCAGACCCACGGGGGGGCAGGGGGAGCTGCCCTTCGCCCCTGGCCGGAGCTGCAGGGGGCAGGGGAATCCCAGGGGCAGGGCTTCCCTGGCCGAACACAGGGCCTCCCTTCCCCTCCCCTCTCCTATTTCAAAATAGCATGTCACACTGGACGTGCTATTTCGATTCCCTCCTTTTCCCTTATTTCAAAAACACTTTTTTTGTTATTTTGAAATAAGGTGTTTCGAAATAAGGCTTTATGTTGAAACAAGCACTTGTGTGTGAACATAGCCTAACAGATTTCTTCGAGCATAACCTTACATGGGCTACACCCCCCTTTGTCAGATGCATGAAGTGGAAACTACAGTGGAAAGGTATCATTTAGAGAGGAAGATGATGTCTGTCTGTATCTGTGCAAGTTTCTTCATGAGGTTTGTAGATTTCCATTTCATACAGCTAAATTCAGTGCCTTCCATGGTAGAATCTTCCAGAGGGGTAGCCATGTTAGTCTGTTTATAGCAAAAGCAGTGAGAGTCCTGTGGCACCTTATAGACTAACAGATTTCTTCAAGCATAAGCTTATGCTCAAAGAAATCTGTTAGTCTATAAGGTGCCACAGGACTCTCGCTGCTTTTAATTAAAAAGTTGAGGACCGGGCAGAGGTGGCAAAGCAATGGGGTGACTTAGACAAGATAAACTATGTAACCAGAACCCATAGCCCAAAGAATGTAGAACTGCCTAGGACCATATGCTGGTGCTGTGAGTGTACAGAGTTGGGGCATATAGCAGCCCAGTGCCCTAATGCCGTGGAGCCCATGCAATGCAATTTAAGAAGCTGCACAGACCCCTGTACCTTGATCCACCCTGTGGGTGTTGCAGTGACCCCACATAAATGTATGAAGTCTGTAAAGCTGAATGGGGTTGAAACCATAGCATTTGTGGACTCTGGGAGCACTGTTACACTCGCCTCAGGGAAATTAGTCAAGTGGAGTCAGCTGATGCAGGCAAAATGCACAGGGATAACCTATGTCCATGAGGCTGTTGACTATTACCCCACCATCCCAGTCGACAGTGGGGATCTGGGAAATATCATCAAGGTTGCAGCAGGGGTAGTTCCTAAGCTCCCGTACCCTATCCTCATAGGAAGGGATTTCCCAGGATTTGGAAGCCTACTTCTACCAGAGAGGTTAGAAGAAAAGGGGATCCTAATGTACATGAATCCTCCTCAGCGGAAAGTTCCCACCACAGTGTTCTCAGAGATGGCACAGGGTCTGTTCCCCATTCTTTGGTAAGTCAGAAAAACCAAGAGAGAAGGGAGGGCTGCTAAGGCTTTAGGGCTATGTCTACACAGAATGTTTTATTTTGAAATAAGTCATTTCGAAATAAAAACCTTATTTCAAAATGACTTATTCTGAAGTAAAAAATTATGATTTTGAAAGAAGGCAAGCCCCTCCAATCAAAATAGCATGTCCTGTGTGTGGACATGCTATTTCAATTCCTGGAGAGGGGCACCCTGGGAGTTGTGGCAATGTGGCCCCCTGGCAGGGCCATGTTGCCACCCAACCCTCTGCCTGGCTCTCACCTGGAGAGCCAGGCAGGGGAAAAAGCACCAGAGGGGGGGCAGGTCCCCCAGCCAGCTGGCTGGCTGAGCAAGGAGACTTGCCAGCAGTCAGGGAGGCCATGGCTTTTCTGCCCACTTGCCCTGCTGTGGTGCCAGGGGACAAGCAGGCAGTCAGAGGAGACCACGGCTCCCCCGCCGGCTTTTCTGGCTCAGCTGCAAGCCGGGAGCCAGAGGGGACTGTGGCTCCCCAACCCTGCTTGTCCTGCCGTGGTGGCAGCAGGGCAAACGGGTTGGGGAGCCACGGTCCCCTCTGGCTCTTGGCTTGCAGCTGGAGCCAGAAAAGCCAGCGGGGAGCCACAGTCCCCCCCTGACTGCCCGCTTGCCCCAGCACCACAGCAGGGCAAGCAGGAGGGGGAGCCGTGGCCCTGGCTCTTCCCCACCACCAGGGCTTGAGGCGGTTGCGGGATGGGCAGGAGCCACAGCCTCTGGCTCTGCCCCACCATCCAGGCTCAGGGCGGCTGCAGGGCAGCCAGGAGTTGCAGCCACTGGCTTTGTCCCTGCAGTCTGGGCTTGGCTGTTGTGCCATGGCTAGGAGCCGCAAGTGCCACCTGAGCCTGCTGCCAGGACTTGGGGGCAGCTGCTGGCCCCGTGGAAGCTGTGGGCACCAGCTCAGTGCCCCCCCCCAGAGCTTGGTGGCAGCTGCTGGCCCCGCGGAAGCTGCAGGTGCCGACACAGTCCCCCGCCAGGCTCAGGGGCAGCTGCTGGCCCTGCAGAAGCCACAGGTGCCCGCTCAGCTCCCTGCCGGCGCCTCCGGGGGGCCCGCAGCTGTCCCCGAGCCCCAGCGGGGGATTGTGCAGGTACCTGCGGCTTCAGCGGGGCCAGCAGCTGCCCCCGAGCCCCAGTGGGGGACTGAGCCAGTGCCTGCAGCTTCCACAGGGCCGGCAGCTGCCCCAGAGCTGGCAGTGCCAGCGAGCCCTGGGGGCCCCCCTCCCAGCAGCTCCTAGCTGCTTGCAAGCAGCCAGGGGCCATGCAGCTTCTGCAGCCTGGTCAATTTCAGCTGTGTGAAACTGACAAGGCAGATGAACTTGCCTGTGACTGGGGGAGCCACATATCCCCTGGCCACGGTCCAGCGGCTGGGACCTGCCACTCTCCTACCTACCCTCAGCACCCTGGCCAGGGTGCTGAGGGGGGTTGGGACTTCCTCACGTGGCGCCATGCATCCTGGGAGGAAGATCATTTTGTTATATTGATATGCAGGGCATATCGATATAACAGAGCCAGACGTGGTTATTTTGAAACCAAAGTTTCGAAATAACCCTCATTTCAATGCAAAACTAGGTTTTATTGTATCGAAATGATTTTCCTCATTTCGAAATAAGGGAGCTCCTTATTTCAAAATGGGGAAATATGGTCTGGATCTGTCAACTTTTATTTCGAAACAACAGTGGTTGTGTGGACATAGCCTAGGTACCAAGATTTGACCCAGGACCAGAAGACTGCCCTCCTCACCTAAGGAGACTGCTCAGGGAGAAGATGTATCTGAGGCTGCTCCTTGGCCTGACCCCTCTGTGCAAGAGGATGGGGAAACTGAGAGAGCTCAGTCCTGTAAGGAAGAGTTTTAGGAGAGACCAGGCAGAGGACCCAAGCAAAGCTGAGTTTGAACTAGTTAGTTTCAATGGATAGTTTGAACTAACCACTTAGTTTGAACTTAGTTCAAATTTTAGTTCCAACTAGCGTGATGTAGCCATGCTATTTCGACCTAAATAAGGTCGAACTAAGTGGTTAGTTCGAACTAACTACATTCTTGTAGGTTTAACTAAAAAGTTAGTTCAAACTAACTTTTTAGTTTGAACCAAAAAAATGCAGTTAGTTTGACCTGAAAAGTTCTGGTTAGTTCAAACTAATTAACAAATTAACTCTGAACTGCTTGGTCTGAACTAAGCAGTTAGATGTAGACATAGCCTCTGTTGCCATTGCTTATTTCGTATATGTAGAGCTGAACAAGATAGTTCTGTTTTAGAACCCATCTTTTTATTACTGTGTACTAAAGTAATAATCCTGTGTTTAGAACTTAGTTGCAACACAAATGGGTGAAAAAAACATTGCGACACTGACAAGAACATTTATTGCTGGACACCAGCAGCTAGGTCAGGAGGATGGGAAGAATAAGATCTTAAATCATATACATTCTTGGTCTGAAAACAAATATATAAGATTAAGATGAGGAACACGGAGAATGAGGGGTCAATATTTTGTGGGACACATGGATTCAAAAATTGGTTTAAGACAAAAGCATGTTTTATGATTTCATCCTCAAGAAAATGATCCCATAATCAGCATGATTCAGCAACTCCTAATTAAAAATAAGATTTATGTCTAAATTAGCAAGGAGTAATGTAGGAATCAAATGCATTGACTGAGCTATGGTGGGATCCTGGCATGGACTAGCAAGATGTGGTGCAGGTCTATATTCATAGAGCTGTGAAAAAGGCAGGACTGGATTATTACCAGGTATGATTCTGGTGCCAGAAACATGCACATTTCCTTTTGGAAATATGCTTGATTTAAGCCAGTGCTGAATGCTAAGTTTATTTACAAAAAATACAGGAACCAGGTTTTCTCAATTTGCAGAAAATCAGTGTTAGAAGTCTTCTATATATTCAGGTGATATTGCTAGAGTTTTAGAGGAACATACTCTCTAACTGACTTCGGAAGCATGCTGTCCACCATATGGGTAAGAGTTGGTACAACCTGGGCCATAAAAAGAAGGGGAGCTCTTAAACAATTATTTCCAATCTTACTTGCAGATTTGCTGATTTATGGTGTGCCAAAATCAGAAGCATGAAATGAGGGCTGTTACAGAACTGTTTTTTATGATGAGGTGGCAGCACACACACCTCTCCTGAATGATGACATTCACAGGAGTAGGACATTTGGTAAAGAGAAACCTCTGACTTTGACCCTGTCAAAGAGCTTTTATTACCAGACATGAAAACAGGCAATTTGTTTCTCCCTAATAATACCTGTGCTCTGGGGAAAAAAGAACCTAGTCATTTTTAGACTTAAGTCAATTAGGAGCAGGTTGTATGATACCTTTTTGGTTTATGCATATATTTTTATAGTAACATTACAAATAAAATGGCAAGTTCCAAAAGGGTAGCTATGTTAGTCTAGTTCAGCACAATGAACAAGGAGGCCTGTGCACCTAAAAACTAACAAATTTATTGCATGAGATTTTGTGGCAGAAAATACTACTTCATTAGATGCTTCAAGCAAAATGGGATTTTTCTCCCACAAAAGTTCATGTGATAAATAAATTTTGTTAGTCTTTATGTGCCACAGGACTTCTTGTTTGTTATAATGAACACAGTATCTCTGGCTATGTCTACACTGAGCATTTTCAATTCGAATTACTAAATTTGAATTGACCAATTCGAATCTAATTCGAATTCAGTCAATTCGAATTGACATGGCCACACTAAAAAATCCAATTTGAATTGGCATGTCCATGAACAGGACTTGCTAGTTCGAATTCAGTAGGGGGCGCTCTTCTATAGGGAAAAATCAAGCTGTGGCTAATTGAAACTAACAGTGAATTTGAACTGACATGGCCACACTATGTAAATTCGAATTACTTACTTCGAATTGACCCTGACTTCGATGGAAAAGCGGGTTTGACCAATCTGAACTCTGCTTTCCTCAATTTGAACTGAGGAGTGCCTCAGTTTGAACTAAGGAAAGCGGGCAGGTCCATGTACTTATTTGAATTTGAATTGATGACAATCAATTTGAATTCACATGTAAGTGTAGACATAATCTCTGAGGCTTGGCGATCGTTGGGGTGTGAAGCATCACTGTGACAAAGTAAGACATAGGCAGCATCCGTCAGTATGAAGCCTCCTTTGTACAGTTAACTCACTACCAGATAATACAAGTCTCAGGAATATAAGAGAGAGGAAACTATGGAATGTGCAAAGTAAAAATATATCAACTGTATAATTCTCTTATAATAAGGTCACTTATGATGTGCAGATGGTACTTAGTGGCCACCATCTTAATTATAAATCTGTTTTCATGAATCAATCAAATCATAGGGCTGGAAGGGACCTTGTGAGATCATCAAGTCCAACCTCCTGGGAATTGAACCCAGGACCTTCTGCATGTTAAGCAAAGGTGCTAGCCACTACACTATTTGAATGTCTGCACTATATAATTTGTGAGTCTCAGAACACATTAAATATCTTGATTTAAACAGAGTTTATAAGGGAGCAAGTCTGCAGCATCAGAGCATAACTGAGTTTACGCCTATGTTCTATGACCTTTTAACCCCAAGCCCTGTCTCAGTTACCTAGTTAGACACTTGGATTTGACAACTAGAGTGAGATCCGGCTGTTAGAATTTCAGAGCAAGGTGTAAACTGCTGTAAATTAAGCAGAATTTGCATATACTTTGTTAGTTCGCTGCTTTTTGAGTAACACTGTACTGTAAATTAAATATGCTGCTGTTTTGCTAAGATTCTAGTACATAAGCAGTACTTTTTTCTTCTTACTCAAAGGTCGTTTCCTTTCTTGAATGTGCTGGAATATATATATGTGGATGAGTATACTACTGTGACTTGAGTATGATTTTATCTGTAGCAATTTAGATTGCAGCTTGAATTCAAACAGAAACAAAGTCATCATTTGTCATACCCAGTGTTCTTGAAAATCAACAAACTTGATGGAATTTTTAAATTACCTGACTGGTTCAGGATCTCATGTCCCATTGAAAGTCAGTGGGACGTGTGCTCCTAAATCACAAACTCTTTGGACAATCCCACCTACAAACAATGAAGTCCACTTTAAATCTCTTAATAGTAATTTTATTATGGTATAATTGCTTCTGATTATATTTACACATAATAGAAGATGATTTGGAATGAAAAAGCAAGTATTGTCTGATATCATAAATAACGGTGGGTTACTCACCAGTAACTGTCCTTCTTCGAGATGGGTTGCTCAGATCCATTCAGTAATAGGTGTCTCCATGCCGGAGTGCCAGATTGGTTGGAAAACTTTGTCCTAACCTGTCAGGAGAGGGTAGGCGGCCACCGCCCCACACGCCACCCTGTGGCTATATATACGGCCGCCTCCCGAACCCTCCCCAGTTCCTAGGAGTTGCCAATTCCAGATGCAGGGATGGAGGGGAGGGACCTGAATGGATCCGAGCAGCCCATCTCGAAGAAGGACGGTTACTGGTGAGTAACCCACCGTTCTTCGAGTGCTGCTTGGATGCATTCAGTAATAGGTAACTACTAGCCATGCTGACAGATGGCGTGTGGAGTTGGCTCTTCCACCTACAGCACAGCAAAACCACCCCAAATCAGAAGAAACCCAGCAAACGAGGTTCTAACAGGAGCCAAGAGACCAACTAGGCTGTTGGCTTGACAATGGAGAACCAATGACTGTGGTGCCAACCCAACACAGGGGGTAGGTCCAACCCAACTGCAGCAAAGCGTGCATAGGCTGAACGGACTAATGCCACCTTAAATTGGAGTTGAATCCATGCAACACGACTAATGTGGAGGAAATGCGTTTAGTTGCTCTACCTGAAGGTATAGCATAAGGTATAAGGGCCAGAGGGTAAATAACTGGCCATAGGGACCTCCAGCGTGAACTCACAAGAGAGGCACTGGAAGCCAAAGGGTTACGGGCTAGCCATGACGGCTGCGCCTATGCAGATAACCATAAAAAGGGATGAACATTATCACTTGAACTGACCATGACGAGGCCCGAAGGTACCTGCCTGAAGAGTGTAAGAATTAGAGTACGTAGCAAACATAAGGAAACAAGGACTACCGAGTTCAGTTGAGAAGGGTCTAAGGAAAGACATTTCATGCTGGTGCAATGAGAAAGGAAAGCCAGTGGTGGTGTGACTAGCAGCACATAGCATATTGGACCAGGTGTCCCTAGGCTAGGAGCATACAGTGCAAGCTTCCAGCTGTGTATAGTATAGGAACCCAAAGAGTTACCAATAGAAGGGCACTTCAGACCAGTAAGCACCTATGAGGCGGCATGATGGCCTTAGGAGGTGCTGTTGACTTTGGTATCTATGAGTACCTTGGTATGCGTAAAGACTCACGGAGAGGGCCGTCCTCGTGAGCCTTATATTCTCTTCAGGATTCTGACACTTGGAAGACCACTTGGAGAACAGGGCGGGGAAGGAGGATGGGAGAAAGGTAGGGTGGGGCAACGGAATGCAATGACACCACTTGGCCACTTAGTCAAGATGACCAAAGGGCTTATGGAGTTAGAATTATCATGATTGCAGACTTCGTGTGCCTGGGGGCACTGCCAGACATGATATTGTCCCAACCATGCTGCACCTAAGTTTGCGCCAGAGATAAGGACTCATTAAGGAAGGACTACTTTCTAAATGATATGGGTTATACAGGGGGAAGAAATGGTCTCCTCCCCAACCACCTGGGAAGAAATACTGCTCCCAGAGTGTCAATTGCGGTGTTGCAGGAGTACCCTGGATTTTAGAGAAACCAACAAGGGTGGTTTACCTCTATCAAGCGATCTTATCCAGGGTGACAACCCACATGGGGGACACAGACCTCTGAATTTCTGGGCACATCAGAAATCGGGTTTTCTTCTCTTTTTCTTTTTTTACCTGGGCTCCCTCAAGTGAGCACGGGAAGCGCAACGGCCTTGGTAATTGCCTTTGGCGAGGGTATCATGTGGAGAGAACCCAACGGTTTTTGGCCTCAGGTCCCCCAAGGAAGGTGTAACAAGTTCACCAGATGCCCGGGTAGAAATGCCCCAGGCCAAGATATGAATGATTGTTGTAGCAAGGTGGCCCAGGGTAAGTCATTTATGAACACCCTGGTAGGGGGGACAGCCATGCATGGAATGCAGTGTTGCGCATGGAGCTTGTCAGCGAGCTGGTGCCGTGGTTAGGTAGACATTAGCACGGGCGGCCTAAGATGGGTTCCCTTCCACTGCTGTTTACCTGCTTGGGGAAGAGACATTGTCTCCTCTCCCATGAGCTCCATGATCTGGCAGATTTCAGGTCGAGTATACAGAAGTTGTTACTTCAGGAGTAGAAAGAGAGAGATAGAAAGGGTTTCACCACTGCTTCCTTGGTAGGGTGGGACCTAGATAAGGACTCCCAATCTGGGATGTCCTGATAGAAATGAGAGTGTCCCAAAGAAGGGGAAGGGGTTGTTGTTTACCATCGGCTTTTTTTTTTTCTTTCCCCCCACTGGGGGTAGGGGGTGGGATTAAGGCAGGCAGGGGTTGGACAGCTCTGCTTTCACCTTCACTGAGGCATAGAACCCCCTGTGGTAAAGAGTACAACTATCGTAATTCCACCTGGCAGGTGGGGTGGTGGGGGCTCTCCCCTACCGTAGACATGTCTGAGGACCCAACAGGGCCGACTTAACCCAGTATACTGATCGGTATGTTAAAGAGGGGAGGTGTCCAAGGTGTCCCTCCCCATCCCGGAAACAAGAATAGATCCTATCTGATGTAGGACAGGCAGGTAGGCGGGAAGGGTTCCACGTGTCCAGATGGGCGCATGTGTCTGTGTATACCAGAAGTGTCTGCAGTCATGGCTGGAGCTACTATGTGATGCGCTCCTCGGCTTTGGCAAGGGTCCCCTTTGACGCATGCGAGAACCGGGATCGTCAGTCGAGGAGTACCTGAAAGGGGGGGACGGGGACTTTCTTGTTCCCTTTCTCCAATAAGAGCCCAAAGAGTAGCAGCAGCTAAGAATCGTCTGGGTGCTGGGCCTCAGTGTGGATGTCTTGATGGTTGAGAGGGATTTGGGTTTCACAGCCAGTGTCTCTTCCAAAACCAGAGGGCAGAGCCAAAGGCTGACTTGCCCCTGTTCACATTACTGACACAGGGCTGGCCCAGGTAAGCTCCCCATTCCCCCACTAAAGGAAGGGAAGAAGGGGCATCAGCTGCCATCTCTGATGGAAAACTGAGGTCATGGTCATATCCCAGATGTTATGGGAATAAGGGTGGCAGTCAATTGGGATAGGCACCTTCCCTGTAGGTGAGGAAAGGGAGGAAGAGGCTCCAAAACACCCCAGAATTGAACTGAGGGCGGTGGGGAGGGGTTGAGTCCCTGCCCCAGGGTCATCTAAAGAAAAAGAAAAAAAGGGGGGGGTTACCGCCCCATATAGATTATGTGGGGGGGAAGAAAAGGTCCTGATGGAAGGAGGCCGAGGTATTTGACCTCTTCCCTAGGGTCCCACGTGGTATGCACCAGGGTTAGGGTCTCGGGGGGAAACGAGATGTCACCCCTGAAAGGCAAGTCAAGCACCTCCTGCTGTGCAGTGGGAGACACCCTGGCTTCCCTAAGCCAGGCCACTCGGCGGGTAGTCACAGCCGAGGCCATATTGCGGGCAGCTGTATCCACCGTGTCTCAGGCTGAGAGGAGGAGGTCCTGAGAAATTATTCTTCCCTCCTCTAGGAATGTGTCATACTCCTCTTTGGCCTCTGGTGGGAGCAAATGTCTGAATTTTGCGACCAACTCCCACATGTCCAGCAAGTACCTGCTGCTTAGGGCCTAATTATTTGCAATCTGAAGTAGGAAGATTGAGGAGGAGTAGACCTTACGCCCCAGGAGATCCAGTTCCCTGGCTTCCCTAGAAGCAGGGAGGGGATCACTAGAAGGCTCACTCGGGCCTAGCGCCATTTGCACCACGTCCCTAGAAGGGACTGGGTTGTTGGCGAGGGAGGGGAAGTCCGACTCAGGAACCTTATACTTTAGGCTCGCTGTGTCCAACAGTGGGGCGGTAGAGCTTGGGTTCTACCACCAGGAAGATAGTAGGTCCCAAACACTTGCGTGGAGCACGACCATCAGCGGCTCTGCTGAGGCAAAGGCTGGCCCGAACAGAGTGTCTGAGGGAGGATTGGAGGGCTGAACCTCCATCCCTACATGGGCTGTGGCATGGTGCAACAAATCAAAGTGCACGGATAGGTTGCCTGTATACAAGCCCGGTGCCAGGGACAGAGCAGTACCGGGTGTCCGCCGCAGAGGAGAAGGGGTTTCGTGGGGGGACCATTCTTGGGGGTGGAAGCAGAAGGGCGACGGTGCCGAGGTGCAGTGTCAGGGTCGCTTAGAGCCCCTTGATGGACCTTCCTCCGGGCTTGAGGCGGGAGAAGGGCTTCTCGATTCTAAGGGTGGTACCAGCAATGGCAAAGTGATATGTTGCCGTGGGGATGGCCCTATGGTACCAGCGCCCAATGGAGTGGAAGATGGGAGGGCTTTATGGTGAGGGAGAGCGGCAAAGCCCACGATGGACCCAGGCCTTGGATATAAAGGCCGGTTTGCCCCTTCTAACTGGTCTCAGGGAAGGTGGTGTGGGCAGCAGGAGGAATACCCGAGTGGCCTCCACTGCCTCCAGAGTTGTTGGTATCGGGAGTGACTCTGAACAGGCCTGAGGTAAGTCTTTACCCGGGGAGAGAGGGCTGCCTGATTGATACAGTCCCTGGCCCGTCGATACTGGACTATGCTGAGCCTGCGGTGCCAGAGGTGACTGAGGTCAGTGCTGGGGTGAGCCTTGCACCGACGGTACTGGGCTATGGTGGGCCTGCAGTGTCGGAGGTGTTAGTGATCGATGCTGTGGCAAACCCTGCACTGGCGGTACCGAACTATGCCGGGGTTGCGGTGCCGGGGGCAACCTTGAACAGTGCGGAGGCCCTGAGGTGCTGGGTCAGTGCTGAGGTACCAAGGTTGTTCTTCGACGGCCACCGGCAGCACGGTGCTGTGCCAGCTCTGGTGCTGAGCTAGGTCTTGGCGCCAGGTGAGAACCCAAAGCCTCAGGTAGAGAATGCCGAGCCTGTTCAGAGGCTAGGGCACGGCGCCTTTGTTCCCTCTCCTTAATTGTCCGAGGTTTAAAGGACAAACATAGGAAACAGGCTGAGACCAGGTGGTCTTTGGCTAGGCACCGAAGGCACTTCCCATGGGGATCATCCCAGGGGAAGGCCTTGCTGCATTCGGAGCAGGGTTTGAACCATGGCATGTTAGGCGATCTGTGATGTTCCAGCCCGACAGTGGAAGACTCTTGTGGTGGAACTACGTCCATGAAAAGGTGCTCCCAGTTGGGCAAAAAGCTCACAGAAAAAGACAGGCTGCTTGCGTTCGTAAGGAGCGGACAGTCCAGATCTGATGCGCAAGGCAGAAGAAATGAAACTGGGGAGGAGTTGGGAGGTGGCCATATATATAGCCACTGGGTAGCATGGGGGGGCGGTGGCTGTCTTTCCTCTCCTGACAGCCTAGGACAAAGTTTTCTGACCAATCCAGCACTCCAGCATGGAGACACCTATTATTGAATTCATCCGAGTAGCACTCGAAGAACTGAGGCTTTTGTGATCTAGAGGCAGATTGATACGCTTGTTTTCTTTTACCAGAAGTTTTTTTCTAGTTGTCCCTTATGGCAGTGGTTTTCAAACAGTTTTCCTCAGGACCCAGTTGAAAAAAATCATTTATGCCCATGACCCAGCAGTTACATCTTTGAACAATGCATTCCAGTCTTTTGGTGGCAGCAGCAGGGGTGCTGCGACCCAGTGTCTGAGGGTCTGTGACCGAGTACGGGGTCCTGACCCTAAGTTTGAAAACCACTACCTTAAAGTAGCTTTTCTTAGTAGTAATTAGTTAGCTTACAGCTGATCAGTACCAATATTTTTTAACTCAAATGCTCAGAATTTTTATGGCTCTAAAATGTAATCAGTTTAGAAAGTGGCATGGCACAATGTGACAAGAAGTAAGAATCCCAAAATGCAATCAAAGTATTCCTGTAATGACTTTTTCCCACTGAGTATATTGTGCAGTTGTAACACAGTGTCAATAGGGAAAATGGAATAAATTAGGATCATAATGAAAGGAATTGAAAAGTTATATATGGATTAAACATTAAATCCCATTCAATGTCATGATGATATAATTTCCTGGTAAGATATGTATGAGATAGTAAACTGAAACCACACTTGTTCTTAGCTAAAACATAAATAAAAAACTATAAATTTCATTTTCAAGCATTGACTCTCACTCACATTCTTATTTGGAAAAACATGATGTATAATACAAGCTGTTAACTAGCTGGAGTTAAATAAATTAAGATTGGGATAAATTTCAAAGGAGATGTGCAAGAATTTACCATTGTTGTTTTCAGTTGTATCAAAAGGAACTAATCAGCTAATCAATATGCAGTGCTGTAAAAATGTTCCTTATTATAAGTAAGTAAAATAGTACAAATAGAATGTTTTTTTCTTAATACCAGATTCTAATTTTTAATCAAAAAAGGATAAAAAACATCTAAGAACACAGATATCCATGCAGTCTGTACATACTGTATTATGTACTGCTTCAAGGAAGCATAAATGAAAATTATTGCTATAATAAAACATTCATCTATCAATTTACTGTTTGGAAGATAATAAATTGTATATTATTTATATAATATGTTTAAAGGGATTAAATAGAAAATGTAGCATAATTTGAAGAAAAGACAAAAAAGAAAGTTGTAAAGGTTAAACTAAATTAGTTTCTCTAATTTACTAGAATCTATGACTCTTTGACTCTTCCTTGGATTCCTTGTGGTGATTCAGTTGGCTATTCTGAGACAATTTCATTTTTGTATGTCCCTTTATAGTCTGCTAAATAGACTGTCTCTCTTTTAACCTTGTTGAGGATAAAATGCACTCACTCAATGTAGTCCACACAGCACTAGATCATTTCACCCTTTTTGAATGTAGGACATGAAACTCTAACTGTCTGATTAGATTCATAGATAACTGGATTATACTTAAATCTTTTCTGTTATTACCCACTCAGTTGGCTACAATAGTGTAGTTCATCATTTGTTTTCATGTAGAAAATAAGTAGTGAAATGTAATTTCAGAGGTCACTGGAAATGCGCTGGTTTGGTAGCCTTTCCTAAAGTTGTAGCTAACAAAGCAGCTGCTCACCTCAGTTTTCTGCTACTTGCTTGAGGGGATTTGGTTTCTAATACAATTAGATTAAGATTCTATCAATTTCCATTTGAACTGTGGACCAGATTCTGCCACCTTGTGATGGAGCATCTGTTCTATACTGGTCAGGATGGGGTTAAAAGGGTCCTAGGAAGTACTTTTGTTCTTTTAAAACTCTAGTGAAAATAATTGTGCTTCTTGGTAATCTTTTGTTTATTTTGATAGATGAAAACAGTATTCTTAAAATGATTCATCCAAACCATAGCAGAGAATAAATAAATCTCTGCATTTTATAGGATCCCTCGGTATTCCCAAGAACTGTGTTTTGTATGTTGACTATGTGGTATGGACTTATCCAAAAGAATGTCTATATAGTCAGTGTACCATCATGTTTGTCAGCTCATAAATTCCCTTGGGAAGACTGCTGATCTCTGCTTCCATCTTCCAGAATTTAGAGATTAAATATTCACTATCCAAACTGACAGCAAGCATCTGATATGAAATAAAATTCTCCATCTATGTTTTTAGACCTTGCTAACAGTGGTTTCCCACCTCTGGGTTCCCCTCTGTAATTCTTTTCAGAGGTTAAACTTAATTAGTACAATTTTATAACTATTTTGAATATTTGTAGTGTCTCAGACTCTTATTATTTTTATTGTTGAAGGAGTGCACATTAGTGCACTTTATAAAACACGCATACATGAACACACACATGAAATCATACCCAGCAAATTACAGTTCAGCTAATTCCAATGCACTGCACAATGACATACACAAGATGTGGCTATATCATTGGCAGGCAGATAGCACAATAAACCTTTATAGGTGAAAAATGATGGAGTAGACCCAATACATGACGTTTGGTTCTAGAAATGAACTTGCATAAAATTTAGGAGAAAATTCAGTTTTCTGATTTTTTATCCTGCTCCTAGTATTAAGTAGAAATTCAGAGGAGAGAAGTGAGCTCAGATGCAGTTGGATGGCTGTTCCAAGCACAAAAGCTGAGAATGAAAAGAGACTAAGAAGATTATTAGAGAAGACATAGAGAAGAGTCAAGAGGGGGAAGAGATGTATGATGAAATGAGGACAGAAATGTATGTATGGTTAGTGTTCTGCAGGGGCGTCGCTGACCCAGGGAGGGATCCGGGGCATGACCCCAGGCCCCGCCCCTGGCCAGCAGGCCCCGCCCCCTGGCCAGGGACAGGGCCAGAAGCTGCCACGTGCCGCCGCGGGCAGCTGGGCCTGCATCCCCAGCTGGGGACAGGGCGGAAGCAGCCACGGGTGGCTGAGGCCCACATCCCCGGCCGGGGCCGGGGCCAGATCGGCCACCACTGCTGGGCCCCGGATCCCCCACTGGGGATGGGGCTGCCACAGTGGTGGCGGTGGGTGGCTGGGCCCCGGATCCCTGGCTAGGGATGGGGCCAGGAGCGGCCTCCGAGGTCGAGCCCTAGATCCCCAGCTGGGCACAGGGCTGCCGCAACCGCGGGCGGCTGGGCCCCGGATCTCCGGCCCAATCAGGCCAGAGATCGGGTGGGGGGGGGAGCACCAGACCCGGGGCACCAACGCTGGGATTCGGGTCATATGCCCCAGGTGCCCAGCACCAGTGACGCCTCTGGTGTTCTGTAGAGTCTTGAAGGTGAGAAGTTCATGTAGGAGGAAGTAAATGATGTCAGAGCAGTATTTCAGTAAAATAATCAATAAGTAGCCTTTCTGATGCCCTAAGAAGCGAGACAGAGAGGCCAGGAAAAAAAAAAAGTGCAGTAGTTTAGGATAAGGATGCTCCAAGTATTGATGGTTATGTCTACACTAGATATGAGCTAGATATGAGTCAGCAGTGTGCTCTTGCTGCCAAAAAGGCCAATGGCATCCTGGGCTGCATCAAAAGAAGTATTACCAGCAGATCAGGGGATGTGATCATTCCCCTCTATTCTGAACTGGTGAGGCCACATCTAGAATACTGTGTTCAGTTTTGGGCTCCCCACTACAAAAAGGACAGGGACATGCTAGAGAGAGTTCAGAGGAGGGCAACCAAAATGATTAAAGGGTTGGAGCACAAGCCCTATGAGGAAAGACTGAAAGCATTAGGCTTATTTAGTCTGCAGAAGAGAAGACTGAGGGGGGATTTGATAGCAACCTTCAACTACTTGAAGGGATGCTCTAAGGAAGATGGAGCTCGACTGTTCTCGGTAATAACAGAGGACAGAACGAGGAGCAATGGTCTCAAGTTGCGGTTAGGGAGGTCAAGGCTGGATATTAGAAAAAACTTTTTTACTAGGAGAGTGGCGAAGCATTGGAATGAGCTGCCGAGGGAGGTGGTGAAATCTGTTTAAGGCCCGGCTGGACAAAACCATGGCTGGGACAGTTTAGTGGGAGTGGTCCTGCCTCTGGCAGGGGGTTGGACTAGATGACCTATGAGGTCCCTCCCAACTCTATGATTCTATGATTCACTTAGAACGTTAGTTCAAATTAACTGAATTTGAACTAATCAAGTCAAACTAATAGGCTATGTTTACACTTAGAGTTTCAGTTCAAATTACTGAATTCAAATTAGTTAATTCGAACTAATAATTATTAATTCGAATTCAGTCATTTCGAATTGGCATGTCTATGAACAGGACTTGCTAGTTCGAATTTGGTAGGGGGTGCTATTGTATAGGGAAAAATCAAGCTGTGGGTAATTGAGACTAACAGTGAATTCGAATTGACATGGCTACACTGGGTCAATTCGAATTAAGCAGTTCAAATTGACCCTGACTTCAAAGTCAAACGAGGTTTGACCAATTCAAAGTCAGCTTTCATCAATTCCAACTGAGGAGTTCGTCAATTCGAATTGAGGAAAGCCAGTGTGTCCATGCATTTAATAGAATTCGAGTTGATGGCAATCAATTCAAATTCAGCTCTAAGTGTAGATACCCATAATAATTCGTTCGAATTCAGTCAATTCAAATCAACATGGCTACAGTAGGAAAACCAATTCAAACTAGAATGTCCATGGACAGGACTTCCTAGTTCAAATTGGAAGCGGGGCACCATGCGAGGTGTGGCAACATGGCCCCCAAGAAGGGCCATGCCCCTACCCAATTCCTGCCAGGCTCCAGCCCTCTGAGCCCAGTGCAAGGAAAAGCATCTCCTGCCCAGGTCTAGCCCTGGTGCTCTTAGAGCTGGGCGAGGGATGCTTTTCCCCACACTGGGCTCACAAGGCTAGAGCCTGGCAGGGGATGTTTTCCCCTCCCTGGGCTCTCTGTGGCCAGGGCACCCCATGCGCTGGCTGGGGAGGGGTAGAAGGGATTCCCTGGCTGGCTCCAGCCACGCTTCCCAGGCATGCAGGGAGAGGGGATCCCCACGTGGGGCTCCAGCCATGCTCCTTGGGCACGTGGGGAGAAAGGATCCCTATGTGCAGCTCCAGCTGCACTTGCCCAGCGCAAAGAATGGATCACCATGTGTGGCGCCTGAGGAGCATGGCTGGAGCCCTGTGCAGGCTCCCTTCCCCACACCAGGCGAGCATGGCTCCAGGGGCGCACAGGGATCGCTTCCCCTGGAGCCCCACACTGGGATTCTGTCCACGTGCCTGGCAAGTGGGGCTCCTGCTGGGTGGGCATCCTGTCCCTGCACCTGGCAGGTGGCTGGAGCTGGCAGGTAAGCTGGAGCTGGCCACAGGGATCTGTTGCCCACGCCTGGCAAGCGAGCCGTGAGGCGGCCTCTGGGGTCCCTGTCCCCACTGTCCAGCAAACGTGCCCAGAGTTGGGCAGGGGGATGCCTTGTCCGCTGGCCAACAAGCGCGTCTGGAGCCTGGGCAGGGGTTGTGTTCCTTGCCACCTGGCTGGCGCTGCTGGAACCAGGCATGGGGTCCTTTCCCCGCTACCCACCCAGTGCAGCCCAAGCTGGCTGCGAGGATCACTTCTCCACTGCCCCAGGCCTAGGGTTACCAGATGTCAGGCAAAAGGAGGACATGTCCTCCTTTTTACCTCCACGTCCTCCGTCTGGCAGGCATTTTAAAATACATGATTTTGTCTGGCTTTTTACTTATAGGGGTTAAAGGATGCTGGAATGCCACAGAATACATTATTTTTAGGGGAGAGTGTTCCAGAGTCCCCTAAAAACAGAAAAACATTATGTTAATACTGTATTTTCTCCATGTGTCCTCCAACGTCCTCCTTTTCGTAGCTCCCTGTCCTCCTTTCCAGGCTTTCATAACTGGTATCCCTACCCAGGCCAGATCTGGGTGGGGGGGGTATGCCTTTGGGGCTGGTGCCCGAGGTGCAGGAGGGCTGGTCTTCCTTCCAGGGTGCCATGCACCCTGGGAGGTAGGTCAACCCATATTAATTCGAACTATCGTTAGTTTGAATTAACACAGCTACACAGCTTCAATTTGAACTAGCTGGTTCGAATTGACGGTTGCTTAGAAGTTATAGGTGGTTTTATAACTTTGAAGCGTCCTCCGTTCAATTCGACCTAAGGAAATCCTTAGGTCGAATTAATAAAAGCTAGTGTGGATGTGTTTTGGTTTTTTTTATTCAACCTAATCCCTATTAGGTCGAATTAAAATGTATGTGTAGACATACACAATAAGAGTTTAAAAATAGTACCGCCCTGAAAATTGACTTTTAAAAATGACATCCTGGAGTTTCACTGTTTATTGCCACTCAGTCACTGCATATCAAGTGAGCCAACCTTACATGTAAATTATTCTAAAGATCAGTACTGCCAACTCAAGCTCTCTCCATATGCGTTGCACCAGAACTGCACCTAGCTCATCATATACTTAGGAAATTTGTTTGTCTTGAAGCGCCACAGGACTCCTTGCTTCTTTTGCTGAACTAGACTAACACAGCTGCCCCTTTGGAACTCAGGAGACTTGGGGAGCCTCATCAAAAGAAATGGAAAATAAGATTGGTGGGCTTGCTGGGCATAGTGCTGTAGGAGAATTGTAGATGAATGCCTTCTACATACTTCATACAGGGAGGATTGCAACACAGTAGTTTTAAATCAGCATTAATTGAAATAAAAAAATTGAAATTATATATTTAATTTTAAAATAAAAAATCTATTATTTCTTTGGTATTTCAAGTATTACATATTTCATTTAGTTGTTTTGGATTATTGTAATCTAGGAAGTCACTTCTATCCATTGAAATAAATTTAGATGACAGGCTTTCCATAAGTTCTTAACTAAGGAACTTAATGCAATGGAAGAATCAGTATATATACTTTATTAGCTTTATTTAGCAAATATCTTGAAGTCACAGAGAATGGTGCTATTTTTCCTAGAAGAGATTATGCTGATTGTAATCAGCAACAGCAGTTTAAAACTTTTTGTACAGAATGTACTGAATTTTTCAGAAGTAGAAGTACTTTCCTCTCTGATATTATATATGCTTATTACAAAAAGAAATATACTGAAATTATGAGCAAGGAGTCTAATGGCACTTTTAAAGACTAACATATGTATTCATCACATGAGCTTTCAATGGAGAAAATCCCACTTCATCAGATGCTTGAAGAGATTGTGTGATAAATAAATTTGTTAGTCTTTAAAAGTGGCACTAGATTCATTGTTTGTTTTGCTGAACTAGACTGACATGGCTACCCCTTTGGATACTGAAGTTATGTTAATATTTCTTTTCGAATCCTGGAAATATAGAATTTTGTTTTAAATTAAGAAAGAAACCTTTTTGGTTCCTGGCATGCAAAGTGTCAGCCCAAAATCAATATTTATGCCCATGTTAAAAATCCTTTAAAAAAGAGGGTTGCACAGTGGGGACGACAAGATTATTTAGGTATTAAATCTAATAAGCTAAGAGGGGGATAGGAAAGAGAATGGGGAGAAACTGACATTGTCTGGAAAAGTGGAAGGTCAGACAAAATGAACTACAGCCTTCTCCTGTTGAAGAGATGTGCAGTACATAGACAGAGCTATAAACAATACTGAAGTCAGAACTGGTAAGAACCCAAGTGAGGAATTCATAAAGGTAAGAAAGATCATGTGTCAGTGGGATATTACAGCAAAAGAATTCATATTTTAATGAGAACTATACATGTGATGAGAAACTACTGCAAACAATAATAAAACAAAATCATCAGTCAAAACCATGTTAAGCAAAACCAAACTGTTAATTTTCATACTGAGTTGCTTAGAAATTCTGTGTGCTGCACATTATGGAACAGGACCTTAAGCATATTTTCTAATTTCCTGATGGTCTTATGTGATAGACATGGGGTGGGGGCGGGGGCGGGGGGCAAATACACTTGAGGCAATAAGAACATATTGACTGTTGGATTCTGACACATTTTAAATTGATGTTTGTTGTTTTAAAACCATGCAGTGGGATAAATGTTCTGTGAAGAAGCTAACTGGAGCCCTACTGTGTCTTTGTGTATTCTCCCAGCTAACTGCACTGGTGATAGACAGTACTATTAAGCAGTCATTAGCACCATGTCTGAAAGCATGGCTTCTGCAGATAATAACAGGCCATTCAGTATTCTAAGCCTTTGTACAAAGGAGGGCACAGTGTGGTTCATATAACTGAGGATAATGAGGTCATTCTATGACAAGCCTGGGGATACAGAGCCCTGGGCAACTTATTAGCCTATTTGATGTTAGAACAGATTCAAGTCTAACATTCTTGTGATCATTTTCCCTTGAAAAAAAAGCTTCTGTCACGGACTGGAACTACAAAACAACATTCCTGAATGGTCATTGAACATTAATATAACTGTATTATAAAGTCTTCAAAATATTTTTTCTTAGTTCTGTAGATAATGGAAGGTGTATGGTCAGATATTTAAAAAGTAGCATTTGTCTGTTTTCGAAAGCTGACAAAGTGACAGAAAAATAGTAAATATTAATGTAGCCAGTTGTGTTCAAAGCAGTACTAAAATGATAAATAGTAAAAATGGTCTGCAGAATTTTGTATGACAGTTTTTACTATTTTGTTTCTGATTTCTCCAAAATTTGAGGCAGTGGCTAGTTTTCCATTGACAATATGCATAAATTGAAATTTTAAACTTTATTCCTACCTTTTGCTCAGAACTCTTCCATTTTCCCCCAGAAGAATGGACTTATTTTTCTTGGGAAAGGAGCCCTGTTTTTAAATAAAGTTTTTGTTAAATGTACTGATTTTTTTAGTAATCAAGTTTCTTCATGAAATCTGAAAAGCTTCGCTTTTGTTTATGAATATTTTCCATATCCATCTATCATGAACTGGACAATTCTGACAAAATAAATTATGCTGCAAGGTGCATGCTCCTTGCAGTGTACCACAGCATTAATAGGTATTTACTACAATACATGTTGATTATAGGTTGACATAAATTAATATATTTGTCTACTTTATAATACTTTAACACTTCCAATATGTTTTAAATATGCTGTCATATATGTATGAAAACTGGCCATTCTATTAAAGAGTGTTCTCTTTTTTCTGCAAATTATAACTTGTGGGATGTATCCTCAAGGCACTGTAGCACTTTGGAAAACTTAAACAGTGCTCATTGGTTATTGTATAAATGTCACCTCATGACACAGAACTTTCTGAGCTGAGGATATTCAATTAACTTATGGGTTCCAACTGTTTAAGTTCCCTCTCTTCCATTTTTTTAGCTCAATGTCCTTAGCTAGAGGCATGTACATATGTATGTAAATTAAATTTGGATATTTTAAATTTTAATTTTCATATTAATTGTAATGATTTAATATGCTTCTAGTAGTTATTAAGACTTTGATGCATTTGAAGCAGGGCTAAAGTAAGTCAGAATGTGCTGGAATGGCATTCTGGGGTCCACTATTTTTAGGCAGTCAGCATTCTGGGCCCCCTAAAAATAGAAAATGGAGCCAGAATGCCGCATTCTGGGGCCTACCATTTAAAAATAGTGGGCACCAGAATGCAGCATTCCAGCTCCATTTTCTATTTTTAGGGGCCCGCCAAATGCTGATCCCCTAAAATAGCAGGCTCCTGAACGCCATTCCGGCAGGGCAGGGAGCTGCCTCAGGCTAGGAGATTTTAAATCTCCCGCCCTGATCCTGCTCAGAGCAAGCGTTGGGTGGGAGCCTCAGCCCTGGCCAGGGCCACTCCCCGTGGTGGCCAGGTGAGGGAGTCCTCGGGGGGGATCGAGGACAAGGCGAGCTGGCCCAGCAGAGAAAGGGCACAGGGGAGGAGGTCAGCCCGGGGCAGCAGGGGAAGATGGCGCGGCACAGCAGGAGGTTGGGGAATGGTTCAGGGGATCAGCGGTGAGATGGGTGCTAGGGCAGTAGCTGGGGGGGGGCAGGCATTTGGGGGGCAGTAGCTGGGGTGGGGGGGCAGAAGTTCGGGGGGACAGTAGCTGTGTGAAGGGGTCCTGGACCTGTGGGAAGGGAGCCCAAACCTGCGGGAAGGGGGCCCAGACCTGCATCAGGGAGACCTGGAAATTTAGGAGGGTTCCAGGGCCTGCCAAATTATACTTTAACCCCTGATTTATTCAGTCTAATTTCTTTTCAGACTGGGAAATCTCCTATGGTAGATCTGGATTCTCAGAGGTCTGGATTCAAGAATTGTGCATAGTCTTTCTCCATCTTCTTGGTGTATGATGCACACATTTGAAACAAACAAGGAATCCCATGACCCATTTAAAGACTAAGAAATTTATTTATGGCATGAGCTTTCATGGTAGACAAAGTGGGATTTTCTCCCATAAAAGCTGATGCAATAAATATAATTTGTTAATTTTTAAAAGTGCCACAGGACTCCTTGTTTGTTTTGCTGAATCAGAATAACATGTCTACCCCTTTGACACTTGAAACAGTGTCTGCAGAGGAGTTAGGCCACTCTTCACTTTCCTTCATACAGCTACAGAGATCTAGTAAGGGCTAAACTGGGGTGAGAAAAGAACAAGCAGGAACATCAGAATGAGCAATTTTAGTTAGAAACCCAGTGATGTCATTTCAAGAAAGGGCTTGAACTTTGTTATTTGTACCACCCTTTCATTCTACACTGGGTCATCTGCTAACATGCTACCGTATATACAAAATTTCTATACCAAAAAAATTGATAATGGAAAAAGAAAAAAAAATTGAGACAAATTATAGTCTTTTAAAGTTGGTGGAAATTTTGCCATTGACCTGAACTGAACGAAGATTTGCTCACTAAAAATAAGAAATATTTTTCCAAAGTATTCAGTGTTTGTTAAAACTTGCTCTCTCTCTCTTTTTTTCTCTAGTGTTCATCATGGCATCTGGACTTTTGGTTTATCCTTTTGGTCTGAGCTCTGCTACGGTGAAGAAATTTTGTGAGAACTCAGGCATCTACTACGCAGGAGACTGCGAGATTGGATGGGGGTACATGTTGGCAATTGTTGGAGTGCTGTTATCTGTATTTTTACCATTCTTTGCAAAATATGCACCAAAAGAGCACATATCGCCAACTCCAATACCTACTATTTTATAGTATTTGATTAGTATTTAACAACAGAACATTCCTGCCTAGAATCAATGGCAAAAACTATTATAGCACTTCCTTAGCCTTATGGCTAAAAAAAAGAGAGAGAGAGAAAGAGATTCAGAATCACAAAGACCAAAAGTGCATTGATAGTCTTCCGTAAGCATGAGATGCTAACACTCTGGAATTCAAATAAAATTAATTAACAGCCTTTTACAGCTCTAAACTTACAATGGCTTAATGCCTTAGTCAAAAATCTGTTTATCCTCAGAACATCTGTCTACCTCCCAAGCAGTTTAGTTAATGTCTCAAAACAGTAAATCTGTTAAAAGCCGCTATTGTCTTTTATATGTTATTAAATGTCAGAACTTTTATGTACCCGGTAATTTAAAATATGATAATGATATTTTGTTATAATTATTATGAGTGGGGAAAAGTTTGCTAATAACCATGGTCTAAAATAAAGTTTATCTGTGAAAAATGTTGTATGTAAGAACAAGTTTGTGTTTGTTTGCTCATTTGTTTAAATCAGTGCATGTTAGGAGTGTGCCCAAATATTGTAATTTGTAGGTGCACTTTTTAGCACTGATTAACAACTGTGAAGTATAGCCTCCATAGTGATTGTTATACATTTTAGTTCACTTTTTGCTAAAGAGATCTGACCTTTTAAAAAAGCCCAATACTAAAATAGCTTAGAAAAGGAGAAAAATGTACTAAGAAAAGTGCGTTTGTTTTACAATAGTTTTTAGATTATAATTTTGCATAGAATTGTATATAATTAGTTGCAGTTTAGGGTTTTTTATATGACTGTGTAAGGTAAAGACTTCATTTACAAAACATATTTGTCTGATGGCAAAACTCCTTGTATGCTCTTCCTCATGATACAAGGAAGAGCCAGAGTGTAATAGCCTTATTCACACTAAACAGTATCTTGCTTCATGAGAATGTGATTTCTTGTTGAGTAAAATACTATTCTGTGAGTATGCATGGCAGACTCTGATTCAATAGCATCGAATGTAATGATCAGAAAAATACCACACCTGATGGGTATTTTTTGTGTGAAATTTATCATCTGGTTCCAGCAATGGTATTTTGTTTTCAATGCCACCAAGTATTCAAATGAATGCACCACTTTACCTTAAGTAAGAGAATAATTGGGTTCTAATATTACTCCATTACCATATTTCTCCTTTAAAATTACAATAAAATTCATATCTAATACTTAGGTCATCAGGATATTATTTATTTTTTAATATTTACTAGTAAAGAACTGAACCTCTTGGATTACATTTTAATACTGAAACTTGCTTTTCAGATTTTTATTTTGACCTTTGAATCAACAGATCAACTCCGTCATTTTTGTTAGTTGTATCCAATGTTCTTGTATTCTTGTTGGTCCCAGAATATTAGAAAGATGGGTGAAATAATATCTTTTATTGGACCAACTTCTGTTGGTAAGAAAGATAAGCTTTCAAAATTACACAGAGCTCTGGAAGAGAGCTGAAGAAAAACCCTATGTAAGCTTAAAAGCTTTTCTCTCTCTCACTAACAGCCGTTGATCCAACAAATAACCCCACCCAACTTGTCCCTCTATCTTTTTGGGTTATTTACTGAAACCTGAATAATGGTTATTCCTGAATTTCTTCTTTTGTGAAAAATGTGCATGAAGGGATAAGTAGAGAAATGTTGAGAAGTATAAGAAAATTAAAACTGATAGAACAATCACTTTACTTTATTCTGAGATATATCAAAGTACAATCTTGTTTACATTTTGAAGCCTTCTAAATTCACATTAATTTAAGCATTAAATTATTTTCTAAAGTAGTTGACTGTTGTTACATCATCATGAGCTTCAAAGGGCAAATTTTTCATATACCTTTACAATATGATTGAATTACATCAATCATGTTTGAAAGTGTATATTTCAAAGCTAAATAAAGTAACTAGAGAGAACTGTATGGTTTTGATCAGAGAATAATCGAGGAACAAAATCTCCTAAATATTTAACAAAAATGAGACTGAAGGAATTTTCTCTGCCCTTCTAAAGTAGGCAGGATATATTTCAGTCTTCTGTGTATGTAGCATATAGCATTTTTAGTAGTGTCTTATGCTCTTCTTTTCATAAACTGCAGGAATAGATTGGAGAGCTTCATAGAAAACTCAGAAGGTAAAAAGTGAGAAAATAAGCAAGTAAAAAAACCCATGACCACAGAGTAAAGAGAGAGATGCAGGCTTTTCTTTCCTAACCAACCTGTGCCTTTACAATAGAACAATTATACAAGACATGATCAATATATAAAAAAATTCTCATCAACCACTGAAAATGTTATACAATATGTAAAAATTGTATTCTGTGGGTTTTTCTGTTTTGTGTAATGTTTACGATTGTTCACTTAATGTTTCACTAGAAAAAGTGATGATAGTGTAAATTAGAAAACATTTTTGCAAAGATTTATTGTTTACCAAAATTAAAATGATTTTAGATTGTTATTAATTCTTATATCTCATAGACACAAAGGGCCCATCCTGCCACCACCTATAAACACAACTTTTCCTGTGTGTAGAACTGTGCCCATCAGTAATTCCACTGAAATCAGTAGGATTACACATCTGAGTAAAGGTACTAACTTGTAAATGTTTGCAGGATTGGACCTCCTATTTGAAATTCCTTATAACTTTCACCTGTTTTCTCAGTGGGGTCTTAAAATTTACAGTATTGCTGCACCAAACTACTTATTGAAAATTTATTATCAGTGTATTAAACAAAATAAGCAAGTTAAAAACTTGAGTTCCATTACCCTCCCCCCCCAGCATCCTCCACTTCCAAACAAAGATAAAATTATATAGAGGAAGTGCAACATGAAGGCATTTGTTTCGAAGTATTGAAAGGAAAAAATGAAAATTTAATGGAGACGGGTGATATCTAAAATGGGGTAGACAGAACTGCCATACAAAAAGTGCATGTTCAAAGCCAATTTATAACTCCAAGCAGAGGTCATACTGTAACTGACTAAAACCAGAGTTAAGTGAAGCATATAATGCAGAATCTCCTCTGGAACTTAAATGTGGGGAATTACTATCAATACATTTGTTAACATTGATACATCACTTTTCTAATGAGGATTGTCTGTGAGTTATATTGTGCATAATAGTTTTCTTTTTAAAAAACAGAAAACTTACTGGATCAGGTTCAAGTTTTATTCTAAATATATAATTTTTTAAGTGTAACTAAAAGCCGTATTTTCCATTACTGTGTTTCTGCATTGACTAGTAGGCTCCTTTTTAGAATATTAACTGTTCTCTGTATTTGACTCGTTGAATAAAATATTTCAATTATTTTAAATGTGAAATTTACAATTGCCAACACTGTATAATAAAATAATCCACACTGTTCACTATTTCATGATTTGGCTTTTATTTTAAAGTTGCATTGAGATCTGATGCACAGAGTTAATTTAAACAAAGACTGAGGGGCTAAGAGAATGGCAATAGGAATTATCTATATAGGTTTCTTCATTTAGGAGCATAGGCATATAAATACATAGTCTGTGATCCTTGTTTTGTCCAAATAATGATCCAGTTGTTAGGCTGTTATCCTGGGGTTGCAGAAGCCAGGTATGTCTAGTAGAGATAGGGAGGTGTTAGTGTTGTTATACAAGATGTTGAGGTCTCATCTAGAATATTGTGTGCAGTTCTGGTCCACCATGTTTAAGAAAGATGAATTCAGACGGAAACATGTGCAGAGAATGACTAGGTGCTGTTGAATGGAAAACCTGCTTTATGAGAGGAGATTCAAAGAGTTTGGTTTGTTTAGACTAATCAAAAGAAGGTTGAGGGGAAATACGATTTTTCTTTATAAATACATCAGAGGATGGAAGGATGAGGGTCTGTGGTCTGCATTGTGCAGGTCAAACTGGATGATCACATTGGTCGTTTCTGACCTTACAGTCTATTTTGCAGACTTACATGAGACTACAGGTGTGCATGCTTTGTGCTGACTTTCTGCACAGGGGTGATTTTCATCCAGTGTTCAGAACCAGTTAGAATATGAATCTACATATAATTTATGTTTATCAGCAATGAAAATCAGTTTTAAAAAATATTCATTCTTTGGATGAAATATATGGTTAATGTTTTGAAATAAAAGTAGTTATTTTATTTAAAAAATCTTTGAACAAATGTAACTAAAAAGGAACAATAAACTCACTTAGAATTGATTTTTTGATTTTTCTAAGCCATTTACATTAATGATGGAATTATTTCTTTATTTTAGCCCAGTTACTTACACTTGCATTGAATGACCATATATATAGCTCAGAATTCAGGGAGATTAATTTACATCTCAGTAAATTTCTGATTTGAGGCTATGTTGCTTCCTTTTGGAGATACAGGCACGGTCCAGAAAAGAGATGAAAGTGGTTGAGGATCTTGTAAATCATTTCTTTGGATGAACATTTATAGTGTAGTAGCTAGCACCTTTGCTTAACATGGAGAAGGTGCTAGGTTCAATTCCCAGGGGGTTGGACTCAATGATCTCACGAGGTCCCTTCCAGCCCTGTGATTTGATTGATTGAACAGGATTTCCTTCCAGGTGGACAGAGGACTCAGCTTTAATCCCTCAGATATTTTGAGATCCTCTACAAACCAAGACTGTTTATTGAGAGGTCCCATACATGTGCCCTCCCCCCAGCCCATGGTTTTCTCCTTCTCCTTTCCCCTTAAGGGGCTAAGGCTAATTATTAATTCTGCAGTGGATTGCCTGTGGGGCTTGTGAAGAGGGATGGCACATCTCCAAGTTCAGCCCACTGTCTGTAGGTCATAGAACTGTACCAATATGATTAGATAAAAGAAATGAGAAACTGTGCTATGAATGGGGTGCTCCCTCCACCTTCATTCATTGTTTACATTCAGGGCATATGATTTAGCCCACTTTTAGCTAAAGGCTGAGAGGCTGTATAAAACCATGTACTTGTAACTAACAGTTAATATTTTGATCCATATTTCTTCAGTGAAATCTAACAAACTGTACAACAAAAAATCTAGCACAGTAAACAAAGAAACAATGGTACAAACAATCAATTTTATTTTAATTTTTATATGCAACATACTATAACTGTTTTCAAATGTTTAATAAAAATACTTTTAATATAAGCTTTTGTAAATGCTCAAGATGTGGAGCCTTTATGTTATTGATCTATAGGAGTGTAACCTCAGCTTTGAACTACTGCTTAAATAAACATTACTTTAAACTTCATTCATTATTTTCAGACATTCTGTCATCTCAAAATCTGAAGTTCTAACAAATTCTAGGAAAGTTCTTTGTTCTACAACAGTTGCAGGTCTTACAGAGACACACTTAAAGATGTTCCTTTTTGTGTCATAGCTTCCCATGCACCTGTGGATTCGACCTCTAATTAGTCTTGGAAGCTCCCGATCCTATTCCAAAAGCAAAATAAGAAAAAAATTAACATTATTTCCCTTTTCTGACATGAATCTTAGTCTAAATGTCTGAAGACTAATAGTGTTATTAGGTGATATCTGGAAGCTAGGTAATGTTGGTGGGCCATGCCAGCTCTACAACCCTTTGTAGTTCTTCACTATATTCTGACAGCACAGCTGCACATTTGTTGCACTGTAGGAGCTTCTTTTGTCAATTGCTGTCACTTCAGTTCGTAGGAAAAACGTTTCTGTTGCAAGGAAAAGAGCTGTAGACGAGAGTAGTTCTCAGGGAAGCTGCTAACACAAGGAAGCTAGATGAAAAGATGTCTTCACAGTGCAAAAATCAGGAGATACTAGGTTCTCACTGACAAATGACCCCCAGGGACTTTGACCCAAGTTTAGTCGGAGGTAAACAATTAAGGCAATAATGACAGCCTAGAACCATGGTTCTCAAATGAGGGGCACAAGATGGATTATGAGGTGATGTGGGGCAGGGGCCAGAGCTGGACCAACTTCACACTGTCTGGAAACAGAAGCAGCTGCCACCACTTCTGCCCACCTTCTGCAGAAGCACCCCCAGCAGCTGCTGGGCATGCTCTCGGCACTGCTGCTTCAGTGGCTGCCCCCACTTCTGTGATGCTGCTGCTAGTGCCTGCTGCTCCTGGTGTTGCTATTGCTTTGCTCTCAGCTTCCTGCACTGTAGGCCCTAGTTTTTCCTTAAAGAAGGGAGGGCTGAGGGAAGAGAGGGCAAGATTGTTAGGGGGTGCTTACTGCACTGTAGGCCCTGTTCTTTTTCCTGACAGGGGATATTCACAAGAATGGGAGCGTGACTGTTAGGTCCTACAGAGCAGGAAGTGCCCCCACTAAAAACTGCACCCCCCCTTTCCCCTGACCCCTCAACACCTCTCAGAAAGAAAAAAAAAACAGGTCCTACAGTGCAGCAGACATGCCCCCTGTTTTCTTCTGAAAGGGCCCCCTCCCATTCAGAAGGGAGAAAGGAGGCCACACTTGATAGACACATGTAACATACAAATAAAATATGCAGAGCACAACTTGAAAAAGAATGAAAATTTTTGCTTAACTTCTCTGCTTTATTGTTGTTTCCTTTCAAAATCCCAGTCTATCTTTCTAAAGCCTAAACAAACTCGTCTCAAAATTCATTTGATCTGAGAAAGCCCAAGACACTCATGCAAACATTTCCCAAGTTTTGGCAAAACAGCTCTGGCCTTCCTTGAACTGCAATTGTACTTACTTACACAGGTCCAATAAACAGTTTGTTCACTTTGTATGGGAAGTGAACAACAGAGCTTTTAATTTTCTTTTATATGTTAGAAGTTAGTTTTTAAAAGAATACATATTGACCTCCTAACCACATCACATATAATATATTTTACATAAACATAGCAAATACTTGCAATTTCGTAAAATACACATGGAACACTCTCCTTTCCGTCTCTCAAGACAAAACTTTTTGCTCCATATGCTCCAGGTGTGACTGCAGAATCAAGTGTGCCTGAACAATATATCAAGAAGTAAACCAGAATGTAAAAATTAGAGCACTATTAAAGCATGTGCTCTACAAAGATTAAGTGCAAGTAATATTCAATAGACAAACATGCTAAGCAACATACTGATGTCAGCCTGCTCACTAGCACAGCTGCCGCTGACACGAGCGGGAATTCTACTGCACATTAAGGGTAAACTCACATATTTTAGCTCTATGAAATAAGGGAAAAACTGAGCTTTTCATGAGCATGAACTGATTAGCTCACTGAGTACAGGTTCAAGAGAGATCCAGTTTTCTTAAAGCCGTACTTGTTCATTTATGCAAATCACTTCAAAACCATTAAAATTACAATTGGCAACCCACTTTTCCAATGTAAAAGATTCATGGTGTATTTGGTATCCTCATCCACCCCCAACCTTTAAAGCAAATAGTCATCCTAGCCTAGTTTCCTTTGTTCAATCCTATTTTTAGGTAATGTCACTAAAAATGAAATAGGTTGCAAAAACTATTTAAATTTAAAAGCGCTCCAGGTTTGGATTGATTCCCAGATTAATTCTATTAAAACTTTATTGCAGAATTCTTGTTCACTTGGTAGCTGGATAATTCAATGCAAATTTACTTTCTGTTTCTTAGCCTCAATAATGTCTCAAGAATTAATTAATTCAATTCTTTAAAAAGATGTAATAATCCTGTACCTGTTCTACTGGTTATATACTGTTTCCCTACTGAATAACAAGTATATATAATCCTTGCTAGAATTTTGGCAAACTGGGTTTTATGACTAAAATGCTGCTCCATAATTCACCTAGGTGAGTTATTTTAATTTCAAATTATTTATATCCAAAAGTATGCATAAGCATGATTATGAAAAATACAAAGTCAACTAATACACTCAACTTTTGTTGCAAAGACTTTTTATACAGTATGGATTTGGCTCTTGGGTATACGAAGGATGTAGGTTGGGCCCATCCTTTTACAAAGAGTTTAGATTTTATAGACAAAGTCCCAAGATTCACCATTAAAATTATGCCTTTGTTGTCTAAGTAAAGACCGGTTTTAAAATTTAGTTAGTGGTTTCAGATAGATATAAAGTGCACTTTCCTGTGTCAAGTTAAACCCATTGCTGCTGGTGAGAAATTCTTCCCTCTGGAGTTCAGCTGGTGTTTTCACCTCGGCTCTGTGTAAGGGTTCCTTCAAATGAAGGAGGCTGTTTTAATTTGTATCACGTTATATGAAAACTCTACCACAAGGAAGTTCTTCACAAAGCTAGCCACCATGACAAAGCCCCCTTTTCAGTCAGCTTACTTTGATGACATGCTGTCCTCTATCTCTCTGCCTTTGTACCCACCTGTAAGTGAAGGTTGGGGGCTGCAAATAGAGTTGTTGCTTTTTCTGCAGTCAGACTCCCAGTAGAGTTCTCACCCCTTGGAAATTCCTCCCATTTTTATATCAGCATAAACCATTGATTAAATTACCACAATTCTTTATATACTACCCTTGAACTTTGGCTAGAAAATATTATAACAGAAATCAAGGTAATAGTGCAAATACTAAGATGGGAAGAGTTTAAGTTATATAGAGTAGTGATACTTTTCATTTTGTCATGCTTATATTTTGGTCACCTTTGATGTATAGACAAATGTCTGGCTATGAAATTAATTGGACGTTCATGCCAGTATTAAGAGGGAAATGGTCGAATGTTAATCAAAATTTGAGAATTACTTCTTTAAATATTTTGACCATTGTCACTCTGCAGCAAAAACTTCATTGTCTTTACAGGACTGAACTACCAATATTCTTAATGACAGCGTAAACTGCTATACATACCTAACACTTCAAATAATAGTGCAGTTTTATATGTATACTGGCTCCAATGCTTCATGCTTTCAATGACTGCGCATATAATTCGCAGAGAGTTGTCTTTTTCTTTACGTTTTAATTGATATGCTGGAACTTTCTTTCAGGGGAAGATAAGAGCTGAAGTTAAATAGACATCCTTTCCGTCTTTAAAGTCTGATAGATGGTTACATACTGTTCTTATGTTAATTATCCAGTATTTAAAATGAACATGTTGTTTAATTTGTTTAGAGTCATAAAGCACAAAATAAACAACCACCCAATATAACTTGGTTTTATGATATCACAAAAATCACCCAATAGACTACTCTTAAAGTTCAAATGAGTAAGTATACCTATTAAAAACTATGGCCATTGATGCTTCCTTCAGACCAAAACCCATACAAAAGGGATTTCATAAAATGAAGATTTTATTCAGGAATTGGACTTTCTAATGTGTCTAAATGATTTTACAACTCAAGTCCCAAAATCCAAACTAGATGGAAAGAATAAGTAGAACTTGACGAGTAGGACATATGCACCAGGGAACTGATTTGAGTCCAGTCAAGTGGACAACAATTGCTGGCAAGGCAAAGAAATAATATAAAAATGCTTGAAAAACACAAATTTGTGCTACCTATTTCATTTTCTTTCTTAGAAAATCAGCACTGGCAGTTGGCTAAAGCATACACAGATAAATCTAAGAAGTCATGAACAGCATGTACTGCACTGCCATAAGAGTTGACACTGACCAAGGAGATGACAGTTTCCAAAGGGATAGCTGTGTGACTCCTTGTTTTTTTGCAAGGAGATGACAGTCATTCATTGGTGAATGTAGGGCATAACATGGGAATACAGAAAGTAAGTTATATAGGGAAGCTGGGAGCTTAGATGTTAAAATCAGTAATAGAAACATTTGGTTAGTCTAAATTTGTGCTATTTTTGATAGAGAAGTTGTATTTAGCAGAAAGAAAGAGAAAGAAAGAAAAAGCATACAGCAGAAGTAAGAAGAATAGATTAAACTTCTAAAATCAGTCAGAATTTCTCTTTCTATTAACAAGCTGTATTAACAAGAATTGTGAAGTGTGCCAACAGATTTGGAAAAGGTTTTGTAAATGCATAAGAAGAGTAACTTAGTGTACAGTATTCATAAAGAGATATATTTGTTCTCTTTACAGAAAAGAACTCAACTACAGAAACTAGGCGATTAAATTGGCTTTTCAACAAGCAGAGCAACTCTTTATCATTCAACAGTTGAAGAATAAGAACCACTATTATCACTCTGTTGCATCCATCACAACCTTGTGACTTGAAGAAGCATAATTTTATTTCAATACTAAAAACTATTTCAGTAAATTACATTAAACTGAGAATATGTCTTCCTTTAAACACAAAGCAAAATATGTAGCTGCCAACATTTCATCAAAACGAAATGGGCCAATTCTAAAAAGAAGCCAGGACTCAGAGCCAGAAACTGACCCGGCGTGTGTGTGTGTGATTACAGGCCATAGTGGTAATTATTTGCAAATCTGCAGCAATTTTAGATTATTTTAATATGCAAATCTTAATTCCAAGGCCTCCCAAAGTTGAGGGTTCAGCTAAGCATCTAGAATTCATGTAAGTTTCATTGTCCCTCAAACAACTTCCCCCCCCCATCCACCCCAAGGTGTCCATCCCCTTATTGCTTGTCCTCAGGCCCATAATTCTTATCCTTCCTTGTCCCCAAAATTGTACCTGAAGCATTTTGTCTTCTGGAACATGATCAGATTGTTTTTCATTAGCTTTATTTTGCTGACTATTATGTTTAAATTTATATGCTGGACTATGATCCTGCAGACCTCTGGTGCTCGATATAACTGACCATTGTGCTTTGGATGAGCATATTTGTCCTGCTACAGTTGTTTCAATATGCTGAGATGTCTTGTGATTGGCAGGTGGTTTATGCTGCTGAGCAGTTCTCAGAATATTTGAGAAATTCTCAAACTTTTGATTGATTCCACTATCAGATATTAAATTGGTTCTGCTACATGGTGACATACGCTCATTTCTGCTCCAAATATTAGCATTACTATTCTTTTCTTCTGGTCTGCAGTACAACATTATATATGGTTCAATATCACAATACATATTGAAATTTTGATCTGCATTATTCAAAATGTATATACATGCATTCCCTAGATTATTCTGTGACCTATTTTTTTAACAACTGTATTTCTTTAAGCCCAAATAAAGCACTTAAACATGTGCTTAACTTCATCAGTATAGTGATTAAGCACATGGTTAATGTTACACATGTTTAAGTTGCACTAATTTCAATGGGTTTCAAACATGTGCTTAACTGGAATCCTGAATAGGGATGTTTTCCAATATAAGGCCTTAATGATTTTCTCAAATTTAATGCACTATAATTGCAAATTTGCCAAATGATGAAAAAGAATATCCTTGCGAACCAACAACCCATGGTCACTGCTCAAAAAGCATTCCTACAATAGGCCCTAAGATTGGTGTTATAATTTCAGGATCTTATAATTCAAAAACAAAGCCACTAAACTGCTCCCACTTCCAATCCTGATACTGGAAGTAAAGTTATTCTGTTAGGGAAATCTTGTCAGAAAGATATTTACTTTCCTACTGATCTTATAGTAGGAAATACAAAGATAGAAACTATCCTGTAGATAAGATTAGTTCCAAAAGGGTAGCCGTGTCAATCCAGTTCAGCAAAATATCAATATATTGCATGATTTTTCGTGGGATTTTCTCCCACGAAAATTCATGCAACAAATAAATTTGTTAATCTTTAAAAGTGCCCCTAGAGTCCTTGTTTGTTTTATGGATAAGATTGCTTCCATGGGAGGTAGGGCCTCCAAAAAAAAAGCACAGCCCCCAAGCAACCATTTGCATGGATTGTAATAAGGCTCAGTAATGACTTTCTGGTTAAGATTCAAGTGTGCTTAAACATTTTTTTCCCTGTAAAAATAGGGGACAACAGTTACCCTCATTTCACATCCAGAACTCCCAATTTAGTCAATATGAATATGGCACATAAGGCTATGTAAGACCACCAAATTTTAAACAGAATTCAGCATGGCCAAATAGCTCTGCCTGAAAATTCATGGCGTCATGTGGCCTATGGAGTGAAGACAGGAGCAGACCCTTCCGTGTGTGTAGTATATGCTTTGGGATTTAACAACGGATAGGGTGTGTTCACATAGTATTCTTATTTTGAAACAACAGAGGTTGTTTCGAAATAAGAAATGTCAAGTTCACACAACGTACGGCCATTTCGAAACAAGGAAACCCCTTTTTTCGAAATGGGAGCCGTGCTTTCAAAAGGGCTTAAACATACTTCCCTTTTGAAACAAGGTTGTTTTGAAACCAGTGGTTTCGAAACAACCCTGTGTGAACATGTTGTTTCAGAACAAAGTGTTTTGAAACAACATTTGACCCTTCCTCCCAGGGTAGGACTGCCCCCTCAGTACCTGGCCAGGGAACCCTCAGCACCCTGGCCAGGGTGCTGAGGGGTGTCCCCTGCCCGGCAGAGGGGGACTGCAGGCACCTGCGGGTTGAAGCGCAGCCCGGCGCCTCACCCCGCCGGCTTAAAGCCCGGGCTGCCCCCAAACTCCGCCGCGGGGTCGGGGGTGCCCAGCTGGAGCCTGTCACCGGGGCTGCCCCCAAATCCCGCCGCAGGGTCGGGGGTGCCCTGGGATTCCCCAGTGCCCCGGGATTCCCCAGCGGCCCTGAGTCCCCGCCCCCGCCCCCGGCAGGAGCGGCGCCCAGCTGGGCTGCACCCCGCGGGTGCCTGCAGTCCCCTCCCCAAGCGAAATAGCATGTTCACACTGTGGACATGCTATTTTGCTCCCTTATTTTGAAAATACTTTTTTTGTCTTTAGAAATAAGGTATTTTGAAATAACCCTTTATTTCGAAACAGCTTGTTTTGAAAAGTTGTTTTGAAACAAGCCCTCTGTCTGTGAACATAGCTATAGTATTCATACCATTAATCAATTTACTGATTTGGAACCATTGAAATTAAAATTCAAATTTGGTTTGAAAATGTACAAAAATCCACTCTGCGTGTACTTATCTGGTAATTATGCCCAAAGATGTTGATATACCATTAGAAATAAATTATTAGTTAAAAGATAAACCAGATGAGCACACTGGTAAATCAGAGTTGTCTCATAGGCAAAATTTCATTGATTATTCAAATACTGCCTGTGTAAAGACTGCAGTCTGAGGGTTTTAGGCCTGATCCAAAGTGTAGTGCAGTCAAAAGATTTCACTAATTTTAATGGATATTAGCGTAAAACCAGAATATAGGTTATGACAATGATCTGAGCTTCAAAATGTTTCTTGTTTCAAAAACATGGAATCATAGAACAAATGCCTTATGTACTTTCAAATGACAATAAGTATTCCTCTGTTTAAATTATAATAATTCCAAATTTTACCAGCCTCAAAATATTTAGATTCTTTCCAATATTGGACATATTAGTCAGGGATGGTTTTTGATGTTTCAACTGGTAAGGATCCATAGAATGTTCTATTTGGCTTTCAAAGAAACATTTTAAATGATAAAATTACAGAGAAGCAATCTGATTAGCGGTGAAACACGTGAACTGTATTTTATGAAATAATTAAATGAGTAAGTTACTAAAAGAAAACTCAAAGACAAAAAAATTGTTTTTACATACCCACTGTTTGTTTTCTTCTGTAATTGAGACATCTCTGACTTTTCAACTTCCCACCCTAATTCTTAAAAAAGAAACAGATAGCATATGGATAAAAATAGAAAATATGCTTATGTGCAAAATATATTTAAGCCCTCTCCTTCAAAGAGTTATGTATGTGCTTTATGTATCACAAGTTTCCTAATGTCACCCATCTGCCTCAACAGGTGGGGGAACTTGATGGGCTGTTAGGGAAATATCCAAAGGGATAGCCGTGTTAGTCTAGTCCAGCAAAAAAAAAAAAAAAAGAAAGAAACAAGGAGTCGTGTGGCACTTTAAGACTAACAGATTTATTTTTCGCATGAGCTTTCGCGGGAGAAAATCCCACTTTGTCAGATGCTTCAAAGATGGGTGAACTTACAGAATGGAATGAAACTAAATGCAAGGGGGTGTAAAACAGGATCAAGTAATACAGTAACAGCAAATCAGAGCAGTTACAACCCTCAAGTCAGACCTCTGCAACAGATCATTAAGGACCTACAGCCTATTCTAAAAGATGATCCCTCACCCTCTCAAGCATTGGGAGACAGACCTCTCCTTGCCTACAGACAGCCGCCCAATCTTAAACAGATACTCACCAGCAACTACAGATCTAACAGAAACATTAAAGCAGGCACGCATCCCTGCAACAAACCACGCCTCCAAGTCTGCCCACATATCTGCAAAATAGATACGATCATAGGTCCTAATCAAGCCTGCTACTCCATCAAAGGCTCATTTACCTGCTCATCTACTAATATGATCTATGCCATCATGTGCCAGAAATGCCCCAATGCCTTATACATTGGACAAACAGGACGATCCCTGCGCGAAAGAATAAATGAACATAGAGCTGATATCAGAAATCACAGAACAAAGAAACCAGTTGCTGAGCACTTCCATCTTTCTAATTACTCGATAAATGTTTTTTTAATGGCCATCATCAGAGATCTGACTGGGACCTCAAGACTTCAAAGAGAAACAGCTGAACTCAAATTAATATGCAAATTAAATTCTGTGAAAGCAGAATTGAATCGAGACTATGGGTTCTTTTCCCATTACAAAAGGTAATTTGACTTCAGGCTTCCCATGGTTTGAACCTAACAACTGCTGTGATTTGCTGTTACTGTATGACCTGATCCTATGTTTTACACCCCCTTGCATTTATTTTCATTCCATTCTGTAAGTTCACCCATCTTCGAAGCATCTGACAAAGTGGGATTTTCTCCCACGAAAGAGCATGCGAAAAATAAATCTGTTAGGCTATGTCCACACATGCATCATTATTTTGAAATAAGTTATTTCGAAATGAATTATTTTGAAATAAAGTCCTTATTTTGAAATAAGGTAATTCAAATTAAGGGAAAGCCTGCTATCGAAACAGCTGTTATTTCGAAATGGTCATTGCAAATTAAGGCCGTTTGGACATGTTGTTTTGAAAGAGTTGTTTCGAAACCATGGTGTTGTTTCAAAATAATGTGTCCAAATGGCATTATTTCAAAATAACCATTTCGAAATAACAGCTGTTTCGAAATGAATGGGGTTTAAGCTGTTTCGAAATGACGGTTCTTATTTCAAAATGACAGAGCCTGTCATTTCGAAATAAGAAAACGTCGTGTGCACATTCCATTTTTTTATTTTGAAACAACCAGTGTTGTTTCGAAATAAAAGACTTGTGTGGACATACCCTTAGTCTTTAAGTGCCACACAACTCCTAGTTTTTTTTCTGTTAGGGAAAGCTGACAGTCCCAGAAGTGAAAGAGGGAGAAACATGCTGAAGGACAACAGGTGCTTCTTCCCGTGTCTTACTGGAGACTTCAGCACCCATTGCCCACATCTCCCATCTTCATGGATAGAAAAGAGAGTACAGGTGATGTGGAACTTCTTTTGGTTCCATTTCTGTAGCCTCTCTCTTCACACCCTGAACTAAGCAGGGAATCTTCCCTGACAAATGCAGTGGATCTCGTATACTGCCCATTTGAGATCATGAAGGAATTTTTTCTCTCATGAGAGCAAATTAGCAGAGGCACATAAAGTTCTTTTGTTTTCCTGGTAGTACCTTCAAGCCACAGTGGCTTAGATAGCAATTCACTAAGTATCTGAGGGTATGTCTATACTGATGATGGCAAAATCACCACCATAAGTGCAATCTTCCCAGTACAATTCAGCAGTGAGTATGAACCCACTGAATCACTCCAGAAATTGCTTCAGGCAGGGGCATCGCTGGCACCTGGCACACAGGGCCCGTGCCCCGAATCCTGGCACCAATCCCCCAGGTCCTGGCGGGGCCCCGGCCTCTCCCAGTCTCCGGCCAGATCCAGCCAGAGGTCCAGGGCCCAGCCACCTGGGGCGGTGGTGGCCACTTCTGGCCCCCCCAGCCACAGCTGCCACTCCCTGCCCTGTCCCCAGATGGGGGCGTGGCCTGTGGTCAGGGGGCGTGGCCTGGGCTGGTGGCCTGGCTCCTTCCCCGGGGCAGCAACGCTCCTGGTTTCAGGAAATCCAGTCCTGGAACTGGACGTGCTGAAAGCCAACCACAAGGCATTTTTGGCTGGTTTCCCCTAGTATGTATTAGTGCCTTAGAGAGCCATCAGCAGATATGCAAGGTATTTTAACTGCTCCACTAAGTATAGACTAGGGTTAACAGAGATACTTAGTGGAGCAGTTTATTCAACATGGGTATGTCCACACATCTCTTTTACTTTGAAATAACACTGGCAGGATTGGTGCTTGGGTTTCTGGCGCCCCTCCTGCAACCAATAAATGGGCGCCCTCCCCCTCCCAGGGGCAGGGTGGTCCCTGGGGGGGGTGCCGGGGCCAGGCAAATCACCCTCTGCCCCCCCTGCCGCATTAGGAGGCGAGGCTGGCTGGCTCAGGGGAGGGGCAGACCCCTACACTACCGCCCCCCATGCCAGGGACCAGGTGAGCAACCAAAGGGAGGCCGGTGCAGCGCTGCCGGTCCGCCTGCCTGGCCTCCCCTGTGACCCAGGCCTCCTGGGATAACCTTCTGAATGTGCCAAAATCAGGGCAAGCTGCAAAACCAGGGGCCAAACCTCCAAACCACTGACAGGTGGTACTTAAACCAATCTCCCAGTCAGCAACAAAACATGCTTCTGATTCCCTCACTCTGGTCATCACCAAGCATAGCAAAATAGAAACAGCCCCCTTACTACTCATAGATTCCCATGGTCCCCTCTAGCCACTAGGTCTCTTAAAGAAATAGGTTCTCCTGACCCCAAAAGGCCAGCCACATCTCCCAGAACAATATAGGCTTGGATCTTACCCAAAATACCATGCTGCCAGCCAAACCTTTACTGACTACAACTAAGGTTTAATATAAAGGGAAAACAAACAAAATATGAGAGATGTTAAGGGCTCAAAGTGAATGACATACACACAAATGATTTAGAGTCCATAGAAAGCATATCCTTGAAGATCCTATACTTAGCAGCTTATAGAATCATAGGGTTGGAAGGGACCTCATAGGTCATCTAGTCCAACCCCCTGCCAGAGGTAGAACCACTCCCACTAAACCATCCCAGTCATGGTTTTGTCCATCTGGGCCTTAAACACCTCCAAAGATGCAGATTCCACCACTTCCCTCGGCAGCTCATTCCAATGCTTCACCACTTGCCTAGTAAAAAAGTTTTTTCTAATACCCAGCCTCGACCTCCCTAACCGCAACTTGAGACCATTGCTCCCCATTCTGTCCTCTGTTACTACCAAGAACAGTCAAGCTCCATCCTCCTTGGAGCATCCCTTCAAGTAGTTGAAGGTTGCTATCAAATCCCCCCTCAATCTTCTCTTCTGCAGACCAAATAAGCCTAATGCTTTCAGTCTTTCCTCATAGGTCTTGTGCTCCAGTCCTTTAATCATTTTGGTTGCTCTCCTCTGAACTCTCTCTAGCATGTTCCTGTCCTTTCTGTAGTGGGGAGCCCAAAACTGAACACAGTATTTTAGATGTGGCCTCACCAGTGCAGAATAGAGGGGAATGATCACATCCCTTGATCTGCTGGTAATAATTCTTTTGACGCAGCCCAGTATGCCATTGACCTTTTTGGCAGCAAGAGCACACTGCTGACTCATATCTAGCTTCCCATCCACCATGGCCCCCAGGTCCTTTTCTACAGTGCTACTACTTAGATGAATGTTCCCCAGCCTGTAGCAGTGCATGGGGTTTTTCCGTCCCAAGTGCAGGATTTTACACTTGTCCTTATTGAACCTCATAAGATTTCTATTGGCCCACTGTTCCAATTTATCTAGGTCTCCCTGAATCCTGTCCTTGCCCTCCAATGTGTCTACTGTTCCCCCCAGCTTGGTGTCATCCGTGAACTTACTGAGAGTGCAGTCTATTCCATCATCCAGATCATTGATGAACATGTTGAACAGAACCGGCCCCAGGACCGACCCCTGGGGCACACCACTCATGACTGGTTGCCAGCTAGACATGGAACCATTGATTCCTACACACTGAAACCATTGATCTAGCCAGTTTTCTATCCACCTTATAGTCCACCTATCCAACCCATACTTCCTTAATTTGCCAATGAAAATGCTGTGGGAAACTGTATCAAAAGCTTTCCTAAAATCAAGGTATATCACATCAACGGTTCTTCCTGCATCCAGAAAACCAGTCATCTGATCATAGAAGGAAATGAGATTGGTCAGGCATGATTTACCCTTGGTAAATCCATGCTGACTGTTCCTGATCACTTTATTTTCCGCTAAGTGTTTTAGGATGGATTCTTTGAGAACCTGCTCCATAATTTTTCCAAGGATTGAGGTGAGGCTGACTGGTCTGTAATTCCCTGGATCCTCCTTTTTCCCTTTCTTGAAAATAGGCACTACATTTGCTTTTTTCCAATCCTCTGGCACCTCCCCCATTCTCCATGAGTTTTGAAAGATAATGGCCAGCGGTGCTGCTATCTCATCAGCCAATTCCCTTAGCACCCTTTGATGCAGTTCGTCCGGCCCCATGGACTTGTGCACATCCAGCTTCTTTAAGTAGTCCCTAACCTGACCTTCCGTCACCAAGGGCCTCTCTTCTTCTCTCCAATCTGCCATACCCATGGTAGTGGGCTGGGAGCTGACCCTGCCTGTGAAAACTGAAGCAAAAAAAGCATTGAGCACTTCAGCTTTTTCCTCATCCTCTGTCACGAGGATGCCTGCCCCATTCAGCTAGGGACCTACACCATCCCTGATCCTCTTCTTGTTATTAACATACTTGTAGAACCCCTTCTTGTTATCCTTTACATCCCTCGCTAGCCGCCACTCCATTTGTCCTTTGGCCTTTCTGATTTTATCCCTGCAGTCCCTAGCAATATCTTTATATGCCTCCTTGGTCATCTGACCAAGCTTCCACTTCCTGTAAGCTTCCTTTTTATGTTTAAGCTCAGAGTAGAGTTCTCGGCTAAGCCATTCTGGCTGCCTCACATGTTTGTTCTTTCTCCTAATTGGAATGGCAACTTCCTGTGCCCTTAGCAGGGTTTCTTTAAACTATAACCAACTCTCTTGGACTCCTTTCCCCTTCAGATTAGCTTCCCAAGGGATCCTGCCAATCAGTTCCCTGAGGGAGCCAAAATCTGCTTTTTTGAAGTCCAGGGTTTGTGGTCTGCTTCTTTCCTTCCTTCCTTCCTTCCTTCCTTCCTTCCTTCCTTCCTTTAATCAGCATCCTGAACTCAACCCTCTGGTGTGCACCCAGCAGCAGCAGCAGCAGCAGCAGCTGGGTGGGTCTCAGTCCTTTGTTCAGTCCCAGAAGAAAAGTTCCAGAGCAGGGTGTTGACTGCAGGCTGCAGACTCTTGAAGCTGGGTCCCCTGCCTTTTCTCTCAGTGTCCTTGACAGATCAAAATGGAGTTGGGCCACATGGTCAGTCTGGGTAACTGGTGAAACAGGTTTCTTCTTGGGCCCACTGCACCTGGAAGCCTCCCTGATGGGGGCCATTAAGAGGAACAATAGTTTTCCTTCGAGCGCTGCTCACATCATTCAGTTACAGGTGTCTACATGCTGCAGCGCACGGTAGCTCGGAAAGTCTTTAGCATTAGCCTGTCAGGTCAGGGCGCATGGCCAATGCCCCCTCCATACCGCAACTGCAGCTATGTAGGTGACCGTGACCCTGACCCTCCCAGTTCCTTTTTCTGCCATCAGCACTGGTTTGGATCAGCGTTATCTTGCAAAACGCTAGCGCCTGTCTTTTGCACGAAACTCAAAATGCTAGGCTTCAAGCCGTGCTTGGGATGCTGCAAGGCTTTCCTGATGGATGACCCACACAAGAAATGCCTTGTTTGCTTGGGTGAGTCCCACCTCATGGTGGACTGCTCCATTTGCCAATCCTTCAAGTGAAGGACTCGGCTGGAAAGAGAGCGTCGTCTCCTCCTAATTTCGGGGAACGAAGCTGCTCTGCCCAAAAGCGGCCAAGCCACCTGTGCTCCACCGGATCCTCGATCGGCTCGGGCTCAAGATTCCCGCCGATCTCTGGTACCAGGCTTGAAATCTCAGCCCTCTACGGTACCTCCTCAGCACCGACCTCGTTGGTAGCCTCCCAGCCGCCCCAAGTAGGGCACTGGCTCAGGCACCGGCTCGCCAAGGGCATTTAAACCCAGCCCCAGTGCAGAACAAGAAGAAATGGGCCACAGCGGCACCGCCTCCGTCGGCACCACAAGACACAGCACCACCCCTAGCAGCACCTCCTCTAAGGCCGGTACCACCGTCAAGCACAGTACCACTGGACTCGGCACCGTCACCGATACCGCAACTTCTGGTGCCGTCACTTCTGGTACTGTAGGACTCGGCACCAGCAAGACCTGCACCGATACCGGTACCATCACGGGCCTCTTCACCCTTCTCCGACCTGGTACTGTCAAACCCGGCACCAGGTCCAAGTACTGCGGTTCCGCCTCATCGCTCCTCTGAGGAACTTTTGGTACCAGACTGCTGGTTGTCGGGGGGGAGGTCATCCAGATTGTCCTCGGAAGACCTTTTTCTTCCCCCTCAGGAGGAGTGCCCAAGAAAGTGGCCTCAAAAAAGCTCCGTGTCACTGGGCTCAAGGGGAGCCCATCAGAAGAGGCTTCTGCTCCCCCCATGGTGCCTATGCCGCTGTCGAGGGCACTGCACGAGTGGACCCTCGACTGGCTGAATGTGATGGCAGATGATACCTCCTTCCATTATGCCCAATCACCGGTCCCAGAGTCCTCGGATTTCTCCGACAATGAGCCAGACCCTGATTCTACCCAACGTAGCAGATCAAGGGCCCCATCATCCTCGTCGCCCAACGAGCACCTAATCGACATGTCTGCTGACCACGAGGGAGATCCCAGCATCAAGCAGGACCTCCTCTGCCGCATGGCGGCAAATCTGAAGCTGAAGCTGGGGGTGATCCAAGTGGAAGATGATTCCCTCTTCTATGCGTGCCATAGAGCCCCACCGGCTAAGGTCATGATTCCTCTGCATGTCGGGGTGTTCCACATCATCCAGGAATGCTGGCAAACGCCTTCCTCAATCCCGCCAGTGTCCAAGATAGCGGATAAGAAATACTCTGTCTCCCCGGAAGGATTCCCCTTCCTGTTTCATCACCCGGCCCCAGGATCCCTGGTGGTGAATGCAGTCAACCAAAGGGAGAGACAAGGCCAACCAAGCTCCACACCCAAGAACAGAGAGGCAAGGAAGCTTGACCTCTCGGGCAGGAAAGTTTATTCCTCTGCCACCCTTCACCTGCGCATCTCAAATCACTCAGCCTTGATGACACGCTACATCTTCAACTTGTGGGACGCTCTATGAAATCTCCACTCAGTCATTTCCAAGGATCACCTGAGAGACTTTGAGGCAATGCTGCATGAAGGATAGAGCATCCAGGGATGTGCTCGCAGCAACCTGGGACGCAGTAGATACAGTGGCACGTATAATGGCATCAGCAGTGGTGATGTGCTGCTTGGCCTGGCTCCAAAATACCTGCCTCTCCACGCAGATGCAACAGATTATCCACGATCTCCCCTTTGAGGGCCCCGACCTCTTTGCATCTTCCATAGATGCAAAGCTGTATGGTATGAAGGACTCAATGTCTACTCTGAGGTCCCTTGGGATTTACACTTCTCAACCCGTTAGGCACTCATCGAGGTCACACCAGCTACAACAGCAGTTACAGCAACTGAAACAACAGCTGCAACTGCAGACCCAGTTCCCGAGATCCCTCCAGTTTCCCCAGCGCCACCTCGGGGACCATGACAAAGATAAAGGCCGATCAAGTAAAGGGAGTAAGCTTGGCGCCTCCCAGTCGGGACGGCGCGGACAGGGATAGGACCGCTTGTCGAGCCACAAACAGCGTTTTTGACAGTCCCCCCGAGGGCAGCGTTCCACAACCCCTGCTCTCTCTCCCCACTGGCTCTGCCACTTCGCTCCACGATGGACCCATGTCACGTCAGACCAGTGGGTCCTTGACATAGTTGCCAAGGGATACCGCATCCAGTTCCTCTCAACCCCTCCGAGACAGAAAACCGCCCCCTCCCATAACCCCAGAAAACCCAGATCTGCTATGCAAGCTTGAGGTTGAATGCCAAAAGTTACTCTCCCTCAAAGCCATCAAAAAGGTTCCCAAGAGAGTGTGGCAAAGGGTTCTATTCCCGCTACTTCCTAGTCCCCAAGCCCAACAAGGACCTACGACCCATTTTAGACCTCAGAGCACTCAACAAAAACATAAAGAAAATAAAATTCTGCATGGTCTCCCTACCCCAGATTATTCCCTCCCTGTCCCCAGGAGTTTGGTTCACAGCCCTTGACCTAAAGGACACTTACTTCCACATAGCCATTCAGCCTCACCACAGGCGGTTTCTCAGGTTTGTAGTGGCACGACGCCACTACCAGTTCATCGCCTTCCCCTTGGGTTATTGCTAGCCCCCAGGGTGTTCACAAAATGTGTCGCACCGGTCGCAGCTTTCCTACGCAGGAAGGGTGTAAGAATTTACCCCTACCTAGATGACTGGCTCATAGTGGGCACGTCAAGTCGACAGGTACAAAACCACGTCGACATGGTAATGAACCTGTACGAGTTCCTGGGCTGCCACATAAGCTCAGAGAACTCCAAACTTTGCCCCACTCAGGACATAGAGTTCATCTGGGCACGTTTAAATGCCCGACAAGGCACCGCATCCTTGCCCCTGTCAAGATTTCAGTCCATCTGCAGCATCATCACGGAGCTCCAGGTGCCTGGGCTGACCACAGCGCACAGGTGCATGCAGCTCTTGGGACACATGGCAGCAGCCAAGTCAGTAATCCGAACAGCCCACCTGCGGATGCGACCATTCCAGCTCTGGTTCGCCACAAGCGTCCAACTAGAAAGGGACATTCTGTACAAGGTACTCTCAGTACCTCAATATGCCCTAGAGTCCCCAAATATGGGGGGAATTCCATTCAGGGAGTCCAAGACCTCAGAGACCCTGATAATGAATGCATCCGACTTGGGCTGGGGAGCCCACCTGTCTGGGGGCCTCTCCACGCAAGGCATTTGGAATCCCGAGGACAGTCTCCTCCACATAAACGTGAAGGAGCTCAGGGCTATCAGACTGGCCTGCATGACCTTCCTAGATCAGATCCAAGGCAGGGTGGTTCAGATCCTCTCAGACAATACAATGGCCATGTTCTACACGAACCATCAAGGGGGCGTCTGCTCCTCAGCGCTATGTGAGGAAGCGACCAAGCTCTGGCAACTAGTGATAGACTATCGCTTCACGCTGACTGCCTCCCACCTATCTGGGGTAGACAACAGCATAGTGGACTCACTCAGCAGGAAACCCCTGGCAAATCATGAGTGGTCCCTCCACAAGGTTTTCTCCCTGCTGACAAACAGATGGGGAGCCCCTCAGATCAACCTCTTCGCCGCAGGGCAGAACCGCAAATGTCCCCGGTTCTGCTCCCTCTGAGGTCGGGAGAAAGGTTCTCTCAGAGATGCCTTACTCCTCAATTGGTCGGGGGCCCTAATGTATGCCTTCCCTCCAATTCCCTTGATCAATGAGTGCTCCTGAAGGTCCTCACGGATGAGGCACACATCATTCTGATAGCCCCAGACCAGCCCAGACAATGCTGGTTTCCCCTCCTACAGGACATGTCTGTGAGGACCCTGCTCCACCTCCCACGGTGGGGCCGACCTCCTGACTCAGGACGCCTTTGGCACCCAAATCCAGGCCTCCTGCACCTGACAGCCTAGATGCTCTCTGGCTCAGCGAGCAAGAGAGACGCTGCTCGGATAGGGTTAAAAAGGTCCTGGTTGGTAGCAGGAAACCCTCCACCAGGTCCACCTACATGGCAAAATGGAACCACTTTTCCGCTTGGTGCCATGACAAAGACATAGGCTATGTCCACACATACATCACTATTTTGAAATAAGTTATTTCAAAATGAGTTATTTCAAAATAAAGTCCTTATTTCGAAATAAATTAATTCGAATTAAGAAAATGTTAATTCAAATTAAGGGAAAGTCTGCTTTCGAAACAGCTGTTATTTCAAAATCATTATTTCAAAATAAGGCCGTTTGGACATGTTGTTTCGGAACAATTGTTTTGAAACAACGGTGTTGTTTTGAAACATGATGTCCAAACAACCTTATTTCAAAACAACCATTTCAAAATAACAGCCATTTTGAAATGAATGGAGTTTAAGCTGTTTTGAAACGACAGTTCTTATTTCGAAACAACAGAGCCTGTCATTTCGAAATAAGAAAACGTTGTGTGGAAATTCATTTTTTTATTTTGAAACAACCAGTATTGTTTCGAAATAAAAGACTCATGTGGACATACCCATAGACCCTACCTCTGCACCAGTTCAGGCAACTTTGGATTACTTTCTTGATCTAAGAGAGAAAGGCCTATCTCTGTCCTCATTAAAAGTCCACTTGGCGGCAATCTCGGCTTTTCACTAAAGAGTAGATAGGGCTCCCCTCTTTTCACACCCCATCTGCCATAGATTCCTGAAAGGGGTGGAAAAACCTTTTCCCCACACCCATAAACCCACCCCACAGTGGGATTTGAATGTTGTGCTGTGGGCTCTGACAGAACCACTGTGTGAGCCCTTGGACTCAGCCATCCTGCTTGTACTGTCCTGGAAGGCGGCTTTCCTGGTAGCAAGTACCTCGGCCAGAAGGGTCTCAGAGTTACGAGCCCTATCCTTTGAACCCCCATATACGGTTTTCTTCCCAGACAAGGTGGTCCTGTGTCACCACCCCTCATTCTTGCCCAAGGCTGCCACCCCCTTCCACATGAATCAAGAAATCTGCCTGCTGGTCTTCTATCCAGACCCTCAGGTGACAGAACCAGAGATGGTGGCACACCCTGGATGTGAGGAGAGCACTCCTAATCTATATTGAGCGCACATGATATTTCCGCAAGACCTCCCAATTGTTTGTGGCGGTTGCTGAACACGAGAGGCTCCCCAGTATCCTCCCAATGCATCTCCAAATGGATTGTGAATTGCATTAAAGACTGCTACGGAAGGTCAAATACACCTCTCGCAGAGACCGTGAGAGCCCACTCTACGAGAGCTCAGGCATCTTCCACGGCCTTCCTCGCCAAGGTCCTGATCCAAGCGATCTGCAAGGCCGCTGCGTGGTCATCGATACATACCTTCATGACGCACTACGCCATTGCCCAACCGGCTAGAGATGATGCCACTGTGGGCAGAGCTGTACTCAGTGTGGGTAGACTGTAACTCCTCCCACCATCCTTGGGTACGGCTAGCAGCCACCTGTAACTGAATGATGTGAGCAGCGCTCAAAGGAGAACGGTTGGTTACTCACCAGTAACTGTCCTTCTTCGAGATGGGCTGCTCACATACATTCAGGCCTCTCCCTCCGTCCCCGCTAACGGAGTTGTCAAAGGTATATGGGACTGGGAGGGTCAGGGTTACGGTCACCTAAATAGCTGCAGTCACGGCATGGAGGGGGCGTTGGCTGTGCGCCCTGACCTAACAGGCTAACGTGAAAGACTTTCCGAGCTACCGTGCACTGCGGCGCATAGACACCTGTAACTGAATGTATGTGAGCAGCCCATCTCGAAGAAAGACAGTTACTGGTGAGTAACCAACCGTTTTGCAGGTGCCCAGTCTGGGACTGCCTTAAGAACAAATCACTTGGAACACATGTAAAAACAAATAGATTCTTAATTTCTAATAGCAATATGATACCTACTTATAAATCATATAGTCATTCCTAGCAGATTACAGCCTTGCTGTTGATACCAAACATGGCATATCACATATGGATTATTGCAAATATGAAATATTAATATGAAAAATAATCATAAATAGTCCCCCAGACCCAGAGAGCATCAATCCCCCCTTTCCCCTGGCCACACAGGGAAGCCATTGCCCCTGTCGCCTCTGGACGTGGCAGGGAAGCAATCCCCCCTGCCGGCTCTGGCTGCTGTGGGGGGACGCGATCGCCCCTGCTGGTTCTGGCCACAGCAGAGAGAAGCGATTCCCCACCCTGTCCAGAGCCGGCAGGGGGGATGCTGTGGTCGGAGCTGGCAATGGGGGTCCCTATGCTCCTGCGATGGGAAGAAGGGACCCCTCCCCTACTGCCAGCTCTGGCTGCAGCAGAGAAGTCATGCCCCCTGCTGACTCTGGCCGTGGTGGTGAATCACTTCCTCTGCCGGGGTGAGAACCAGCAGGGAAGATTACGCCCCCCCGTCACAGCCAGAGCTGGCAGTGGGACTACTTCCATGCCTTGGCCAGAGGCAGCAGGGGCAATGGCTTCCCCGTGGCACCTTTTAAATTGGCCCCCAAGACAAAGCCCCTTTCCCCTTACTGCCCTGGCCATGTCAGGGGGAAGAGGCAGGGCCATCTCAAGGGGTTGTGGCGCCTTAAGCCAACTTTTCCTTTTGTCTCCCCCATGGCCATGCTTCCCCACACCTCACTGCCTTCAGCATGGAGCCAAAGGCAGCAGGGGATGTGAATGAGAGTGCAGAACCAGGCCTCTGCGCTGGGCTGGCTCGCCCTCCCCCAGAATGGAGAACAACCAGCCCAGGGGTGGTGCAGGCCAGCCCAGAGGCCAGGCTCTTCTTTCTTGCCCCTCCCCTGGGCCAGCTGTTCCTCCCTAGAGGCAGGGAGGGCCATCTCAGAGACTTGGTGAGAGAGCAGAGTCCAACCCATGGGCTGGCCCGCTCTGCCCATGGGGGCAAAGTGACTGGCTCGGGGAGAGGTGGGAGCATAGGGTCCAGCTTCTGGGCTGGCCTGCCCCAACCCCTGGCACCGCTAAGCTTCAGCACCCTGGGCTGGTGCCACACTGGCTCACCACTAGTGCCAGCCCAGATCCTGAAAGAGAAATTAGAACCACTTCCTTCGGCTGTTTGAGAATTTGATCCTGACTCACTCTACATAGAGGAAAAAAGTGAATCCTTAAGACCAAGAGTTGCGTGTCACAAGCACTGAGTAGTTTCAGTCCCATGGAATCTGAAACAGTCACAACTGCTCTGATTTGCTGTTACTGTATGACCTGATCCTATGTTTTACACCCCCTTGCATTTATTTTCATTCCATTCTGTAAGTTCACCCATCTTTGAAGCATCTCACGAAGTGGGACTTTCTCCCACGAAAGCTCATGCGAAAAATAAATCTGTTAGGCTATGTCCACACACAAGCCCTTGTTTCGAAACAAGCCGTTTCAAAACAAGCCGTTTTGATATAATGCCTTATTTTGAAACGCCTTATTTTGAAATTTAAAAAAAGCTATTTCGAAATGAGGAAAAAAGTGGGAATCGAAATAGCACGTCCAGACAGTGGAAATGCTATTTTGAGATAGGGGAGGGGAGGGGCAGGGAGGCTTGTGCCGGGCCGGGGACGCCCCGCCCCTGGGATTCCTCTGCCCCCCTGCATTTATTTTCATCCCATTCTGTAAGTTCTCCCATCTTAGAAGCATCTGACGAAGTGGGATTTTCTCCCACGAAAGCTCATGCGAAAAGTAAATCTTTTAGTCTTTAAGTGCCACACGACTCCTTGCTTTTTTTGCTGGAGCAAACATGCTGCTCAACAATGAAACAGTGGGATATTTTGTGCAAAAACAAATCCTCTTCCTATGAGAAGGAACAAGAAACCATTAGTGACTAAATGGGAATTTCTTAACCAGTGTCCCACAGAACGCAGGTGTGCCATCAGACCTAAGCAGGCGTGCCACAGAATTTTTTGAAAAACTACTCAAAGAGCTCTGGTTTGGTTCTTGGCTCATGAATATTCATGAGTTCATTTGGACTCATATGGTGGTGTGCCTCTAATTAATTAAAGGTAGCAAGGTGTGCCACAACAGAGAAAATGTTGGGAACCATTGGACTAAACAGAGCAGAAATCTGCTTCTAAGGTGTCTCTCTAAAGATCCTCATGTAGGTAAAACTAAGTCACTTTAATTCAAAGAAAGTCTGGGCTGATCTTTAGGGGATTTCAAGTGCAATACTAGAAGTATCAAATCTGAAACACTGGGCTAAGCCATTGTGAAAGACTATCAGATCACCCCCTCCCTCTCTGCCTCATTTACAAGTGAATCATCCCAGATCACCCCCTCCCCTGCCTCATTAACAAGAGGTCTGAAAGTTTCTCTCTCAAGCAAAAAAACAAAACAAAACAAAAAAACCCAAGGAGTCTTGTGGCATGTAAGAGCAGCATACAGTAAGCATTGCAAGGGGACATCCCTCCAACATTGGTGCCTCCCTGCAATGCTTACCTTGCTAACTGTGTTCCCCTGGCCCTGAACACTGGTTATTTTGAAATAAAAGAGATTAGATCCACACCGTGTATTCTTATTTCGAAATGACGGGCTCCGTCATTTTGAAATAAGAGCCGTCATTTTGAAATAGCTTAAACCTTCTTTGAATCAAAACAGCTGTTATTTTGAAATGGTTATTTCTAAATAATGCTGTTCGGACATGTTATTTTGAAATAACCATTATTTCGAAATAACACTTTTGCCCTTCTTCCCAGAGTGCCTTCCTTTTAGCCTATATTGAGTGGGGGCATGGCCCAGGGAGAGGGCCATGTTGACACACCTCCCATGGTGCCCCTCTCCTAAAGCGAAATAGCAAGTCCTGTGTTTGGACGTGCTATTTCGCTTTGAGCTTTTCCCTTAATTTGAATTAATATTTTCTTAATTCAAATTAACTTATTTCAAAATAAGGACTTCATTTCAAAATAACTCATTTTGAAATAACTTATTTCAAAATAACGATGTACGTGTGTACATAGCCCGCAAGTTGCAGTCAGTTTCAAGTACTATTAAAAGAATTAAATAACAGTTCCTGGAGATGAAAGACCTGGGATTTTGCTGATGACTCTTGGGCTTGGGTTCAGATCCTGTGGCTTTTGCGTGCGGAGGTCCCCACCTTTCTGCACTCTCTCCACTTCATGGAAGGGTGGAGTTTGTAAGACTCAGAGCAAGAGCCCTGAGGAGGGAGAGCAGAAGGTAGACAGAGGAAAGCCTACCCCAAAGTATGGGTTATATGGGAGGAAACTGTAACCCTCACACTAGAACCACTTAAAATGCTTTGTATATGGGTGATGGGTGGGTAGCATGCCTCTCTTGTGTTTGATTAAAAAAAAATTGCAGCCTGCCACTTATCCATCCAGTTGTCTGTCTTCATTTTATGTCTCTGTCCAAATCCATGTGGAATCTGGTTGACTGATATTTGTAATTACACAACTTTTTTCAAAGTGAGTTTTAATCCACCTTTTTTCTAATCAGTGCTTAAGCTACCAGTTTTAGAACTGTCCATAAATAGCACATGGACATTTGTTATTTTAAGCAGTAATAGCTGGGATAACAATGATGACAGTAAATAATCCTGGCAGAATTCTATCTCATAGCCTTTTTAAAACATAGTATTGGGGACAGATTATTTCTCTTTTACATGACTATAATGTTCCTTTCTGTAACATGGACTTGGAATTTCTATTGAAACCACCTAAAAGCAAACAGTCACAGTTTCAAGAAGCTTTATTTAAATGCCAGTATGCTACTTCCTTCTCTAAAATAGAAATAAGTAAACCTCCCTGCAGCACATTTTAAAAGGCCTTAATTCATCAGAAGAGAAAGAAACTTACTGTAGGAGTACAACACATTTTTCTTGAACAAAATACATTTTCTATAAAGAAAAATTAAATCATGCTTTATGAACTCTAAATAAAGATGACTTAAAACTTTTTCAAAATGTTGTGATTACATTAAAATTAAAATTGCTTGAAAATCTTATTTACCTATTGTTCTGGTGTCAAAGTTATAACTATGAATCTCAGCACTGGTACTTGGCTCATTTTTAAGTGGATTCGAAGTAAGTGGCTGCCTGGCTCTTTTTTTCTGATTGAATAGTGGTACAGGCAGACAACCTAAATATAAAATAAAATAAAATGTATCGTATACTATTGGAAAACCATCAAATTCTTCTGGCTAAGGGACACACAGTCTACATTTGCCTTTGTAAAATGAATAAATGATAATTACTTAATTAACATTTCTATCCCTGTTTTATATTATTTTTATTCTTTATTTTATATCACCTACAAGTGTGACATTTCATAAGGTAGAAGAGGCCCTGGCCCTGAAGTATATACAATCTAAGACCCCAATACTGAAAATATTTACACACGAGCTAAACTTTTCACTTTGTGAATGATTCTCCTGAGTCCACTGTGGCCTTAACCTCTCCAATCAGATACATGTTTAGTAGAGCTCTATTTTGAGAGCTGGGGTCTGGCTTAGTAGGAAATGTTTGCAGAATTAAGTAAATCAATGGACAAAATGATTTTAAGTGATTGATACCTGCTGTGCTGCGAGTTGAACTGTCACTTAAATTTCTCTTCATTTCTTTCACAATATCCAAATATGCAATAATTTATTCACCATTCCAGATTTACCATTTAGAAGTTATATTTCGGTTAAATCTACCTGTAGAAAAAACCTCTAATTTGCATTATAAATATAACTAAACTAAATGGAACTTTTAAACAGCTTTACTTCACTAGCTGTGTAACAAGTTCCAAAAGGGTAGCTGTATTAGTTTAGTTCAGCAAAACAAACAAGGAATCTGGTGTTACTATTTGTTAGTCCTTAAAAGTGCCACCAGAATCCTTTTATCTATGCAACAGTTCATGTATATCAGTTTAGGTACATTCTCAACTTTACTTATATGAGTAGTCTCATTGAGTTCTGAGATACCATTAATGTGTATAAAATTAAACCACATGAATAAGTCTTTCCAGGATCAGGCCACAGTTATTACATTTCTGAAGTAAAAGGAAATATTTTGCATAGTTATCTGGTTTTGAACTGATTTACTTTTAGTAGATTTTAACATTCTAAAAAACCTTGACCTTTGACCTAAAAACATAAATTTCAATTCAAAGGGTAATTTTGTATAAGTGCTTGAAAATAGAAAATTAAAAGGAAAGTGATGACTTAGCCATAACTTTAACATTGTTGTAAATTGTGGCACTATAATAAACCCTGAAAAGTTAATTATCAAAATGGGATGCCTTATGGTTATGAATAAAAAATGATAGTTTAACTATTTTATGAAAAAAAAGTGTGGCTGTACGTGATGTGAAAATGAAAAAACTAAGTTTCCTCTTCTAACGAATACTATATAAGCCACCTTTAAATGCTTCCGTTTAGCAAGATGTTTTTGACATGGCCAGAATCCATCATTATAAATTGAAGATCCTTTGGGGAGAAATAACAAAAATTAACTTTTAAAATACATTCACATTTGACATATATGGACTTTTATTTGCCATGCTTCATTTTGGAGTAATCCACTACATTAAAGTAGAAACAGTGAATTGGACTGCACATATGGTATTTTATACCTAGACAACAGAGTATAAGTTGCCATTCCACATACACCATTTCACTTTAAATGGCTTTAATCTCATCTAGGGGGGTGTCACATAATTGTGCACATAAAACCACCATAACAGAATAATTAGATGTTACACATTTCTGGATGTGATCTTTACATGAGTTTTGTAAAAGTTTTGTAAGTGATAGGTAGCTGTCATACTATATAAACAGCGTTGCCAACTTTTTTCATTTTATTGTGTCTTGAAATCTTTGGTGTTTTTACTGAAGCCACACCTGCTGGAATCAACAGATTGTATGAGAATCATAGGTCATTAAATAAGTAAATAAATATATTTTTAATAAGTAAGTTTCTAGCCCTGGGTGCAGAGAAAAGTTTGAAGAGGTAAAGAAACTACTGTATATCCTAAAGCTTGAGAAATCTATAGAAAAATAAATGCTACCTCCAATTTATTTGGTTAAATATAATCCGATTAAAACGATCTTGTCATTTTGGGGGTCCTGACTCATAATCTTTTAATAACTCAGTTTACAGTTGCCGTCTCTGAGGTACCAAAAAAACAGGATGTCAGTAAAGCTGGACAGCTGGCAGTCTTTAGTGAGTATCCTTACACACTTCTCAGGACAGCTACCTCCAAAAAGTGATGACCCTGGATAATCTGGACAGTTAGTAAGCCTGCCTTGAGTTGATTTCCAAAGGGGTAGCCGTGTTAGTCTAGTCCAGCAAAAAAAAAAAAAAAAAAAATCAAGGAGTCGTGTAGGACTTAAAGACTAACAGATTTATTTTTCGCATGAGCTTTCGCGGGAGAAAATCCCACTTTGTCAGATGCTTCGAAGATGGGTGAACTTACAGAATGGAATGAAAATAAATGCAAGGGGGTGTAAAACATAGGATCAGGTCATACAGTAACAGCAAATCACAGCAGTTGTTAGGTTCAAACCATGGGAAGCCTGAAGTCAAATTACCTTTTGTAATGGGAAAAGAACCCATAGTCTCAATTCAACCCTGTTTTTACAGAATTTAGTTTGGATATTAATTCGAGTTCAGCTGTTTCTCTTTGAAGTCTTGCTGTCCCAGTCACATCTCTGACAACGGTCGTTAACAAATCATTTATCGACTGTGAACTATGCCATCATGTGCCAGAAATGCCCCAACACCTTATACGTTGGACAAACAGGACGATCCCTGCGCAAAAGAATAAATGAACATAGAACTGATATCAGAAATCACAAAACAAAAAAAGTTGCTGAGCACTTCCATCTTTCTAATCACTCGATAAATGATTTGTTAACAACCATCGTCAGAGATCTGACTGGGACATCAAGACTTCAAAGAGAAACAGCTGAACTCGAATTAATATGCAGATTAAATTCCGTGAAAGCAGGATTGAATCAGGAGTCTGGGTTCTTTTCCCATTACAAAAGGTAATTTGACTTCAGGCTTCCCAAGGTTTGAACCAGAGGCATCGCTGGTGCTGGGCACCCAGGGCATGTGCCCCAAATCTCAGCTCCCCGGGGCCCAGCTGCCGGCAGCCACAACAGCCCCATCCCCAGCTGGGGATCTGGAGCCCAGCCACCTGCAGCTGCTTCCGGCCCTGTTCCCGGCCAGGGATTCAGGGCCTGGCCGCCCGCAGCAACAGAGGCCCTGTCCCCGGCTGGGGATCTGGGGCCTGGCTGCCCGTGGCGGGGAATCTGGGGCCTGGCTGCCCACGGCGGCGGTAGCCCCGTCCCCAGCTGGGGATGCAGGACTCCGCTGCCTGTGGCCGCTTCCAGCCCCGTCCCCAGCTGCGGATGCGAGGCCTAGCCGCCTGCGGCAGCGTGGCAGCTTCTGGCCCTGTCCCTGGCCAGGGGGCAGGGCCAGAGGGCTGGGTGCAGGGCCTGGGCCTGTGTCCTGGGTCCCTTCCTGGGCCAGCAATGTGTCTGGTTTGAACCTGACAACTGCTCTGATTTGCTGTTACCGTATGATCTGATCCTGTGTTTTACACCCCTTTGCATTTATTTTCATTCCGTTCTGTAAGTTCACCCATCTTCGAAGCATCTGACGAAGTGGGATTTTCTCCCACAAAAGCTCATGTGAAAAATAAATCTGTTAGTTTTAAAGTTCCACATGACTCCTTAGGTTTTTTTGCCTTGAGTTGGCAGTATTGTATAAGGGCTGATCTGCAGATGCTATGCTTGCGTGTGTGTTTGTGGGAGTGATCCTGCTTTTAGCAGGGGATTGGACTAGCTGACCTCATGAGGTCCCTTCCCGCCCTAATATTCTATGAACAGAGCCCTGAATTGTTACTAAAATTAGTAATAAAAATTAAAAGCCACAAAAATATACATTAGTTGCCCCTGTTCTGCAAACACTCATGTACCTGCTGAACTACGCGTCTATGTACGTTAAACATATTTGTAGATGAGGACACAAATACCTAATACAGCACATACAGAAGATATACAGTTTGCCTGTCTGTTTATGATGGTACCATAACCCATCAATGAAGATATACTTGTGAGATTTGTGAACCAGAACAAAATAAAAACCAGGCGCTCCTGTAATGTAATTTTATCACCTCAGCTAGCGTGGTGCTGTGTCTGATTTTACCACGACTTTTATATGCTTGGTGTTAATTGAGGCACGAAGTATCACTGCCCCTGATTTGTGTGACGGTCAGTGAGAGGACAATGGCTTGAGGAGAAACTGGGTGCAGTAAATCCTTTTCCAGAGCCGAGGAAAGCCCAGCTGCAGGCTAAGGCAAAGCTGGGCTGAGACCCTGCCTGTCCAGACCTAAGGGAGGAGCTGAGGGAGGCTGAGACAAAGCGCGCCGAACAGCAACGGCCGGAACGAGCCGTTATTCCAGCGCGGGGCAAGAAAGGCGGGAAAACGCGTCGCACGGCGCTGGCATCTCCACAGGGAGTGTTGGCTGGGGACTCTCTGAGGGGGGCTGTGCACGGCACAAACGATGAGAGGCGCGTAGCCCCGCGTGGGGAGAGCACAAACTAATTAGGGAGACTAATTGGTTGCGCGCAAAGAATAAACTAATTAATTTCCCTTCGGATTTTATTTTAGGCCTATGGTAGTGGCTAGGGGGCGCTAGAACACCAACAAACACGCATAAGAAAAAAAAAGTATAAATTTTCCCCCTTTCTTCAGCCTCTGCCTGGTTTCCCCTTCAACCATTGGCTTTGGCTGGGTTTCAGCCTAACTTCTTTTCACCCCTTGTTCTCTGAATAAGTTTTCTTTTGGCCATTAGATCAGGGCAGGTTTTTACCTTAGCTAGAAAAAATATTATGAAAAGAAAGAAAGGCAGCTGGGGGGCTCACAATTAAAACAAAAACACTCCCATCCAGCTAAGTTAATGTGGATTTGTGCTTGTGTGTGTTTAGACCAGCCCCTGGCCTTATCTCTGGGCTTCCAACAGGTACTGTTTCATACCAAACTTTAAATTTTAAAAGGTGTATAGTTCACTTAACAGTGCTACTAATTGAATACAAGTAACGGGTTAATTTCTAAGTGGTCATAAGGTCCAGGGGCACCAGTTGTTTGGGCAGGAAAAACATCCTTACACTTGTGGATACTATTAGTCTTAACCAGCTTCTTTGTAATCAATTTATTTAAGTGCAGAAGAGGCACTCAGTAACCTAGTCCAGTTGTTACTAGCACACACAGATCCTAGCTAAATCACTAGGGTTTGTCTCTCGCCCTGGTCGGGCATGAGTTGTGTGCATGGCAGAGGAGGCGCTCTTCTAGGGCAGGAGCCCTTCCCATTTTAGTGAAGTAATGCTCTTTTCCAGTCTTTATAATAGAGCTTATGGGGCAGCTCTAAGTATTGTAATGCCTTAAACAAGTTGAGCAAATATCTGCTCCTGCTAGGCGGCACTGATCCCCCCACCCTGTATATATAGTTACTAGATATTTCCTTGCTCCTAGTATTCTGCTTTCAGAGGCAACTATCTCCGTTAGCATGATGGACACAACCCTGTGTTAATACTCTTCAGACGTAGCCAAATTCAGCTGTGTTCAGTCTTTACAATAATCAGTCACTATTGGGGGGGGGGGAGTGCAGAGAGGAACCTCTATAAAATGCTTAAGAGTAAATACCTTATACTATCACTAGAAATATCTTTACAAAGTCCTCACAACCTTACTCTTTTGTGCTGCTGCATAAATAAAAAAGCACTAATTACAGAATACAACCCCCCCCCAACCCACTACAACTGATATTAAACAAACCAAAATGTGTCTGAACAATTTTTTCAGGGATACAAAACAGATGTTAGCACAACACAGTAATAAGGGATTAATTTGTTGTCAGCATTTTAACTCAGAGGAATGAAAACACTTTAATTTTTATTTAATTATTTATTTATTTTCTTCATGTCTGACCTCAAATTCATTAGTGTTAGTACTGGGAAACTGGGAGTTAAAAATTCTTTGGAAGTTAATTTGCTTTAACCACATAAAAGAAGCTTCCATGGCATTAGTCCTAGACTCATGCTTGGAAATGCACTTTATGTTTTATATTAAAGCTCTTCTTAGGAGCCAAACTTCTTGCTTGATAAATGAGGTAAGTGTATAAACAATTGCTGCCTCAGTCTTTTGCAAGAAATTATAAACATTATCACACATTCAAAAATAAAAGCAAAACTGTTTTTATAACACGGTGTATTTGCATTTTTCAGTTTACTTTCGGAAGTGCTGCACTGTTTAAAGTCAATAAACAAGATTCAAAGTGTGAGTTATTTGTTGTCACCGCGTAAGTAATAGCTTTGGCACCATGACCAAAAGCAATGGGGTCAAAGGATGGTACATGACAGTCTTTTTGTATACAGTATAACTATTCTGGTTTGTTTAATAAATTATTTACTACAGTTATCTTTCTTCAACTATGTGACAGTTTAGTAAAGTGAAGAAATAATATCTTTAGGTCAGAAACTTGAATAAACAGTCTTTCTAGATTAGTTCTCTACAAAGCTGAGTGAATCAGCATGCATAGACTGAAATTTGAAGTGTAAATTTAAGGATGTGAGTACACTGCCAGCAGATTTAGTCAAGATGTATGAATCCTGTGTTTAGCTTTCTTTTCTTCTATCTATAGGATAGCAAATCTTGCCTTTCTCCCATAGCAGTGAAATCTTTTCTGGATCATTGCAATATAAATCCTAATAGAAAGAAAGCAAATATTGACACAAATTATAGTATATAACCTTGAAATGTAGTTTATTTATGTCTCTGTTATGTGCAGTGAGTCACTATGGAGTTGTAAATACAATTAATACAGATTACTGTTGCCTATAAAATAGTGGTTTTTTTCCTGCTGAGAGTTTTTATTCTCCATGTTGTAATACTGTATGGTAAGAGAGTTTAGGAAAGGATGTGTGAAATGTTCTCAGACAAAGTGTGTTCAGGCTAGTCTAGGCTTGTAGAAGACCTCACATAACTCACTTGGCATTGAAAGTATGATGCTGGCCATAAAATATTGTCAGGGTGGCATGGAACATGTGACTGCTTTGTAGTCTAGTTTGTCTTTGATACCAGCCTTTGTGAATGGTAGCTGTGGTGTTGGGATTATGGAAAAATCTGAAGTTGTAAAAAGACTAGGTTTTGACCTCTGAAAGTTCTGAGAGGCAAATACAACTATTTGATCTGATCCATCTACTTTTTGTGTAACTAGAATAATAGAAGATAGAAATGTAAAATGTCAGTTAGATAATCTGCAGTGACACAGAGGTTTGAGCCAACAGATCCTCTTGAAAGAGGGGGGTGAAGTCTATTACTCAGTTGTGAACATATTGAATGAATTAAGCCCCCTTCAGTCATTTTTATTAGCTCAGTAGAATAAAACTGTCCTATATAAAATTTAAAAATATATATATGCAAGCAATAGTTTATATATATAATATACATTTTATATATCATTTATATTACAAACATAAACAATAGTTTATGTATACCAAGTTCATACATGCAAACAACAAAGTTCAATTGTATTGGAAACCTAAACTTCTTTGATATTTGATGGTAATGAGTTTGCAGCATTATTTCTTACTGCTGTATTCCTAAATATGAAATCATATTTTGTTGTGTAATTTTGCTCACTGTGTAGCTTTTCTCTGTTGCATACTGGCTATGTGATACAAAACACACATGAAGTGATATAAAAGTGTATCTGATACCTCCAATTAGAAATGCTGAGGATTTTCGGTATAGAATGTGGATATTTTTTTAAAGTGCAAATTAAAAATAATACTTTTTTCATTAGTATAGTATCTGAGTATACATTGTATACATTGTGTAACATATAGACTGGTTAATCAGATATTGAACAATATGATTGTATCTCTAGTTAATTTATACATATTACTATCCAAATATGGTAAGAAGGGGGCAGGTCTTGGGAAGGAGGAGTGTCAGTTTAACAACACATATTTATTGCAACAGAAAACTCTTTAAGACTTGCTGCAGAAATGTTAATACATTTCAGTTAACATCTAATCTAGATGGATAAAAAAATAAAATATTTTCTGTCCTTTCTTAGGAACACATTTTCTTCTTTGCTATTATAGTCTGTTTTTGTCATAGCAATCATTAAAGTAGCTTAATAGAATGACTTCCTATTACGTTGTTCATGAGGCTCCTGTAAGAAGAATTGCTATATTTGGAGGAACTCACGGTAATGAATTATCAGGGGTATTTTTGGTCAAGCATTGGCAAGAAGATGGAGCTGAGATTCAAAGAACAGGTCTGGAAGTGAAACCATTTATTACCAACCCAAGAGCTGTGAAGAAATGTACCAGATACATTGACTGTGACCTGAACAGAGTTTTTGACTCTGATAATCTTGGGTAAGAATAACTATGTGCTTGTGTCTGTGTAGTTTTCTACCTTAAATGTTATCAGGAGCTTTTTTTCTTGCTATTATGCTGATAAAATTTGTACCTGACCAGCCCTATTTATTTTACAGGGCAATCACATGATAATGTGCAGTGACCGTTAACCTTGAAAGACTAACTAGATTAGAATGTATTTAGTTGTTTCATTTTTTAAATAGGGCTAGTGCAGCAAAGAGACAAATTATCACAGGAAGTTAGACTGTTATTTAAAATCAATACTGAATTTGCTGTATTTACATAAAGTACTGCTATTACTTTGAATGACAGTGCCATTTCTCACATGTCCTGAAATAAACCCCTGGTGCAGTTTAACTTTGGGACTTCTGTTAATGGCACTGTACTGGTAGCACATCGTGAGTTGTTAAAACATAAAACTATTTAAATATAGACAAATATGATATTGAATGTCTCAGAGAAATAATATAAATGTGAGAATATTTTAAATTTTAGTCACATATGGTATTGAACAAAATGTGAAAACAGTTCAGCTTGAAATACACAGAATATGGCAAAATTATAAAGACAAATTTGTCAGTAAATTAAGTGATCACACTGTATTTCTTGATTTAAAGAATCCAGAATAAAGAAGTAAAATTGTTTAAGAGGTTTATTTTACATTGCTAAACAGCATTTTTAAAGGAACTTTGTGTTAGCTCTGTGTTTAATGTTAACTGTTGAAGTGGACTTTGGTAGGTAAACTAAACATTTTAAAGTATGATTTAGGTATATGCTCAACAGCTTGCTAAGCAACACAAAGATCCTGGTGTTAAAGGTGGATACAAGCAAAGACCATTTGAATCATACATGTTATAGAAAAGTATTTTTCTTTACAAAGCATCAAAACAGTTTCATTTGTCATTTTTATCTAAAAGAGAAATGTTTTATTCCTAATGTCCCTTATAAGTAAATAAGACTTGGCAAGAGAGGGAGGTCTGCACCAACTTTTTAACTGCTTACACTTACATATACTCAGATGTTTAAAATAACTTCTCTGTCTTCCTGTTCATTATTTCAGTAGCTTTGAAACCGGAATGCTTTAATAAATGTATTGTCAGGTTATCTAATTTAAAGTATTTCTCCTGACCTTAACTTTTACTATTATTTATCAGTAAATCCCAGATGAGTACCCGAGCAAAAGAGAGAGAGAGAGAGAGAGAGATTTTTTTTTAAAAGGTGGAGGATACATATTGGTGTTACTGATGGCTTTACAAAAACAATCCCTGCCCCACAGAAGGCAATGGCAAGCTTCTCAATGACTTCAATAGGGCAGGATTTTATGCAGAGCACCTAGTTCTTTCACTTATCCCAAGAAATTGTGCATTTCAATTAAATTAAAGCACAAAGGTAGTCTACCATTTTATATGACATTTTATCAGATGCCATTTTACAATGAAATTAGTGAAGTATAGTACATGCAGCTATAAAATCTGACAACCAAAAGTGATTTTGAAAAAAAGGTTTGATTTAGTCTTAAAGACATTGAGGTAGAATTCACTAAAATCTTGAGGAAAAGAATTCTGTATGGCAAGATTATGGTAGAGAATGTGATTGCCTGTAAGTATCATCTGCTTTATGGAAAAGAAATCTTAAGAATCTGGTCAGAATATGAAAACTAAGAACTAGATCAAAAAAGAAACAAGCCATTAAGGCTATGTCTACATTAGCCAATTAGTCCATGTCTGCACTAGGCTTTGCCTAGTTTGAAATCAGAAATTTCTTAGGTCGAACTAAGCAAAGCTTAGTCCGAATTAATAAGTTCAACTTGTTAGTCCAGACTAAGTGCTTAGTTCACACTTTAAGTGTGAACTAGCACAATGTAGACAAAGACTATAATGGCTTAGTTCAAACTGAAAAGGTTCGAACTAAAAAGCTGCAGTTAGTCCAAACTAACCCATGGTTAGTTCGAATTAACTGGGAAGTGCTTAGTTTGGACTAAGGAAGTCTGAACTAAGCTTTGTGTTGCAGGCATAGCTTAAAAGCATTGTAGATGAGGTCTAAGGGCATGAACTAACTCCTGAAAAGTTTTGTGTTCAATAGATGTTGGATTAGGCCCTAGAAATATCTTAAAGTGCATAAACCTTGTGCTGCCTTTCCTACAAAGGAAGTATTTCACCCATTGTGAACTGACAACCAATAGCAAAGAAGTAAAACTGAAGTAATGTAAAACACCATTAAGAGAGAAATCTTGCAAACCACTGAAGGAGAGAAACAGCAGAAAGACATATTGCTTTGTAGCAACAGTACTTGTTGACTTCAGTCAAGCACAACCTTTTAAAGGCCAAACAGTTTGATATAGAAATTTTATATGTCATATCAATTCTATTCAAATATGGAAAAATCAAATGAAGAGGATACACTAATTTATGTTGACTGCAAATCTATAAAATTAGTTAATTTATTTCTTTGTACTCATATTAACAGCATGCAACTGAGGGACAATATTCCATATGAAGTGAGAAGGGCTCAAGAAATCAATCATATATTTGGTCCAAAAGATAGTGATGATGCCTATGATGTTATTTTTGACCTTCACAACACAACATCTAACATGGGTGGTACTCTTATTCTTGAAAACTCCAGAAATAACTTTATAATCCAGATGTTTCATTATATTAAGGTAAACTCAATTTTAATACATTATGAGAACAAATTTAAATTTTATTTGAAACATATTAGTGTATATTAGTACATTTATAGTGTTTTGATGTATGTTTCTAAGAAAGCTGGGAAAAATATTAAAACTAATTGTATAATAGACTATTTACTATCCCTAAGAATTACTCAATTGGGTCTAATATTGTTTAGTACAGATTTCAGCCTTTCATGATCACAATTGCTATAGACAGCACTATTAAATAAAGTAACCTGCTAATAAGACAAATGTGGGGCAGTAGCAAAAAACAGAACACAGAAAAAATTAATAAAAATCTTAGGCTATGCCTATACTTAGATCGTTAAATTGAATTAACTTAAATTGAACTAATTACATCAAACTAATAATAATTAAATCAAATTAAGTGAAATCAAATTAACATGGCTCCACTAGAAACCCAAATTGAACTAGCATGTCCATGGACAGGACTTGCTAGTTTGATTTAGGAGAGGGGCACCATGGGAGGTGTGGCAACATGGCCCTCAAGAGGCGCCATGCCCCCACCCAACATATAGAAAGAGGAAGGCACCCTGGGAGGAAGAAGGGCAAAAAGTGTTAATTCAGACTAATGGTTAGTTCAAATTAACACGGCTACACTGGGTTAAATCGAACTGATAAGTTGGATTTAACCATCATTTCAAATTTAAGGGATGTTTTATAATTTTGAAATCACCTTTCCTTATTTCAAATTGAGGGAGGTCCTTATTTCGAACTAAAGAAAGCTAGTGAAGCCATGCAATACTTTAAATCAAATTAATCATCATTAATTCGATTTAAAGTGTAAGTATAGACATAGCCTTAAAGATTATTAGATCTACTTTTAAACAGTTCTGTCATAAAGCTGGAAAAAATTGGAAGCTAAATGCAAAAATTACAAGACATGAATTATTTAAAATCCAGACTTGAAAAATAAATGGAATAAGACTATGACATAAGATCCCCTGATATACAGTGGCTGCAATACTAATAAATTCTGGAAATGTTTAATCATGTTGGTATGCTTGTAGATACCATTAAGGTGGGATTTTCAAAAGTGTTCCATGTTGGACTGTTTTCTTATTAAAGTTCATGGTAAGCCTCCCGTTGACTTCAATGGAAGTAAAGTTAGGTCAGTACGGTACATTTTTTTTTAAATGACCCCTTGGCTGTGTTCAGATGAGAGTTTTATTTCAAAACAACAGCCATTGTTTTGAAATAAAATTTCTTATGTCCACACGGCGTTCTGTTATTTCAAAATAGTAAAACCTCGCTTGAAATCGAAATAGCCGTTGTTTCAAAATGGCTGTTTTGAAACAGCGGTGTTCAGACACGTTGTTTCAAAATAACACCATTGTTTCGAAACAACTGTTTTGAAACAACATGTCTGAACAGCCTTATTTCAAAATAACCATTTCGAAATAACAGCCGTTTCGATAGCAGGCTTTCCCTTAATTCGAATTAACATTTTCTTAATTCGAATGAACTTATTTTGCAATAAGGAGTTTATTTCTAAATCACTCATTTCAAAATAACTTATTTTGAAATAACAGTTTATGTGTGAACACAGCCCTTAAGTCATATACTTCAAAATAAGATATTTCATATACTTTGACACAAGATATTTAAACTTCATTGTATCCAATCTGTTTGTATACTAATCAGATGCATGTGGTCATTTTATGGATGAGATTATTTGAAGACTGGCATATAGCTAATCAAAATGCAAAAACAATCAGCAGTGATTTAGAAAAGAATGAATAGGAAGACATTATTCCAAGACATATAAAACAACTAGGCTAACTCACTGCATGTGTCTTATAAGAGAATCTAACCCTAGCCAGAAGAAAAATACTTGAAATATTTTCTAACGCAGCTTGATTCTGGCTAAATTAATATTGGAACTGTATTCTTTTGTACTAATGTGCAGCAAAGTTCAGTGGAGCACGCCTGACAAGAACTAGGGGAGAGCAAACCAACAAATATAGCTTTGTATGTTTTCTAAAGATGTCCTACTTATTTTAGGGCCATGGAATGAAAGCAACATATTGAAGACATTGTGTAAATCACTTCAGCATCAGTAGACTTTTGTAGCACATTTTGAATATTTGCATAACAAAGACTTTTTTTGACAAATCTTCACAGAATGCTTTGGCCCCAGACTGCTGTTCTGTTTTCCTGATTGAACATCCAAACCTGAAATATGCAACAACTCGATCTATAGCAAAACACCCTGTTGGTAAATATGAATGTTGAGACCTCTTTCCATTTCTCAGAAATTGTTAAAATAGATGCCTGTCTCCAGATATTTTTGTGTCTTAAGTTTTTTCTTTAAGATGAACAAATTGTTCCAATCCACCCGCTTTGTAATTGTATGGGCTTGATTTGGTAAATAAATTATTCATTCTGCTTCCTAAAGTGCCCCCCCTTTTTTATACTCAACCATCCCACTTTATGTAAGAGTATTGAATATATTTATAATATTTTAGGATACAAAAAAAATTCTGTTGTTTGACTATCAGCAGATGTTGACCTCAGAACAGATGTATTTATTTCTCATAAATAAAGCTAGGATGTGTTTTGGTTGTTAACCAGAAAAGGGAATGGTGGCATAAAGGAAAGGAGAAATGGTGTCTGAACTAAAGTGGCTAAACTATTCTTTTATACTGCAGTAGATGGTGTAACAGAGAAATTCACATGATTTTGCCTTTAGTGTTAATTAATTAGGTAATGTTCTGAAAAATAAGGTGGGGAAAGAGTAAAGTGAATGTATATAAGAGTAAGGTGAATTTATGTAAGTATGAATCCTCAGTTTAGCCCAGTATCACAGTTCCAAATAAAGTATATTAGTGAGATTTCTTTAAATCACTTGATGTACTGCTGGCTGGTGAGTTCAAATTCTGGTTGCCTTACACATGTACTCATAGACTCACTCAAATTTAAAGTTAATACTAAAGCTCAGGCACACACAGGCATGAATATTTTTAGTATGCATTCTATATATGACATGCAATAGGTCTATCAATATCGCCCTCATTTGTACACAGGTGTGGAAGTTGGGCCTCAGCCCCAAGGAGTTCTTAGAGCTGATATTTTGGACAAAATGAGGAAGATTATCAAACATGGCCTTGATTTTGTGCACCTTTTTAATGAAGGTATGATATTAAATCACACAAGCATGAGCGCTCTTGTGAAAGAGTAGATTTTTTTTTAAATAAATGAAGCTACAGCATTCTGTAGTGAAACAAATGGAACTCATATTTTATATTATTGTTAGAGCAGTCATAGTAAGTTCATTCACGTGGTCTTTAATAAATTATTTGCAATTTATTTTACTCATCTTGAATTACACCATGATAAATAATTATACAAGAATGCTGTAACAGTGAGTTACACTTAGGCCATAAGAGATTCTGTTGTTAGTGACTTCATTCATTTCTACTGAATTTTGAGAATCTAAAACTATTTTAAACTTTACTCCTATGAGGGATGTCTTATATATATGAGGTGGTAGCTCGCAACTGTGTTCACAATTTACAGTATAATAATATGTGTACACCAAGTATGCTACATAATAAGAATAATTTTAATGAGAAGTGTATTAATTTCTATTTCTTAAGTATACCGTTGCAACAAATTGTTTTATGTGATTCAGCAAACTTTTGTTATGCACCTATACAAAGTCAAATACAAATATTCTACTGGGAAACTTTTTGCTTGGATGTTGCTTGTCAGTTTATTCTTGAAGCAGTGGCATAAGCATGCATCAGTGCGACTTAAGAATTCCCCATTACTGTGTCAAAATACAAGAATGGCATCTAATCCCATCAATATCATTCCCCATCTCTTATGTAATGCTGTCACATGGAAAGATTTTATGAATTCCTTCATCTACAAAATGTATTGTATATAGTGTATGCTGTAATTGAGAAACCTCATTTTAGCACTACTGTTCAAATTAAGATCTGGGCCGTTTGCGTCACTAAGCAAATTTGCATCACCTGACCTTCATGGTATAGGAAATCTGGAGTTAGTTGCATTCATATTACCTGAGTTAATTACTAACTGATAATCTGCAAACAGATACAAGTTAATGACTTCAGCCATTCTAAATAAAATAGTAAATTAGGTATTCTTTTTAACTGGGATTTGCTAACATGATATTTTAAAATATATTTGTTGTTCTAGGAAAGGAATTTCCACCATGTACAATTGAAGTTTACAAAATAATGGAGAAAGTAGATTATCCCAGAAATAAAAATGATGAAATTACTGCTGTTATTCATCCTAGCTTGCAGGTAAAATCTATCAATCTTCTTAATTTGCAACATTTGTATAGGCCATTTTATGTTGTTTTGTTTATGGTGTAGTTTTATGTTATAATATCAAATATGTTATTTAAAATAATTATTGTGTCAAAACCACTATGGAGATATTGAATGTTTTAGGATCGTTCAAATAAGTTTTATAACTAATGGTTTACAGTATTTCAGTAATTGATTTGGGAAGTTCTTAACTCAGTTTTCAATAAAAACTCAAGGAAAAGATGATATAGTAGGTATACTCTAATTCTCAACAGGTACTTCTGATTTTGGGAGCCAAACTTTTGAGAAACTGGCACCAGACTTTCAAAGTTGCTGAGCACTCATAGGGTATGTCTACACTAGGAGCTTAAGTCAACTTAAGCAAAGCCCTGGCCACATTTGGAGCTCCTGAAGTCGACTTAATAACTTTCACTCTTTAAGTCGACTTAATGCAATGTGGCCAGTTAAGTCAACTTTACTGCCTCCAGGCCATCTCTCTCCCCCTACTGGACACCAGGAAGAGTTTGCCCTGGCCAGTCAGGGCAGGGCAAAGCTCAAGCCAGTGATAGGGCAGGAGGAACTCCTGCCCTGTCTGTTGGCCAGAGCTGGCCAGAACTGGCATCTGCAAACATACAGAGCCAGAGCCAAGGCCAGGGCAGAAGGCCAGAGGTGGCCTTAGGTGATTGGGGGCCCTAGACAAAGCACCATTTTGGGGCCACCTTAGGCCCCCACTGCTGCCCTCACCGTGGCCCCTGTCCCCCCTTCAGCCCTAACTATGCCCCCCCATTCACAACTCCCTGCCTCTGGCTCCCCACTTAGTAGCCCCAGCTCTCCACCACCCCCTGTCTGAGGGAAAATGTGGCGGAACATAGTGCTCATGGGGGGGCACGGACCACCGGGGCCAGAGGCTGTGCCACCTGCCCTCCCTCCTCTCTGCTTTGCTGGACGGGCGGAGCAGTGCTCCCCACATACTCCCAGCCAGCCACGCCTCCCCAGGGGGTGAAAAGGGCCAGCACAGAGCTGTGATGTGGGGGCAGGGCCCTTGAGCAGCCTGCTCCAAAGAGCTCAGGCTGCTTTGCTCCTGGCCACCTCACAGTTGAACAGAGGCCAATGTTCTCCCTAAGACCCTGAGGCAGCAGAGCAATTCATGCTGCTTGCTCCGTGGGCCCAGTCCTGCCCTCCACGTGGGCCCAATCCTGCTGCTACCCCCCCCAACTTTCCCCGTAAGCCCCCCATAAGCCAGCCCACTCCTGTCCTCCCACCCCAGCCGACTCCCCCGGTAACACCCCCAGCTGGCCCGCCCCTCCCCCAGCAGTCTTATCCAGCTGCTGGAGGAGCCCAGCTGAGCCACAGCTCCTCCGGCTAGAGAAGAACTAACAGAGCATGCTCAGACATTCTGAGCATGCTCCATTAGAGCTTCTCTGGGCGGGAGTTTTAATAACTCCCAGTGCCAGAGGAGCTCACAGCCGGCAGCCTTCCTTGCACTGGACAGCTGTGGTGGGCTGTGTGGCCGTGTGCCTGTGCAGCTTACAGGGAACACTGACGGAAGCCACTTTGCCCACAGGCCCTAGATTGGGCCCATTCAGCTGTGGGGTGGCCAGGAGCGAAGCAGCCTGATCTCTTCAGAGTGGACCACTCCAGGGCCCTGCCCCCACATGCTGCAGCTCCATGCCAGCCCTTTCTGCCCCCTGGGGAGGCGCAGCCAGCTGCGGGTAGGCAGAGAGCACTGCTCCACCGCTCCAGTGGTGCAAAGAGAAGGGAGGACAGGTGGTGCAGCCTCTGGCCCCAGCGGTTCATGGCTCCCACTCCACTGGCACCCCGGGAGTGGTAGGTTAGACGAAGCAGGAGACCACCATGTGGCCCCTTAATGCTCTGGGCCCTGGGTAGCCACCTGCTTCACCTACCCCAAAAGCTGCCTCAACAGAAGGCGGGCGATTTCCCATCTCGCCTAGCATCTGGTAAATTCATCCATATACAGTGGAATTATGCCAAGTACTTAATTGTACCCCTGGAGATACAAAGCCCAAGCAAATAAGATACCCCCTTTCAGCTGACTGAGCAAGGGGAATGCCTTCAGACACTAAGATCTTGGTTACACTTCTCTTCTCCCTCTGCCTTCTGGCTCCTGCCCCCCACTTATCCACCCCTCACCCCACTCTTTGCCAACCTGATGCCTGACTCTTCCCTCACTCCCCTCTAGCATCTTTGTGCCCGCTCATCCTTTCACTAGTGTTGCTCCTTTTCTTACCCCACCTTTAACTGCCCAGTACCCCTCCTTCCTATCACCCCACTCTGCCCCCTGACACCTGCCCCTCTCCTCCCCCTGGTTTGCCCTCCAGTGACCTCCTTGGCTCTAACCACCCCCTCTGCCCTCAGGTGCCTGCCTCACTCTCTCCTTCTGGTGCCTGCCCCACTCTTCATACCCCTACCCCTTGCACCTGACCCTCCCCATGACCTTCTGCCACTGGAGTCCAGCCCTCTACTCCTCCCCCCCCCCGTGTCCTTGGAGCCTCTCTATTTTCTCACACTTTTTTGCCCTCTGGTGCCTGTCTCTTCTCTTTGCTCCTGAGTCTGTTCCTTTCTTCCCTGAAACCCACCCCTCCCCTCATCCTCCAAAACCCAGTGGAACCTTCCCCTCCCTTCACTCCCCTCTGTCCTGGTGCCTGCTTCTTCCCTTGTGCCCCATTGCCCTTGTGACTGCCCCTCTTCTCTGCTCCTCCTCTTTCTGTCCAGCATCAGCCTGCCCCCACCCCTTGGTTCCCCAAACCCTCCTCATTCTCCCCAAAGCCCCTCATCCCTCTAGACCCCCTTCCCCAAAATCCCTTATTCCTTCCAAACCCCCTCAACTCCCCTCAAAGCCCACAGCTCCCACCCCTCACCTCTCCACCAGTACCCCTTTTTAAATAAAACACATCCACACCATCATTCTGTGTGCAGTGCGTCCTTTTATTGTGTTGGGGACAGGGGGAGACAGGTGGGGGGTCAGGAATGGGCAGGTGAGGTTGGTGACAGCAGCCGGAGGCAGGAGCTTTATCTCATCTGCAGGTTCTGCAGCCACTGGTCATCATCCCAGATGATGAGAATGATCCAGTGCCATCAGTCACTGCTGGTTTTCCATGCCCAAATGCATGGGTGCACAAGAGGGCACCCTGTCTGTGCCAGCTTCCAGGGAGGATGAGGGAGTCAGCCTGCTGCGGCCTGCCCCCGTGCTGGCAGTTGCCCCGCAATGCCTGGTCCAAGGCTGTAGGGGTCTGTCAATTTCCAAAGGGATAGCCACGTTAGTCTAGTCCAGCAAAAAAAACAAGGAGTCATGTAGGACTTAAAGACTAACAGATTTATTTTTCGCATGAGCTTTCGTGGGAGAAAATCCCACTTTGTCAGATGCTTCGAAGATGGGTGAACTTACAGAATGGAATGAAAATAAATACAAGAGGGTGTAAAACATAGGATCAGGTCATACAGTAACAGCAAATCACAGCAGTTGTTAGGTTCAAACCATGGGAAGGCTGAAGTCAAATTACCTTTTGTAATGGGAAAAGAACCCATAGTCTTGATTCTATCTTGCTTTCACAGAATTTAATTTGCATATTAATTCAAGTTCAGCTGTTTCTCTTTGAAGTCTTGAGGTCCCAGTCAGATCTCTGATGATGGCCATTAAAAAAACATTTATCGAGTGATTAGAAAGATGGAAGTGCTCAGCAACTGGTTTTTTTGTTTTGTGATTTCTGATATCAGTTCTATGCTCATTGATTCTTTTGTGCAGGGATCATCCTGTTTGTTCAATGTATAAGGTGATGGGGCATTTCTGGCACATGACGTCATAGATCACATTAGTAGATGAGCAGGTAAATGAGCCTTTGATGGAGTAGCAGGCTTGATTAGGACCTATGATGGTATCTATTGTGCTGATATGTGGACAGACTTGGCAGCGTGGTTTGTTGCAGGGGTGTGCGCCTGCTTTAATGTTTGTGTTGTTAGATCTGTAGTTGCTGGTGAGTATCTGTTTAAGATTGGGCGGCTGTCTGTAGGCAAGGAGAGGTCTGTTTTCCAATGCTTGAGAGAGTGAGGGATCATCTTTTAGAATAGGCTGTAGGTCCTTAATGATCTGTTGCAGAGGTCTGACTTGAGGGTTGTATGTGGTGACTAGTGATGTTCTGTTGTTTTCTTTCTTGGGCGTCTCCTGTAGTAGATGACTTTGGGGAACCCGTCTAGCTCTGTCAATTTGTTTTCTTATTTTCCCAGGTGGGTACTGTAGTTTCAAGAAGTGGGATTTTCTCCCACGAAAGCTCATGCGAAAAATAAATCTGTTAGTCTTTAAGTGCCACACGACTCCTTGGTTTTTTTTGTAAGGGTCTGGCCACTGCATGAGGAATGTAGAGTGCTGTGCTGGCACATTGCTGGGGCACGTCGGGGTCCCAGACCTCCTCGGGCTTCATGTTGCTATGCAAAGGATGGAGGGTGGTATGGTCATTCACTTCCTGTTGTAAAGGAGTGGCTGGGTGACAGGGGCATGTCTGCTGTGATGCACTGTGGGCCAGTTACCCACAATGCACCACTCCTAGGGCGACCTAGCAACTGCCAGTGTGTGGACATGGGCAGTCTCCTGGCATTTTGAGTGTGGCTGCTCTAAGCTGGCTTAATAAGGTCTACTTTAAGCTGGTTTATAATAGACTTTGTTAAGACGGCTTAATAAAGCCCTGTAGTGTAGACATAGCCATAGTTTCTATTTATTAAGATTGGAATAGTAAGTACTCAGCACTTCTGAAAATGAGGCCCATGATGCCTAAAGTTAGGCACCCCAAATTAGTGGTGCTTTGAAAATTTTGCCCTTAAACTGTACAGAGTAGTATAACCAGGCATCTTAAACTTAAGAATCTTATATGAAAGTTATCAAAATATGTGCATGTAGAATATAATCTATCATTTCATTTCCTATAAGGATCAAGACTGGCAGCCATTAAACAATGGGGATCCTATATTTTTAACTGTTGATGGAGAGACCATTACTTATGAAGGGGAGTCTACAGTATATCCAACATTTGTGAATGAGGCTGCATATTATGAAAAGAAACAAGCTTTTGTGAAAACACTCAAAGTAAAACTTACTGCAAAGGGTATCAGATCTTCTTTGTCTTAGAATTAAAACATTCGTAAACAATTATGAAACAGTTTTTAGACATAGAGCCAAATTCATTCCTGATTTCTACTTCACATAGCCCAGGTGAAGTCAGTGGGATATATGGTGCAGAAATTCATGCACAAATTCAATAACTTTTCATTTTAAATTTAATTTCAATTTTTAATTGTGTATTAATTTTTCTAAGGACTTTGAAAATGACAAGTGCTTTTGAAATGCTAAGTATTATTATTTTTAGCCATGTTCAATAGTTTATTGCAGATACTAATAATAAATATTACTAGTTTATATAGTTAATTGTTTAATACATATTGCAAAATTGTGTATATATTATGTACCAAATTATTTATTAGCATGTTGTGAACTTACAGCTAAAGATTTTCTCACAATCAAATGTTAAATCTTTCCCAAATGTTATTCATAAATATGTAACAAATCTATATTACTGAAAAAATACATAGTGGTAGGAAAATTTTTCAATTTGCATAAGAAAGTTACTTTCAATAAAATAAAATGAAAACCAAGTATACCTAAAGTATTATCTAATTAATGTTCAAGCAAAATAAAAATTGATTTTGTTGAGTTAGTCTACTTAGATGCATCTGCAGCCTACAGCCCATGTCATTCTTTAAATAGACAAAAAAAATATTTAATAGACCAAAAAATTATTACACCTTCCTTTTCCTTTGCAAAGTGACGTATTCCTTCTCATTACTCTAAACCGTATCTTCTGTTCTTGTGTTGTATTTCAGTTGTAGTGTCAGTGCAAAATAAATACAAGAGAAAAACGCACATTTATTAAATTATCTGATTTATTTCTTTCATTTTAAATAAATATTATATCAGAACTATGGAATTGTGTGTTCTCTACCAGCAGGCCTGTAACTAGGGCAGGGCAACAGGGGCTTTATTGAGCATCTACGTTTAACTGCTTGATTGCAGGGCACACATTCCGTGTTGCTTCCTACAGTGCGCCCCAGGCCCCAAAACACCTAGTTTCGGTGCTGTCTATCAGTCATGGTCCTTGCAGTCCTATGACACAGGCTATGTCTACACTTAGGTTGTTAAATCGATTTAACTTAAATCGATCTAATTAAATTGAAATAAAAATCATTAGATCAAATTAGTTTAAATTGATTTAACATGGCCACACTAGAAACCCAAATTGAACTAGCATGTCCATGGACAGGACTTACTAGGTTGATTTAGGAGAGGGGCACCATGGGAGGTATGGGAAGATGGCCCCCAAGAAGGGCCATGCCCTCACCCAATATATAGAAAGAGGAAGGCACCCTGGGAAGAATGGCAAACCGTGTTGAATTGAAATAACAGTTATTTCGATTTAATGCAGCTATACTGGGTTATTTCAAACTAATAAGATCAAAATAACCATTGTTTCGATTTTAAGGCAGGATTACCAGTTCGAAATTACCTTTCCTTATTTCAAATTGAGGGAGGTCCTTTGTTCGATCTAAGAAAAGCTAGTGTAGCCATCATAATTTCGATTTGAAGTGTTAAGTGTAGATATGGCCACAGAAACCATGCAGTGCTGTATGGTCTAACTAGGCTCTTTGGCCACAATGGCTGTGTTCACACACGGGGTTATTTTGAAATGGTTGTTTCGAAACAACTTGTATCAAAATAACACCTTATTTTGAAATAACTTAATTCGAATTAACAGTTTGTTAATTCGAATTAAGGAAAAAAGCTCAAAGCGAAATAGCAGGTTCAACTAACAGTTATTTTGAAACAAGTCACTGTTGTTTCGTCCCCGCATGGGGTTTAACTTGTTTTGAAACAACCGTGCGTCGTGTGAATAGGGTATTTCTTATTTCGAAACAACCTCTGTTGTTTCGAAATAAGAGTGCTGTGTGAACACAGCCAATGGCGTTAAGTGCATTCTTATGGAAAACTACTAGAAATAGCCACACAAGGTGAACAAAGTAAGGTTCTATGCATGTACTATGCCTTCTTAGTTCTATATATGATGAGTAGCATTCTCCCAGATAACTGACAGGCACAGGTGAATTAACCAAAGGGTAAACAGGTGGTCCTACTGCAATGTTCTTGACTGAAAATTTCAAAACAAAGCTAACAGAGCTTAAGAACTATTCCCATAAAATGCTGCTGTTACTCAGCTATACTACTAGTGACCAAACAGGTTCAGCCACCACACTGGTACCATCCATGAATCTCCTCCAATAAAAGTAAATTTTATTTTTTAAGATTTCAGCTGTGTTGAGTCTGTTTCAGGTCCACTTGACATCTCCACAGGGGCTGTGCATAGTAGAAGGCAGAGGATTTGGGATCTGTAAAAAAACAATTAATGATAACCATATTTACCATCCCAAAGAGCTCTGCACCATCACCTCTGCTATGTAGTTTTTTCATGTCCTTTTGCCCTGAAGCAATAATCTTGTAGATCAACCAGCCCACTGTGGAGATAATTTGTCCAACTGATTTCTTAATACCACCAAACAGAGACCAAGATTTGTCTGTATCTTTTCTGAATAGTTTCCTCAAAATAGAATTTAACAATGAAAATATTAAATCAGAATCCATGAAGATTAAGGCACATTCTACAATAATATATTAATGAATATTGAACATACATAGAAAAAAATCTTTTTTATATTTACACATGTACATAAAATAGAAAACCAAACATAATTCAAAGTTATATGTCTTGATGACTGGACAAATAAAAAGTGCTACAGAAAGTGCAACTTACAGTACTTTGAATACAGAAAAAAATTCACAATTACAGTGCATTCAACTGATTTTAAAAAAATTCTTCACAGAGAGTATTCATCATAAAATCTCCCTAAAGTAATAGAGTTTGGGCATTAATCTAAAAAAAAGAACATCACTCATGAGGTAACAATTATTCTGTTTAACCAATGAGACATGATAAGAGGTGGATTTTCAAGTGGTAATAGCAAAAGGCCAAAGATCTAGTGATTTAAATAATCCCCCTGAAATGAATTAATTTTAGTGTCTTATTGCTCTTATGAATGGGAACATATACATACAAATAAGGAAAAAGAACTAGACATGCACATTTACTCTGAGCATTACAGGGCAGAAGAGAGACCCTGAAAAGTCAATGAGAGGTGAGGGAGTTCATCTCTTCAGAAAGGGGTCACCCCACTGTATAGGATGAGGTCCGCATAACACTGATAGCCAAAATGAAAATGCCAACTATATCTAGAACTTCCCAAATTATATACTTCATATTGTGGTTCTACTGCAAAGCTGAAATGTATTTTTTTTCGTATTTTAAAAATTTGACTATTTTCAGTACAGAAAATGATTCCTCATAGTTTAGCCATATCAGTATAGAAGGTATAGTACTAAACATCCAAGAGATCTGAATAATTTCTCCAAAAGGAAAAAATGTTGTATATTATATTTGTTTGATTTAAATACCACCACTGAAATTCTGACCCTAGGGGTTTTGTTCAATAGGTTCAAAACAGAACCAAATGTCATGTAGTCCCTTTTCCTTTGGCTTCTGTCTCTTGATCTGTGGGTTGAAGTCACTGGATCATCAGTCAATGAAAAGCTGTGGTTTCTTGCAGCTGTCCAGTATAGAAACATACGATCTCAACATCCACAGTTCATTCTCTTAACTTTCTTAAAATGCATAAATATCAAGTATTGTGTAACTAAACAGTGGTTTCTTGCAAACAATCCATTTCATCAAATGTATTCAAGGTGTTTCTGCTATTACTTCTTGATGTATCTTGAATTCTGTTGTAGCCTGCCAAATAAAATAAATCATATTTTAATAAATGTTCTACAGTATTATTGGCAAATAATCTATTTTGTATATATTCTTTTTTATTTTTTAAGATAGAATATTTTGTTTATTAAAAACACATGCATTTATTTAATCAGTAAACTGTAAATTAGAACCATAACATGTATGGAACTGTTTTACCCCGTTGTTTGGACTGTTATTGAGATTTTTTTCCCCACCAGATAATTGTATACCTTTCTAAACTCCACGTACCCATTAAGCAAAACCTGGGGTCTACTGACGAGAAGGTTGGCCACTAGTACCACATCTAGGAATTTCCATACTGGGACAAAACACTGATAGACCTAATCTAGTATACTTCATTTGTTGTTGGCCTTTACCTTTTGTAAAATATTCTAACCTCCTATGAAACTGTATTTAAAGTGGTCGCAGTGCATATAATGGACTATTTAAAATAGCTTCCCCTTCCTTCCCTTTGAAGCACACACAAGTTCTCCTGTGAATCAAATCTTTGGAAGAAGCCTAGAACCAGATTTATAAAAGGTAGTTTAGACTTCTAAATTAATTTCAATGGAAGTTAGGCATCTAACTTGCTTAGAGTGTGGCTTTTTCATTGTTTAGTTGTGGTTTTTTTATATGTTTGTTTGTTTTGTAAATTCTATTAGGTCTACGGCCTTTGAAATAACTTTAGCCTTGCAACTTGAGTCCAGGGGAATTCCCTGAAGTCACATGGATCTGGCACAAATCAAACTGTAGGATAAGTGTTTAAGTCTGCATTTATAAAGCTGAAATGGGAACCTATTAAAGGTTTTTTTATTAGCTTTTAACCTCACTTAAATTTGAAAGAAGGCACAGGGAACCAGGTTTGATGGAACTTTTCATTCATCATCCCAAAATATTTGTGTAAATACCTCTTGTTTACTAAATTTGTGTTTATTTATATGGTATAGTTTTATCATCTCAGTATTGTTGGAATTTAGATTATAACAGTATTCAACTTTAAAGATGTAAAAAATATATTTAAGCTCTAAGTAGAACAAAAAAAGTTTTATACACTAGTACAACAACATAAATGAGATATTTTTAAGTTAACGGTACCTGTTGGCCCCGGATCTTCATTTATAAATGAAACATGCGTCTTCCATTCAGTCCATTTCACTTCATTAATCCTGTTTGTATTGTATATAAATTGCATTATTAGCATGCATTTTCTCCATTTTGATAGCTATACTTCATCTTTTGTTTCTTAATTATTTCTTGGAATCATCATGGTACACCATCCATATGTGTTTTACCAGTATGGAAAGTATCTATGTGTTTTGCAGCATTATGTATTGTATTTAGCTAACAGTATTGCTCATTGAGCTCCTTATATTTTCATTCATTGGAAGAACACATTTGGAACTCACCTTTCATATGTGACTATTTGTAATGAAATAGAATCATAGAAGTGTAGGACTAGAAGGGACTTCAGAAGGTTTCCCAGTCCTGTCCTCTTCACTCAAGGCAGGACTAAGTATTATCTACACGAGTGGTTCTCAACCTTTCTAGACTACCATTCGCCTTTCAGAAGCCTGATTTGTCTTGCATACTCCAAGTTTCACCTTACTAAAATACTACTTGCTTACAAAATCAGACATAAAAATACAAAAAAGTGACAACATTATTTTTGAAAAATTGCTTATTTTCCTAACTTTTAGCATATAATTAGAGGATAATGTGGTCAGAATATAAATATTGTGCTTACTTTTCAGTGTATACTGTGCCACAAGTGGCTGGGCCCAGATCCCTGGCCAGGGCTGGGAGCGGCTGCAGCGGCCACAGGTGGCTGGGCCCCAGATCCGCGGATGGGGATGGGGCCAAGAGCGGCTGTCGCAGCCATGGGCAGCTGGACCCCGGATCACCGGCTGGGGATGGGACCGGGAGCGGCTGCAGTGGCTATGGGTGGCTGGGCCCTGGATCTCTGGCTGGCAACAGGGACGGGGCTGGGAACAGCCGCTGTGGCTGTGGGCGGCTGGGCCCAGATCACCGACTGGGGACGGGGCTGGAAGCAGCCACCGTGGCCACGGGCAGCTGGGCCCCGTATCCCTGGATGGGGATGGGAACAGGGCTGGGAGCGGCTGCCGCAGCCATGGGCAGCTGGGCCCCGGATCACCGGCTGGGGCTGTGGCCGGGAGCAGCCACAACGACAGCAGGCGGCTGGGCCCTGGATTGCTGGCTGGCGATGGGGACGGGGCTGGGAACGGCTGCGGCGGCTGTGGGCAGCTGGGCCCCAGATCCCCAACTGGGGATGGGGCTAGGAACGGCCGTGGCGGCTGCGAGCAGCTGGGCCCTGGATCCCCGGCTGGGGATGGGGACGGAGTAGGTGCCATGGCCGCAGGCAGCTGGGCCCTGGATCTCCAGCCCAATTGGGCTGGAGACCGGGAGATGTGGGGCCCCGCCAGACCCGGGGCAATGGTGCTGGGATTCACGGCACGGGCGCCGTGTTCCGGGCACCAGCGACGCCCTTGCTCAAAGATCAGAATGGACCAATATGATGTTCTAGTCTGACCTCCTGCACATTGCAGACCATACAACCTCAATCATCCACTGCTGTAATAAACTAACCTATGACTGAGTTATTAAAATCCTCAAATCGAGCATATATATGCATTCTGCTAGTTGAGAACTAGTGAGCTAGACCAATGTTTCTCTGTGGATATAGTGAAGGTGTTCCGTGACCTACCCGAACCCCTACCCATCAGGGGGGATGAGGGGAGGGACTGAGTGAGGAGGAAAGAAAGAGCAATGCAGCAAGCTGAACTGTGCCTGGGAGATTTAAAACTCCCCAGTTGCAGCAAAGTTTCCAGGCATACATCAGTGTCTGCTACCTCCTTGCTCCTTTGCTGCAGCTGGGCCATTTTAAATTTCCTACTGCTGTTACCACAAGCTTGAACATAACTTTCATGCTAGGACTTTCTTTGACTAACCTTGCTCCAAGAATAGATGAACTTTTCTCAAACATTCAGGCCAAAAATTCCCATTAAAACTTGAGTAATATCTTTTCAGTTTTAAGTTGTGTGCATAATCATTATTTATCTATTTTTTAGAAATAACTTCAAGTTTTATTTGTAAAATTGTATTTAATTTGGTTTCCTGAATGCCTTTTACAGAAATGTGTATTGTGCAGATATTTCAAACATTACAGCTGGTATATACCAGCTTCTTCAAGAAAGTCTTCATCGAATGTGCTGTGTAAAGTAATTAGTATCTTCAGTTGTTCCCCGTCCTCTAAAGATTGAGAAACACTGATCTAGAACACCACGGACAGGTGTTTGTCTAATCTGTTCTTAATCTCCAATAATGGAGATTCTACAGTCTCCCTGGGCAATTTAATTCATTGTTTAGCTATTTTGCAGTATGTTAACCATGTTAAAGAGCAATCCATTGTAAAAATGTTTAGTGTTACGTTAAGATTTATAAGTGATTACAACAAATTAAAATGCACTGTAAATAGAGATTTAGTAATCATGTATTAAAATCAAGTATGAATATGAAGAATTCCCCTTTTGCCTACAAAAACATGAATTGTGCTTATAAATCTATATATCCCATCTGTTACTAGCAACTGCTTACTCCATTATATCCCAAATTGGATTTTTGCACACAATTATCAATTTTGATTCTGCTTAGAAAAGTCCAAACTAAAGAAGCAGAAAAATGATTTTACAGAATTAAATGAAAAGGATTTCTTAATGGGTGTTGTGAACAGACAACCCTGAATATGTACTCACAAGAGACTCAATAAACGGTGCTTTAGTACAGTTTTACCTTAAGCATACTCTAGTGTCATTTTCAGCCACTTTACACAGTTCTCCCAACTGGAATTTTTTCTTCAGATACTTTGGTAAAAGTTTTTCAAATTCCAAAATGGTCCTGGCTCTCTGGTAATAATAAATAGTAGTAACGGTGTTTAAGTGTTCTGAACCACATTCAGAATTAACCTTTTCTACTTCATATTACAAATTTTGCAGCATGTTTAAATTATTTTAATTTTTAGAGTATAGGCCATTATTATGTAATGTGGAGCCACCAAAAATATTATACTGAAAATTGAAACCAACAGTAGTAAATGTTATTTAATACTGAATACAAATGGTCTAGAACTTCCCCCAGCTACCCTCAGCTCAGGGAGCTGCATTCAGATGTGAGTCAGGAAATTCTGGCCTGGAATCCCTGCTGGAATTTAAAATTTTCACCCAGCTCTCTGGCACAGCAAGGTCTCCCTATCAGGGGATGATGTGAGTAGAATACAGACAGTCTATATAGGGCAGTGAAGACCTTGTATACCTCCATACTGTGGTACAAATTCTGAAACTTTTAGGCTGGAGTTTTCTTCCTCTCCAGTAGCAGCAGGATCAGAGAGAAAGAAGCACCTTACCCATAGACCCTTTCTACCTCCAACAGGGAGCAGGAGAGTTGATTCTGAGTTAGAATTTAAGCTAATGCAGTATACATGGAATAAAAGTAAATCTATACATTCTGTAAGTTCTAAAATAAGGGTGAGAGAGAGAGTTTATGTAATAGTTATCTGGAGAAAGCCTGAAGCGGTTGGCATATTAAGAGTGAAAATCACAAGACTCATGGCAGTGAATGGCCTTACCATCTGATCTACTATTAAACTTTTGTTTATGGTTGCTTATGACAAAATTACAGTACCAAATATATCACACAGGTACACTTCTGCAAATGTTGAGCATGTCAATGGTTTTTCAATCAATCAATCAATCAATCAATCAATCAATCAATCAATCAAATCATAGGGCTGGAAGGGACCTTGTGAGATCATCTTGTTCAACTTGTCCATATGGCATCTATCACTAGAGTTTCTAAGTGATGTAACTTCAGTGAAGGTACTCCAGGCTTAGAGGAGAATTTGACTTACTGCCTCCATAATTTGTAAGTAGGAATGAGTCTGTGTGGCTGGTGAAGTTACTGTCAAATTAAACCTTAAATATAATCATCATGAACTGACATTTTCTAATTTCAGACTGAAACTTTGTAAAATTGGGTGGATCTTGACCAAGCCAAAGAGTACTAAAGTCTGTGGTTTAATATTGCAAACAAACCTGGAGTCTCCAAATGTGTTCACTCTCTTTAGAAATATTTTCCACTGTTTCTCCCATTAATGCAATCAGCATGTTCAGAAGGAGAACAAAAGTCAACATTACATAAGTAATGAGAAGAAGAAGAAACAATACAGGATATCTTGAATTCTGTTGGATCTCCAGATCTCCCAGTCCTATGGTGAGTTTAAAAAGCTCCATCAAAACAGTCCCCAAACTGCTGTAAGAATGACAGTTACTGTTGTTGGGACACTTTTCAACCAATGCAGCAAGAGCTAAGTAAGAAGCAAATAAAAAAAATCCATTTTAGTTATTATAATATTTTACATTTATATAGCATCTTTTATCCCAAAGAATGATAAAGTGCAATATCAACTACAGAGAGACACAAATGCATTAACTGTCCAGCAGCATAAGATGACTGTTTCTTAAAGGAAGTTAAGAATACCATATCCAATTGAAACGTATGGGCAGTTTAGCTAGCTAGATATTTAACCACAACACTAGAGTTAAACACTCTTCCATAAATTGCTATGGATTTTTTTAATACTCACAACTAGCACCTGGCATCAGCTTGGAAGAAGTAATGTTCTGATTATGATAATGTTCTTATTCATAATCATTCAAAAAACTTTTGCTCACACAAAATATCAGTGCTTTTCTCCAGTAATAGTCAATAAATTATACTTACCTACACCAAATCCCAGCAAAAACACGATGTATACAACTAAAAATTTTATTACATCGTGTAAGATCACCTAAAAATTAAAATATTTATGATGAATACAACTTCACAAAACTCTTTTTTACAGTTACATATTTTGCACTGATGAAGACGAGCCACAATTTACACCAGAATGGTTAAATCTAATTACATTTAGGAAAGTGATCTCATTAGCAGGTGAAACATTTAAAAAAGTTAGTTGGCCTAATTCTGTATGATTTTACCCATCTTATGCATTAATGTGTGTTGAACATATTAATCAAGGGTTGAATGTAACTCTATGAAAAGAGTATGTATTATACTGAATGATTCAATTACATATCAAAACTCCATTAGCTGAAAATACCATTTGATCTTAAAATATGTTGCATAATTTGAACAAATTATCTAGTTATCACTACTAATTTTTTTAAATGACATACTGTAGTCTATTGAAATAAACTACATCTTAAAAGAGAAGAAACTGGAATATAATATAAGCAACCTCTAAACTGCAGAATGTACATAACTGAGATAATTCAAATAGAATAAATAGGTGGTATAACAAGAGTTAAAAAGTATATACGTGCCTTTTGGATCATAACACTATAAATTCCCATGGATTGGAAACCCCTGGTAAAATACAACATATTTGCCCATCCTAGAGCCATTGCTAAGACAAGACAGACCAGGTGCTCTTTGTAGGAAAACAGGCACAGGAAGACAGAGAAGATCACAAGCATTGCTTGTATAAAACTGTTGAAGAAAAACCACAAATATTGTAAATGCACTTTTAAATAGCACAGAAATGTATAAAATATAATGCAGAGCTTTCCTTATTTTTTCATGTTTTACTTCCAGTTTCACTTTCCAGCCTGTGTCCAAACTGTGCTTGCTGTGGCTGAGGAAAACTGTAAGTAGCTTTATGTCATTATTCCTTTTCCTGAGTCTCAAGGCTAGCCTGCCTGGGGATAAACTAGCCCTTAGTGTAATTTAGAGCACCTTTAGGACTATTCTAAATTATTCATCACATAATATTGACCACATAGTCATTCCAGCATCAGGGGTTACAAAAACATGACACTTTGACTATATTCTCTTTCCCCAGTCATATCTCCTATGCCAGGAACAGCAGAAGGGTAGTGTAGGGCCAGCTTTGTGGACTCCTGTAAACTGAGGGAATTCCAACCAGATGAGTAAGTTTTTTTGGTGACAGAGCAACACATAGAATGGGTAATCAAGATGTGACTAACTGCCTTGTTTCATTATAAATAAAATAAAATTCTGTATCTTGCAGTATTTATAAAACTTGTAAGGAAGTTAAAGTTCACTGCACATGTGCTGAAGAAATAATCCTGATAACAATGGGTATGTCTACACTGAAAAGTTTTTTCAAAATAAGGAAGCTTATTTCGAAAAAACTTTTCCATGTCCATGCAGGCATTTTAGTATTTCGAAATAAGTATTTTGGTATTTCGCAATAACACAGCACTTTTTCAAAACCACTAAACCTTCTTTCATTTTGAAAGAGAAACTCTTTTGAAATAATTATTTCGAAAAAAGCCCTTTCAAAACGTGGAACTGGCTTTTTTGAAATAATTTTCAGGGGATTCCCCCCGGGAGGGCTGTATTTTGCAGGGGTCCCTCCCCCGGCATGGCAGAATTCCTTGGCCAGGGAAAGTTGCCCCCGGCAGTTTTGTTCCCTGTAGGAGACAGAGTCCCCTGGAGGGGGCAGCCAGGAACCCTGGCGGGGCTGTGCTCCTGGCTTGGGCAGTCAGGGAACCCCAACGGACCTGCGCTTAGTGCTGGGCAGCCAGGGAACCTGTGGTGCCACTTCCTTGCCCCAGGCATGCTGACATCCCACCCCACCCCCGCCCCTGTGTTCAAGCTGGGACTAGGAGCCTGATTAGGCTAGGAGCTGCTTGCGGTACCCCGCAAAGAGCTCCCAGCCCGGTCAATTTAACAGCCGTGAAACTGACCAGGATGGGAGCTGCTTGCTGGGTGCCACAAGCAGCTCCAAGCCCGATCAAGCTCCTAGCCTCCTGCTAGTCACTCCTCCCCCCTCCCAGCCTAAGCATAGGGGCTGTGTGCTAGGAGTCTGATCGGGCTCAGAGCTGCTTGCGGCACCCAGAAGTACCTGGTGTCTTACAGTAAAACTACATATAAAATTGCCAGTATGTTCTTTCTTCAGACAACTGGCGGTCTAAAGAAACAATTATTTATATTCCAGACTTACAATGCAAAGTGGAACCATGCATCTGAAAGAATTGATTGAAGATCTGAGGGTCTTAGCAATAAGATTGCTACACTCTGTATAGAGAGAGAGATGCATATATTATATATAAATAGATTTAAAATAAAAAAATTCATAACCAGTCAATCTACTAAAAACTATAGTATCTAGAATTTCATTCTTTCTATATTGTTTGTGTCTCAAAAATACTTTTCCATTTTTTTAAATGTCTGCATTTTCTGCTATTTTAATAGTTAACTTTTAAATAGATAAGGAGTCCTGTGGCACTTTTAAAGACTAATAAATGTATTTATCTCATGAGCTTTCATGGGAGAAATCCCACTTTGGCAGACACTTGAAATGGGAAACTTGCTGTATGGGAGACAAAAGTAAATGCAGTGAAATGTGAGTGACAGGTACAGGTCAGCCTATTTCAGCAAATCAAACAAGTTGTTTAGAGTCAGACTGTGTGGAACAGAATATAAGAATGTCAGGAGCTTGAAAGAGGTAAAAATCAACTTTTGTAATGAGAAAGCCCACATATATATAAAACTCATAAGTTATAAAATGATGATCAAGTTTATCATGGAGTATTTAGAAATTCTCAAATCTTTATAATACAATTATTTTATATTAATTTAGAAAGCATATCACCTCTTTTATAGCTATAAATAATGCCTCTATCATAATAAGCAATTGTGCCAGCAACTGCAGCCATCCCAAGTTATATGTCAAAGGTAATGGACGCAGTGGAACCTAGAAAAGAGAGAAAAATGAATAGTAGGAGCTTAAAGCTAGTTATTTGACAGTACAATAAATTGAAAGATTCCCAGACAAAGGACCCTCAGTCCAATAGCCCTGTGTATGCAGAAATTCCAGTGAAGTCAATTAAATTATCTGCATGAAGGACTGAAAATGAAGTAAGGTTATTTAAAATACATGCTTATTCTTTCCCAATTTTTAAAAATATAAACTTTAAAATGACAACCACATCCTCACATTGTTATCCATAGACAGTATTTTGTTTGTTGCTTAATTCCAATTAATTTCTTTCCTTATTGTTCTGTTCCCTCTTCAAGTGATAATCCCTTGGAAAGAAGCTCTGTCCCCATTGAAGTCAATGGTAAAATTCCTATTCACTTCAATGGGGCAAGGATTTTGTCCTAAAATCTCCATTTCTATGTTTGATTCACCAAACATTTTAAATCCAATTTGAAGAATTTACTGCATATTGAAAGCATGAGACTTTTAGTTGCTGGACGTACCTCATCTCTGTGGGGTCTATAGAAGGAAATCAATGTTAACATTATGTTGTATATGAAGTAGAAGCAACCTGACATAAAGAACATGTGCCTTGCAAACTTTTTCCATTTCATTCTCAGTAGTGAGTGCAGGGGCTCCAAAGTCAACATTTCATGGCGGTTCTGTAGAAAAAACAACAAAGAGAAAGCCAAATTTGTGATTTGTGAGAACATTGGAGCTACAAAAATGTATATGGCTGTGTTCACACACAGGCATTATTTTGATACAAGTTGTGTCGAAACAACTTGTATCAAAATAATGCCTTATTTCGAAATAACTTAATTTGAATTAACAGTTTGTTAATTGCCGTTGTTTCGAAACAACTGTGCATCGTGTGAACAGGGTATTTCTTATTTCGAAACAACCTCTGTTGTTTCGAAATAAGAGTGCTGTGTGAACACAGCCTATATGTATCAACTATATATTTTAACCATTTGATTTCAGGATCTCTTCTTGTCTGTCTAGAACAGGGGTCGGCAACCCAAAAAATAAGAAGATTGCCTGGTAGTGGAGGGGAGTCCAGAGCCTGGTATGGGCCTCCTGCAGGGTCTCTAGGTGGCTGGTGGGGGCAGGCAAAGCCAGAAGCGGGCTGCGCAAAGGGTACTGGGGGGAGTGGGGGAATGGGGGAGCCACAAGGGGACAGCCAAAGAGCCACATGCACCTTCGGAGTTGCAGTTTGCCCGACCCCTGGTCCAGAAATCCTCATTTATTCAATAACCAGTGAGACAGCTCCTCAGTTCTACTGACTTCTATGGAGCTATACAACTTCACACCATAAAGATCTGCCTAAGGTGAATATCTGCTAAATGAATATGATCGTATTCTGTTAAAAATGTGATTGTGTTAAAATCAAAGCATTAACTTCTGTCTCAATGTCCTAACAAAAGTATGTTTATTTTTCAGGAATTGTCACTTCAATAATTTATCTTTAGCAACATGTCAAATTATGCTTATGTATAGTGAAAATTCCTTGGGAATTCACTGTTTCTCTACTTAAAACACCAGTGTGAATAGTAAATTTACAATTTAGTGCTTATTATAGCATTCTTGCCTCTCAATAATATTTTATGTTAAATAATGTATATGATACTCATTAATTGTCTTAAAGACAAAATGATGTCCATTGAGCCATTAATTTAAGTCTAAGACCATTTTAGATGTCCCAAGCTGAAAACTTAAAGTACAACAAACCAATGCCCTGATCCTTCACTGGGATCTGGACCCAGGTGCAGTCTTACTGGGACGCTACAAGAGCACAAAGGTTCATGCTAGTGGCTCCTGCTGCAAGACTGAGACCTCAATGTTGTATTTCTACTAGTTTTTCAAGTTCTCCAGATAATTTATAAGTTCAAAAAAAAAACCAAGTTAAAATATTTCTAGGAAATACATTGATTTTAATAACAGGCAACTTACACCAATATTTGTGTTATAAACAATAATCTCCAGTAATGAGTTGTCTGCAGTCGTATCTAATTCTGTGAGGTCATAAAGGGAAGACTGAACAGGACCATAAGCCCAATCTGTGAATTTTCTGGAAAGGCTTCTGTTTGACTTGTCTTTTATTTCTCTACTGAGAATGTATTTCAGAATCTAAAATAATAACAAAAATCACTGTAAGTAAATTAAAATTTCTGGTGTGTGCACATTTGCAAAAGAAGTGCCTTTTTACTGACACCTTTCCTAAAATGGTACAGTTACATGTATTTTGTAATTCAATTAACCTTTCAGTAATTGAGGGGAGGAATTATAGATGACCCATCTCTGGGAAATAAATATAGTTTTCTCTAATTGCCCTGACTTTTTTATTATATATGCACTTTTTTCTAATGAAAGCATTCCACTGCATACTTTTGTTAAACTTTTCTTTAACTCGTGACTTCCTGATTTATCCATTGTTAATTATTTACTAGTTACTTTAAGCTATTGCTCTCAGAGGTCAAAATTCTACTCTTTAAACTGTCATAAATCAGATTTATTCCATTTATTTCCTTAAGATTACACCTGTGTAAGAGAGAACATTATATAATTCAAAAATATTAATCTGTACTACCAACAGCTCTTGATAATATTAAAACCAAAAGAATTTTTTTAAAAATCACTGTTCATCATTTATGCTATGTGACATTTAGTTTTTGGTAGATCAGTTTCAACCATGCAAAGAGATTGATTACGTTCCATTTTTGATTATCATGTGTTAGTGCAGAACTTCAGTGTTGAGTTGCTAATACAGCTCAGACAAGTTTAAATTCAAACAAAACGGATTTTTATCTTAAATATCATTGAAGTCTTTCTATTAAGACAAGTATAATAGTATTAAAAGCTTTTTGATACATCTCCAATTTTCACATTCTTTTCAAAGAGTACACTTCTTAGTGATAATCCCTGAGTCTGTATTCCATTTACTCAAGAAGAAGCCCTCTACTCTACTCTGCTACTCTAAGACTGGGTCTGTGGCTTCAACACCTTTCTCACTGTAGCTGCATCAGCAGGTCCAAATGAATTTGGATAATCATCCTCTTAGGAAGATAAGCAATCAGCAAGGGCTATAAGATTGGGATTGTAAATAGCGTTTGTATTTTGTAGTAATGGAACATGAGAAAAACTTATGAGAATCTGAGTGGGTGAAGCAAAAACATGGCAGAAATAATGGAACAGTGATACACAGTAAATAATCTTACACAACCAATTACTATTAATTTGAAATAAAAGATAATCACCAGGGTGGACTGCAAATTGGTGCACCAATTATTTAAGTACATATGGGCACCCTGGATTCTGTCCCTCTATTTCATTTCTTTCATCAGATAGTAGGGTAGAACCTTACCTCTAATTTTCCAGTTTTTGCAGCTAGTTGCAGTGGTGTTAAACCATCTTTATTTTTCATTGTCTCTAAAGATCTGCTCTTACTTTTCAATAGAATCATGTCATACATTCTGACTACAAAGTCATTTTGTTTTTTAAAATCCTCTGCCACAGTGACTAATGCATGCAGTATATTATTTCCTCGGGAATCTTGCGAGCTAATATCAGTCCTCCTATTGTCCATCAGCAGTTGAACTATATCTGGTTGATTAGTGCATGCAGCTAATGCCAGTGGAGTTTCACCTAAGAAAATACAATGCACAATAGCTATTAATTTGCAAATATTATGAATATTAGAATGATTATTTTGATGTTTTATGAGATTAAAATGTTTACAAATGAATGGTATGATTGTTTACATTACCTTATTTTACACAGAATCAATTTACATGAAATCGTTATGTAAGGAAAAGCTACACTTGTGCAATAATATACTTTTGTAATAATAATACAATTTCAGTCTTTACAAACAATTGTCTTTCAACTATTTCTGAAAATTTGTAATTTATTGTATTGTGGGAAATTGCATTCTATTTACTATGTTGCAGTGTCTAGTAAAATTGCTACCGCATCTTGCATTTCCCAAAATTTGATACATCATCTCAGCCATTACACTGAATACCTAAATTAAAGAAGATAAATATACTCACATTTCCATGTCTTCATGTAACTTTTACAGATTTATGGAGAAGAATAGTTAGCCTGCACTTTGTTTGCTCGCTAGCTGTATTTTGTGTAAATAATTTATCAAATTCTCTCTTCTCTCATGCAAATATTATTCTGGAAGGATGAACAGTAATTAGCCCTTCAGGATTCTGAATTGGAGAGTTGAGGTTTCCCTGTCAGTCTGGATGTTTTTTCCATCTAGGTGAGGAGTTTTTTTAAACTAGTGTGGTAGGTAATAATTCTTTTTGTTAATTGTGTGCCTGCTTCAAAACCCATTGAATGGACTCCCGTTGTCTTCAATGGGCTTTTGGTCTAGTTCTATATGAATAATAGATGTACTTTGGATTATTATCAACCTATCTGCTTATGTGGTATGCATCACTGTAAAATTTCATGAGTAATAATATCAATCTTGCTTTTTTCTTGTCAGCTTTTTTTCTTTTGCTTTTTTTTCTTTTCTTTTTGTAGAAGAATTACTTGATTAATTTATAATGTAGGGTTTGGAAGGCTGTGTGGAAGGCTGGGTGCTTTGTGTAGAAGAAACTTATTGAGGTGGCCATTTTTGTGTCTTATATGAGTTTGAAGGACCTATTTTCCGTACTCTTAAACCTCCCCTATTGCCTGATGGTTTCATTGATCCCAGCATCCTAACCCAGTTTCTCTATAGAAATCACATTTCACTTACCAAAATAAAATCCCTCATGCTTGTATTTGGGATTAAAGAACACACCCTTTGCATGGGCATTGACATCTGCTCCTTTTTCTATGAGGGTCTGAGCAATATCATATTGTCTTCTTTCAATAGCAATATTTAGAGCTGTCTGACCTGCAGCAACATAGACACAAACCTTTAGAACAGAAAGTCTAATTTTTGTGTCTTGTACAGTACTGAGCACAATGATGGTGCATAACAATAATGATTAATGGTAATAAACAATCATTTTAATTCTCTTTAGAATGTTTCAAGAAAATATTAACTATATACTGAGGCATTAAATACATGCTGAAATATACACTTAAATGGCTACTGGATGAAAATACCTTTGTATGCTTCTTCTGTATACTCTGCATTGATAAGCCTTTCTAAAATATTATTTTCTTCTCCAAAGGAGAGTAGCATATTCACTATTTCATTTGTGTTCTGGTTGATGTTCAACAGAGCTTTCATCAGACAAGTTTTGCCAGTATCTGAATCTGTTAATTTTTTCATCAGATAATCTGAAAAAATGAATTTTAAGATTAAATTACAGTAGGTTTTATGTCTTGAGAGGGATAGGAAGAATTCCAACTTCACATTCATGGGGGACAAAAACACATGCATATAGACTATTTACCAGACTATTTTATGTTTTTTCAATCTATTAATTTAACTTTATATGTCATATCTACTCAGTGAAGAGACATATATATATTCCCACTAGATGGGTATATATGTTATTGACATACTATAACTCTGCCAAAATATAACAATCTGAAGTCTTTAGTCCTTGTCCAATCATAACTCTTACTGACTGAACTGAGATTAGAATGTAGATGTTTCCAATGCCCAGATCTGTGTTCATTCCTCAGGACCACATGCATCTCAGCTCAGGAAGAAGGAGAAAAAGAAGCTGGCTATATTCAGTTAGCTTCTTTTGCAGCATTCCATCATGTCCACCCTGAAAAGGTACATATATCCATGCTGATGTGCTGTGTCCTGAGAAATTATCTTCAGGGTTAATTCAATGGTTTTCCAGTCAGTGGCCCATTGAGTACCTGACCAGATTATTATATTAATTCTAGCCAAGTGATATTCACCAAACACCACCCAGTCAAGTTGAGATGTAGAGCCTACTTGCTCATGAGTAAAGCCATTACTTAATTATCTACCACATATATGGTACAAAATGAGGTAAAGTGAATACGCTATCCAGCTTACCTTGCACAGTCATGTTTCTACATGCATTTGACCTTGTCTTCACTTCTATAAGAAGATACTGTAATTCTTCTATATTCCCCTCAGATACTGCCCTAAACAAATACTTCTTCAGCTTTTTCCGGGAATCATTCTGGTGATCTCCTTGTAACATGTTTGTACTAAATTAACAAAAACAAACCAAAATAATAATTGTGATTAAATTTGCCAATATCAAAGTGTTTAATTTGGTTGCCATCACTTCTTGTTTATTTAGAAAGAATAAATGTCATTACATACCAAAGACTAACATGTCACCATTACAAGGACATTTGTGTGTTCCTCAAAAAATATTGTTCAAATAATTTGTTTGGTGAGAAATGAATATTAAAACAATTTTTATCTTAATGAAGGAAATGCTTAACCTTTTACAAGTGATTTTTATTTTTATTTTATTATAGAGTAATAAGAATAAAATTCACCCCTTTCCACTCAAAACTGAAGTAATTTGGCTTTGTCAGGAGCACTCAAGGGAAAAAGAGAGGGATTCAAATCCTACAACAGACAGATGACATTTTTGTCAATGAGAAAAGACTTTTTTGAAGGTTCCCCCATCTTCAGAGCTTCTGACGGCGTGGCATTTTCTCCCATGAAAGCTCATGTAATAAATAAATTTGTTAGTCTTTAAGTGCCACAGGACTCCTTGCTAGTTCTTCTAGCATTGTTACTCTATTCATGTTAATTTCATCACAGTGTTCAGCTCTGCCATCCTGAATGATAGTAGGATTTTTTCCACCAGAGTGTACTACAATGTGACTGAGATTTGGATGACTCACTAGGTGGGTCCTTCTACTTTTCAGATTATGACAAATTTCTGACACAGAGTATTGGATTTGTCTGGACAGTGTTCTAAAACTGGTTAGGTAATCTCTGAAAACGTAGTACCAATTCATTATATAAAATCCCTGAAGTCCTACTTTTGATTAAGTGATTGATCTTATTAATTAAAGTGAGATGAAACTCATAGGATTTCTTTCAGCATCTAGTGCACAGTCTCTTTTAAAATAACAACTTATATTTATATAGTGTCTTTCATCCCAAAGGATCCCAAAGCTCTTTACAAACTATACATATGGGAATCACAGCAGCCTATGAGGTGGAATGTGGCAGCTGTTTAACAGCACACAACACTATACAACAGTTTAGGACAGAAAATAGTAAAGAATGTCATATCCATTGGCAAGTGTAGTGAGAATTTTGGTAAGATGGATACATTAGTTAACCAAATTAGAATCTGACCAACTCTGTGACTAAAATTTCTATTCTGCAAAAAGCAACATATGGTCTTTAGTGACCACAACTAGGGCTTCAGGGTTAGAATAGACAGCACATCTGACAGAACAGAGGTTTCTTAAACCACTCCGGAGGATGAGGGCTCCTAGTGAATCACCAACACTGCTCTTCCTTTGGCACTGTGGCATATCCTGGAAAGTTTCTTGTTCCAGTACTGACTAGGTCAGTAGTTTTCAAACATTTCTCCTCAGGACCCAATCGAAAAAAATCAGTTATGCCCATGACCAAACAATTACATCTATTAGCAATGCATTCCAGTCTTTCAGCAGCAGTGGCAGGGGGCACCACAACACAGTACTGGAAGGTCTGCAACCTAGTACAGGGTCCAGACCCATGATTTGAAAACCACTGGACTAGGTCTATCCTTACAAACTGAGGGTTTCCAAAAATCAACCCACTACCTATACATGACTAGTCTTTAGAAGTTAAATAATACTATGTTTTATTTGTTCCATCATCCCATCTGCTTTCTCCTTCCCTGTCCCTTAGCGTGGCATAACAGGAGAGCAAATGCATCCCAGCCACATCAACAGATGGGGAAGACTGATGACCAGTAGTGGAAGGGGGCAGTCCAAGTAGCAAGGAAGGAAGGCACTTGCCAAGGAATGATAGGTGGCTCCTTTCATGGGAGTCTGGCATCCATTGGCCAGCTGAGGAAGAGGGGTACTGACCTATGTTCCCTCTAAGCTGAGCTCATGTGCGCACGCACACAGGTCATGAAACCTGCGCACACAACAAAATACAGCATGCACAAAAAAATTCAACAGTGCTAATATTTTTATACTACTTTAAGACGGCGGATTCAAGTAGCATGTTTCAAATAAGGTTTTGTAATTTATAAAATCATTTCCATCACCATATAAAGATAAAATTTAGATATTTTTTGCCTCATACACACTTGCTTTGTTGTGCTGACAAGTTTGACCACACTCACTGGAGTGCGCACAAATTTAGGGACTGATTCTGAAAATTTGCACAAAAGAAATTTTTTGCACACACAGACTAGTAAAAATTAGAGGGAACATTGGTACTGACTGGCCAAATTTCCCAGCTCCCAGGGTTTAGTCCAGCACAGAGGGCACGCAGAACTTTCATCTCAGTTCTAGCACCCCACCTGAACTCAGAATGGGAACCCAGCCTGAGAGATGCTATGGGTCTAACCCATCACCTGTTTAGGAGATTTGGAAGGAATTTTCTCTCTCATAGACCAACTAGTGAAGAATCAGAGATTTTTTTGCTTTCTTTGCAGTACCTGCAAGCCAGAGTGGATTAAGCAGGAACATTCATGGTACCTAATTAAAGTTCTGGCATGGTGCTGCTTACTCATTGCAACTTACAACTGGTTCCCAGTGAAGTTTAAAGAATAAAAGGAACATTACACAGACATAAAAGACCTGGGATTTTGATGGTGAGCCTTGAGCTCATGATAGGGTGAGACACTGTAACCTTTGCAAATTGAGACCAGACCTTGTGACCCACATGGGTCAAGGTCCCCACCCTGCTGCACCTTTTGTCCCCCTTGTGGGAAGGAGGCTGCTAGGACTCAAAGAGAACTTAGTCCTGAGGACAAGATCCAAAGGGATAGCCGTGTTAGTGTAGGTCAGTAAAACAAACAAACAAGGAGTCCTGTGGCACTTAAAGACTAACAAATGTATTTATTGCATGAGCTTTCATGGGAGACAATCCCACTTTGTTCCCCCATCTTCAAAATGTCTGATGAAGTGGGATTGTCTCCCACAAAAGCTCATGCAATAAATATATTTGTTAGTCTGTAAATGCCACAGGACTTCTTGTTTGTTAGACCTGAGGGGCAGGCTGAGGAGAAGCTATCTGACATTATGGATTATATAGTAAAGAGTCCTGTATCGCTGGTACTAGTTAATGATTATATAGTTAGGAGACATGTAACCTTTGCACTGGGGCCAGTTAAATGACTGATATGGGAGACAATTTCCAGAGCAGTAGCCAGTCAGTATACAGCAAAAATGAGAGTTCTCTGGCACCTTAAAGACTAACAGATTTTTTTCAGGCATAAGCTTTTGTGCGCCAACCCAGTTCATCAGGTGCAACTGATGAAGTAGGCTGCATCTGGCAAAGTGGATTGGAGCCCACAAAAGCTTATGCCTGAAGAAATTTGTTAGTTTTTAAGGCTATGTCAACACCTATACTCTTGAAGCCCTGCAAATAGTGTAGTAGCTAGCACCTCTGCTTAACATGCAGATGGTCCTAGGTTCAATTCCTAGGGGGTTGGACTCAATGATCTCACGCGGTCCCTTCCAGCCTTGTGATTTGATTTGATTAGTTTGGACTTGGTTAGTTCTAATGTCTTAGTTCAAACTAAAAAAGCACAGCTAATTTGAACTAAGAGGTTAGTTCAAACTTAAAAAACGCGGTTAGTTCGAACTAACATGTCTGCATTGGGCTGGTTTGAACTAAATATGCAAATAAGTTCAAACCAAGCAATAAGTTCCAACTAACCATCCAAACTAACTAGTTCAAACTAAACTTTGCTTAGTTGGAACTAAAAAATCTTTTAGTTCGAACTAGGCAAAGCCTAGTGTACATAGGGTTCAAATTAGTTTGAATTAAGGCGCCTTAATGCAAACTAAGTTGCTAGTGTAGACATAGCCTAAGGTGCCACAAGACTCTTGGTTTTGATATAGAAGAATGTAGGTGATGGGTGGATAGTTTCCCTCCCTAAATAAGTTAATAGTTTAATAAAAGGTGCAGCTGCTGCATAATTCCATGCATGTATCTGTCCTCATTTTGCTGCTATGTCCACATCAATATCTTCTACCCAAATTAATAGGTTTCTATGTAGAAGATCTCTTACAGCAGTCTCCTTTTAAGAATGGAATCTAAAATGAAAAGTGTTCAATTATGAAAAATAGTAGTGGTATTTGAGCAATGAACTTGCTCACTCCTCAGTGTGTTTGGCATTTAGGTCCAACATTTTCTTCAGTGAACCTGAAATCAGCAATTTTATAGCCTCTGGCTTTCTCTGATCCTAGATATTTAATATGAGGAAGCATGATATATACTTTCTAAAGAATTTATTTACTGGTGATAAGGGCTCAAAAGTATAAATCAATATCCCCTGAGTCTTATGGGCTCATTTTTAAACCATGACAGGGGAAAAAATCAATAAATCCACTCTATCATACATTTAATCCATAGAAACCACACTACAAAAATATATTATTGTCTCCACTTACCAATAACTGTCTACGTTTGTGGCATACTCCGTAATATCATCCTGAAGAGATTGTGGGGAATCCATATCTTCCCCATTTCTAGATGCACTGTAAAAAATACAGAAAATGTTGAGTGCTTAAGTAAGAGGACATCTTGGCATATTGCACTCTCACTCAACACTGGGAGGTGATCTCAACAAGAGCAGAAATTAATTGAATTTGACTACATGCCTTTTAATTCCATCATTTAACTCAACTTATCTTTTTAAAAATATATACCAAAAATGAAAAGACCTTCAAGATGTTATCATGTTAACAATTTTCATATTCAAAACACTACTTTTGTGGTTTTCCATGTTATTTCACTCAGACTCCTAATATTATACTTTTCATTTTCACAGTTTTTAATCACATCATTCTTTCACTCTTGATACTACATTATAAAACTTACACCTTTTCTTCTCTTCATGTTCATAATGCCAATTATGAATTTGACATTTTTCACAAGACAGATATTAAAATGGATACTGTGCTTTGCACACATACACAACAGAACTGAAATACATAAAGATTTATTATGCCTTGTCCTGTGGTGGTCCTTCATTTAGCCCTTACTGCCGACACTTTAGTGGAAGCTTTGCCCCTAAGCAGCTCAAGGCAAGAGGCTAAATATGTGTCTATACAATGGAACAATTGCTCCAATGAAGTTTGTATTTAGTAAAATACTGTACATACTTTTCAGATTTTCTCAGTGTTGGGTCTGAGTGAAAAGATTACTGGCAACTACTTTTTCATAGGTTGGGATTATTTTTAACTTGTTCTTGTAACAAATTGAATGCTGACGAAACATCCCACACACATACACACTCAAGACCTCCCACACTACTACACTATAAATTTTCCTCTGCCCTAACCCAGAGTGACCACCATTAAGACAAAGATGGTAGTTCAGATTTAATTTCCATAGGCTATGTCTACATTTGCAAGTTAGTTCAAATTAAGAAGGCTTGATTCAAACTAATTTAGTCCCTGTCTACCTAGGCTTTCCTTAGTTTGAATTAAGGAATCCCTTAATTCAAACTAATGAAAGCTTAGTTTGAACTAGTAAGACCTGCCCTTTAGGTTGAACTAAGCCCTTAGTTTGGTCATTAGTTTGAACTTGGCACAGTGTGGACATTTAGGTCCACTTTGTTAGTTCGAATGAAGGGCAGTTAGTTCAAATTACCAAAGTGGGTTAAGTTGAATTAACTGTAATTCGACTTAGTCCATGTTTTTAATTCAAAGTAATAAATTCAAATGTAGTTTGAACTACATTCAAACTTATTAGTTCAAATTAACAAATTCAAGCTAAGTTTCAGAAGTGAAGATATAGCCATACAGTCTGTGATCTCTCTCTGCTGAAAAAACCAAAGTAAATAAATATAATGATTTTTTAAGTTATTTTGTTTGGTGATTTGGGCTCTAATTCTGAGAATTAAAATGAGCTCATCAACTATTTTCTCATAAACAGTCAAACAGTCACTGGAAAAACCACTTGCTCATCATTAAACTGTTTTTATTTGATTTTTATTTCACCATCCAGCCTCTCTTTTCATAATTTCAAACTAGTCTCCTTGACAAATGTAGTGTAAATGACCACTAAAAACCTTGAAAACATAATGGGTCTTTCTCCGCTCATCTCTCGTGTATATTTGGCATGAACGGCTTTTTTGACCACGAACAGTCATATCTCTCTTTTGTTTGAAAAATTTTTGGGCTATCACCAGTACAGAGAATGGCAGTATAGAACTAAGAATAGGGTGTATTGTTAACTTTTGTTCCGTCTTCTGGGTTATAACAAGCAAATTCCAAAGGGGCAAGTAGCTGTGTTAGTCTAGTTCTGCAAAACAAGCAAGGCTATGTCTACACTGGCCAATTAGTCCTGACTAAGCAAGCTTAGTCTGGACTTATTTGGATCAGGTCTACACTAACTTTTGCCTAGTTCGAATGAAAAAAAAAATTAGTTCAAACGAGGCAAAGCTTAGTTTGAACTAGTTAGTTCAAACCATAAGGTGAACTAGGTGCTTAGTTCGAATTTTAGTTTGAACTAGCAGAATGTAGTCATGCTTTAGTTTGAACTAGCCACTATATCTAGTTCAAACTAACTTTTTAGTTTGAACTAGGTGCACTCTTTAAAAGGTAGCTTGAACTCAGCTATGCGGCTAGGTCGAACTAAAAAGCTATGGTTAGTCCGCCCGAGGCTAGTTTGGAATAAACTCAGACTTTCTTAGTACAGACTTGCAAGTCTGAACTAAATAAATAGATGTAGACTTAGCCAAGGAGTCTTGTGGGACTTAAAGACTAACAAATTTATTTATCACATGAGCTTTTATGGGAGAAAATCCCACTTCATCAGACACTTTGAAGATTGGGGGAACTTGTTAGTCTTTAAGGCTGTGTTCATACAGCAATCTTATTTCAGAGGTTGTTTCGAAATAAGAAACGCCATGTTCACATGACGTACCATTGTTTCGAAACAACTTAAACCCCATTTGGTGATGAAACAACTGTTAATTCGAATTAACTTATTTTGAAATAAGGTGTTATTTCGATACAAGTTGTTTCGAAACAACTTGTATCGAAATAATCCTGTGTGTGAACGTAACCTTAAAATTGCCACAGGAATCCTTGCTTGTTTTGCTGAACTACACTAACATGGCTACCCCTTTGGAACTTGTGTTATCATAGTAAACCAATTAAATAATTATTTTTTCCCTCTTAATTAGAAAAGAGGTACTAAAAAGAAAAAAATGATTCAGGCTATAGGGCAGTGTGTCAGTTTTAAGACTGTTCAAATTTTGGCCCTAAACTATTAAGTGTAGCCATTTTAAAACAATGACAGAAGTATGGAAATTCAGGGAGAAGACAATCACTGTGCACAAAATGCTGGCCCACTGAAGTGAATGTAGACTTTTGCCATTGAGGCAACCAAAATCAAAGACCAATTTGACATTTTAGCCTTGTAGTCTACACAGAACTTTCAATTAGTTGTTCAAACATAGCCATGATAGCAATGGATTGGTGAATATATCCTATATTATACATACCATGGACGAATATTTGAATCCATGGGTTTTGAAAACACAGGAGGAGATGTCTGTCTTGGAGATGAATTGCTTTCAAAGCCTTCAATTTCAAAGAAAAACTGTGAACTGATAAATACATTGTGTTAAAAGTTAATTACTGAAAGGCAAGTAAAACCATAACAAAAACAAAACTGTGTGCATACCCAGCTAGGACTGGCTTTAGGTACCAGTGCTATGCTACATGGCATCACATCTGTTGAGGTGCTGAAATAGTGTTTACCCCTTTTTGGTACCGGGAAATCCCTACTTCTACAGATGATGCCAACTAAAACATTTTTAATCCTTTGTGCTGGCAGACAAGGCAAAAGATTCTGAAGTGTCTTTAGGAGACATGGCACCAAAATCAGATATTATCAGAGGCACCACTGAAACCTAAAGACAGCTTAACAGCCATCTTTTGTGCATTGCACAAAATGTTACTTTAACTCCAAAGAATATACTCATAGACTGTACATGCTAATCTGCTCACTGGAGCCATTTGCATTCTAGCTATCATTGTTCCATTGAAGGACTGTGCAGGAACCCACCCTCTGGCCAGTGACACTGGTGAACACTTAATAAACCATAAAGGTTGGGACATCACATATTAAATTACATTAGGCCTTTCTACCCTTCAGGACTCAACTGTGCTACCTTAGAATATGAAATTTTACTATGTTTAGTTAATGCATTGCTGGTTGTAGACAGAAGAGGGGAAAGGATAAATGAAATGCTAAACAACATATCATAAGAATTCATAAGGGACTCTGATGACCCTTACAGCTTTTTAAAAGCATGTAGATTTAGCAGGGAGGAGTAAATGGTTGGTGTTTCTAGATACTATTCAAACAACTGTCACATTTCACCTAAGATTGCTGAATTTAATTGGTAGGAGAAATGACTTTTTTTATGGACTAAAGTTTGTAAATTGGTTTTCTAAATTTCTAAAGTTTTTAAGAGTCACCTTGAAAAATACTCTGATTCACATAATGTGTAACATACTTAGTGGGGTACTAATTAGTTTTCTTTTTTTCTAATTCTCTTCTCAAAATATTCAGACACAGTTGAAGCAAACACCCTACTGTCAATTTACCGCATGCTGCTATGATGCTGCTTAGCAACCTGTTGATGTATGACAAAAATAGCACGATGTAATATCATCCCCGGTTAACAGTATCCATCTATGGATGTAGAAAGTGTTAATTCACTGCATATGGTATTTAAACTTAATGACCTTATAATATTTCATGTGTGCATGTGAATCCATTCCATAAACACAAAGATTAAAAGGCCCATTATATTTAACAGGAATGCATATCTGAGGTTATATTGAGAATAAGGATGAGGATGAGCATAGGAAGTACGTAGACTGAAACAGGACACCATTTTGCCTTTCCTTGTACACCATGAGCCAGAGTCTCAGCTAGTATAAATCACCACAACTCAACTGAAATCTGAGCTTGGCACAGAGGCTGAGAGGACGTGGAGGAAAGCTTTATGCTATTCTTCTGTTTCCCCTATCCTTGGATGCTGGGGCCTGCCCTAACTGACAATCAACTATGTATAGCCTCTATAAACCTTGCTATCAGAAAGAAATGACCAACCTACAAGGCACTCTGCTCCTCTTCTTGATATACCCCAGCATAAGGTGCGAGGAGTAGGGCTCCTCCAGGGGCTGACAGTGTTAGCTCAACACCAGGAGAGAACTGCTTTATGCGAGAATTTGCCAGGGCAGGATCTGCAGTCTTCACAGCTCCTTTATGTCAATATACCTGGCATAAACAAGCCACAAGGCCAGGGGTGGTCTTAGGGATTCTGCGACCCTGGGGAAAAGTCAAGGATAGGGCCCCCCATACCACATGGAGGGACCCATCCTTGGCTTTTGCCCTCCCCACCTCACTGGGCACCCACCAGCCCCCCAGCCGTGCTGCTAGGTCCCCAGCCCCCCAGCCTTGCCAGGGCTCCTCTGGCTCCTCTGTCCTGGTCCCCTGTCGATGCTTCCCCTGACAGCCACCCACTGGCCTCACCAGGGCCCTCACTAGGAGATTTTAAATAGCCATGGCCCTCCCCCTGTAGAGCCCTGAGCAAATGCTCCTCCTGCCACCCCATCCTCGCTGCTAAGACTATCTATGCACTGGGCAGTGATGAGTTGAGTCCCCTGTATCTTGGAGCTTAGCATAACTTGAATGCCTGAAGCCTTTCTTTTGTTTTATAGTGGAAATGGCATCTCAGAGCTATATGATGAGTAAATATGAGTATTTGCCAACAAATACCTATGTGCTTACATATTCAAACCACGTTACGGGAAACACTAGCCATGAAAGCAACCTAGTCATGTTCAAACATCATTGCAGCACTCTTCCCTGGCCATATGCCTGTATTTAATGATGTACCCTTCATTAATCCATAGCTTGTTTGAGTTAAAGAAGGTAGAAATAAATTGTACTTTTACAATACAAATTGTCAAAACAAAGCATAAGAGAATGACATGTGTTGCTTAGGTGAGAGTGAAATCACCTTTGAATTTGCTGGTGATGGTATGTTCCATGACTGAAATGTTTAAATATATTAGATGTACACGAGCACAGAAACATATAATTACATAGAGTTTGTTAATGTTTGTAATTAAAGTCCACATAATCTTTGTTTCTTATACAGTAGGAATGTTTGGTGCCACGCCCTGGCTCCTTTTGTAAGATGGGAGAGCCCTTCCACCCCATGGTAATAACACAGCACTCATGCTAAATGCCTGAATTTTGGCAAATGAACTTGAGTAATTGATGATTAATAGTCAAACATATTTGCTGTAAGTTGCCAGTTTTCTGTAAACTTTCCTCTAACTAAAACAGAAGGTATATTGTTGCCAGTTCAGATATCCTGATGCCCACATTGCACTACAAACACTAATTCAAACTTAGATTTATGTATGGCTACCCTTGCACTTTGGAGGGCCAAAGATACTAGACAAAAGGGAGGTGGAAAAAGAATGAACAGATGTTATTTCCCCTTCTTTACTTAATGACAGACGGGTAAGTCAAACCAGCCCATGAGTTTTTAGATTGTTACAGCTGGTTGCATAACTTTTGCCTAAGGTGATCACTCAGATGATTAACAAAATTATCATGGATGCCAAAGCAATATTAAATTCTCCTGGGGCTGAAGGCCTTTGTTTCAGATTGGGTTATGTTTTGTGTTGTGCAAGTGAACAAAACAAAAGAAACCAATTGCATATTCAAAATTTGTAAGCCAAAATTATCCCTACCATACAAACAAGGAGTCTGGTGGCAGTTTTAAAGACTAATACATTTATCACATGAACGTTTGTGGAAGAAAATCCCACTTCATTAGACATTTGAAGACATTTTTCAAAATGTCTGACAAACTGGGATTTTCTCCTATGAAAGCTCATATGATAAACAAATTTATTAGTCTTTTAAAGTGCCACTGGACTCCAAGGGCATCACTGCCCTGGGGAGGGGTCCGGGACACGGGCCCAGGCCCTGACCCTGGCCCGCAGGCCCGGCGTCCAGCTTGCAGGCCTTGCCCCCTGACTGGGAACAGGGCTGGAAGCCACCGTGCCACTGTGGGCGGCTAGGCACCGCATCCCCGGCTGGGGACAGGGCCGGAAGCCACCGCAGGCAGCCGGGCCCCACATCCCCGGCTGGGGACGGGGCTGCTGCTGCCACTGTCATGGGCAGCTGGGCCCCAGATCCCTGGCTGGGGACAGGGCCGCCGCGGCCGCTGGCAGTTGGGCCCCAGATGTCCGGCCCGATTGGGCCGGAGACCAGGAAAGGGTTGGCCCCGCCAGATCCGGGGCACTGGTGCTGGGATTTGGGGCATGTGCCCCAGGTGCCCAGCACCAGCGATGCCTCTGCCAGACTCCTTGTTTGTTTAGTTGGACTAGACTAACACAGCTCCTGCTTTGTACCCTAGCATACAGTAACTTCAGTGACATCAGCGGTGTTACATCAGGAACAAACACAGGCATTTGCAGTGTATTTCTCTATTTACAGAGACAAAATCTTTAATCAGAATATTAATGAACTGGCATAAAATATGCATAAAAATAAATATTGGTGGCATGGCTTATTAAGCATGAAAAATAAAGTGAATTGAACATTTTATTTGAAAATTTACGTGTACTTTTCACACTATGTGCTACATTCTTTACTAGTCCCTCTGTCTCCTTCAGCTTTTGACTTCATACCTTCTGGCATAACTGTATATGTACCCTATACCTGAGAGGACCTCTCATTTCTGCCAAAACTCCTATGTTATGTAAATGCTTCCTTAAAACATGATTTTCCCTAAACGATCATTAAGCCTTCCTATGTTTGAACTGTTGATCTATATGGGTATGTCTACACTATGTGTTTAAGTCAATTTAAGGGCCCTTAAGTTGACTTAAACAGAGCCCTGTCTACACTGCAGGGCAATAAATTCGACTTTAGGGTCCAGTAAAGTCGACTTTATAATGTCAACTTTACTGTTAAGTCGACTTTATTAAGTTGACTTAAGGCATGTGGACTCACTAAGTCGACTTAATAAAGTCGACTTAGTGCAGTGGGGCCACTAAGTCAACTTTATTAAGTCGAATCAGTCGACTTTATAAAGTTGACTTAATGTAGTGTGGACTCACTAAGTTGACTTAATAAGGTCTACTTAAAGTTGACTTTAAGTAGACTTTATTAAGTCGACTTAATAAAGTCGACTTAGCTTTGACAATGTAGACATAGCCTACATTGGTCCTGATCACACAAGCTTGTACATTTCGCCGACCTCACTATCTGCAGGGAGTGAGCCTCACTGATATGAGGTATGGACTTGCTTGAGAATTTAAGCTCTTTAGAGCAAGGACTGTTCTTTGTCCACATTTCCTAAAGCACTGTTTACATTTACCGAACTATCAAATGCTTATTGTTATTAATACCCATTATGTCAGTTACTTTTTCAAGATGTACATTCATCAGAATTCTCCCATTCATACATTGCATATGTGCTGTTAATAATTATTTCAATATTAATATCTGCTATAGGAAAAGAGTTTATACCCTATGATTCTGTTCTATTCTATATAATAATAAATAATGCCAATCCACCCTACCTAATAAATTGTCTAAAGCCGGTCTTATGAAATTATTGTGCCCTACCTTTTCTTTGTGGGGGTGCTTTCAGTTGGCTTTTTCTCTGCCTGGTTTTTAGGTGGAGGACCTGAAGGAGTTGTTCTTTTGCCCATGAGTGGAATATTTTCTTTGTTATCTTTAATCATGTTTCTGTAATAGACAAAATCATAGTTATTTAGCTCCCTTTTCATTAGAACACTCAGGTGATCAAATAGCCAGTTTACACTCCTAACATACACACAAAGCCAAATCTTGATTTTAATTTTTTTTCAAGACTCTTCCTTTACAAAAGATTAAACACAGATATACCATTTAATATGTTTGGAACTGAAATTTATGTTTTGAGCTGTCTTTGATTCAATTAAGTTCCAACATGAGCAGGATGATGGGACATAATATGAGTCCAAGGAAAGTTCAGATTCAGATATATTCTCAGTACTTAATTCAAGGGACCCCTTCTACTTATATGGCAACTGATATCATTTAAAGCATCAGAAGGAATACAATAAGTTTTGTAAGTAATACTGAGGGGTTTGGAGCCTGGCTGTTAATGTGAAAGTCTATTTATATATCATCTAAATAACTTCAGAAAACCACTAACATCTAGCAGTTAAGAAATATTAAATCTGTAGATTCAAAATGTATGAAGGTTGGTGTCAGGCATTAAAGGTTATGAAGATAAGATGAGAGCAGAAATTGTGTAAAGTGTTGAAATGACAGGAACAAGCTCTGAGTAGAGAATACTAACACCACAGGCAGAACTCATCTAAAAATTAAGCCTTTTACCTGGACTGCCAACGACTCCTGAATTCTGGTGCTACTCCCATAAAACTAGCACAGGGGGAAAAAAAAACAGAGAAAAGTCATGACTCTGTCATACCTGAAGAGTAGTCATCACCACATGTAGCATAAGGATTTTGGTGTTTGCATTCGTCTATCAACATTCAGAATATTAATTCCATAAGCAGTAATGACTATTTGTCATCATGGTAATATTCTAAGTTATCATTTAAAATCACTAGGATTAGTTTCAAAAGAAGAACTTAATTTTAGGACCTTTTATTGTATAGAACTAAGAAGCTCTATAATATGACAGAATAGCTTCTCAAGGAAAGTGATAGAAATGCTGTTGGTACTCAAGAAGAATGTACTGTAGGGAAAATTGAAGAGCAGTGAATGGACAAGATGAGCTACAGGTAATAGTTATTTTTCATCTTAGAATTCAGGGGTGTCGCTGGTGCTGGGCACCCGGGGCACGTGCCCCAAATCCCAGCACGAGTGTCCTGGGTCTGGTGGGGTCCCCCCTCCCGGGATCGGGCCGGAGATCTGGGGCTTAGTGTCCCACAGCTGCAGCAGCCCCATCCCCAGCTGGGGATCTGGGGCTCGGCCGTGGAGGCCGCTCCAGTCCCCGTCCCCAGCTGGGGATCGGGGGCTCAGCTGCCTGTGGCTGTGGAGGCTGCTCCTGGCCCTGGCCCCGTCCCCAGCCAGGGATCCAGGGCTCGGCCACCCGCAGCAGCGGTGGCTGCTCTGGCCCCATCCCCAGCCGGCGATGTGGGATCCAGCCACCCACGACCACTTCTGGCCCTGTCCCCAGCTGGGGATGTGGGGCCCAGCTGCCCGCGGCGGCATGCAGTGGCTTCCGGCTCTGTCCCCAGGCAGGGGGCGTGGCCTGCAGGGTGGCGGCAGGGCCTGTGGGCCAGGGGTGGGGCCTAGGGTGGTGCCCCAGGTCCCTTCCCAGGGCAGCGACGCCTCTGTTAAAATTCCATGGTTCTGGAGAACCTAAAGAAGATCTCTCCCCCCAACTTTTGGCCTCAACTCTCTAGCTAAACAAGAGTACAGGTGGACTTTACATTCCAGGAAATACATTCCTCCAGTGTTAAAATTCTTCTGTCATGGAAGCAACAATGAGAAAATAACGTAAGTTGGGTGTTGGGGCTGGGCACTTCTTGTGCTTAACAGTCAAAAGGGGGGCAACTAATCTGCATGGGCTTTGTATTTGCATGAGCACAATTAAGTATTAACATAATCTCACTATGCAGGTGCAAGGCATGATAGTAAATTATATGTGAGTTGATTTGATCACAAATCTGTCAATACCTGTCAATACCTGTCAATACCTAGGAGGGAAATGAAGTATTGTCTTTTTCATAATATGCTATCCTTTGATTATATGAACTCTGTTTAACCTATTTGGTGGAAAAGTCACCATTAGTAACACAGCTTGAAAGAGTGAGCAACTCTGTTTCAGTGTGTGAAGCGAGAGAAAAGGGGAGTAATGGTAGCAGTATAGCTCTGTGAAGAGTAATGCCCTTCCCCTGCCCCATTGTTAGAAAATACACTTGAATGGCTTCTTGTGGAGCCTCTTTTGTTATTTTGATCAGAGGAGCTGTCTGTGGAATCCTGAAGTCAGGAGCTGAAATCACTGGTGGACAGTGAGTAGAGCCAATGGATTGTGTGAGTGGCTAGTGGGGGGCTGGAGAGCATGAGTGACCAGCGGGCAACCAGTGAAGGGTGTGAGTGATTGCTGGTATGGAGGACGTTCTCTACATACACTGGGGTGGAGTAACTGCTGTATCTGGTTTTGTGAGAATCTTGTCCTGCATTGATTCTCAATATTGCTTCTATACATTCTTTTATGTTGCTATTAAAAAGTTCTATGTACTACACTTGGACTCATGCTTGTGAGTGGGGAAGCATTACTTCTCTAAAGTGCCCAGGGAATAGTGCATGATTTCCCAGGAGACTGGGTGGGTGCTTGAGCCGGTTGGTGTTGTGACATTATTTGGAAACCCCTAGGTATGGAACCTGGCCTTTGCTTTGCCATCTCACCCTGGCAGAAGGCTTACAATGAGATTGTAGAAAGTTCATGATAACCAAAAATGGCAGTAACGATAAAGAAAGTGTACATGTGGCATGCACTAATAAAAGGGTGAAGAACTAATGTACAGGGTAATATGCATTTATGTGTGGAAACAGTGCTTTTTTTGTTAAACAAATGTAAGGCAGGCTTAGAAGCTGTGCTTAACAGCTTCTGAAGGCAGGGACAACTAATCTGCATGGGCCCTGTATTAGCATGAATACAAAGAGCACAATTAGCTGATTAGCACACTGGGTGCAGGGTATAGTGGGTAATGGTATTTGGGGTTAGTCTGCTCACAAATCTATCAATATCTGTAATTCTACTAAGGGGAAATATGAAATACTGTCTTTTTGTGAATTGCTACTCTGTTGCAAATCTGTCTGAATTAGTTAAAGGGTAAAAACTACCCTTAGTTAAGAAGAGGCTTGTAGGAAGGGTGACTGCATGTTTCAGCCTGAAAGAATTAAAAAAGAGATGGGGTGGGGGTTTGAGGCTATTTTAGTCTCTTTTCCTATTGCTTCCCTTGTCTTTTGATAAGACTTCTGTGAGGCTTTTGTCATTTAGATAGAGATAGCTGTTTACGCTTGCTTAAGAGTTAGAATTACTAGGGAGAAGAGTGAACTCTCTCTCTAACTAGAGAGAAATTTCACTCTCTGAGCTGAGATGGGTGGAGCTAGCAGATGGTGTGAGTGACCAGAGGGTGGAGCTGGTGGACAGTTGGTGGAGCCAAGGAACAGTTCTAGAGGATGGAGTGAGTGACTAGTAGATGGCATTGGCAGACAGCTTGAGTGAAAGACACTTCCTATGTACCCTAGGGTCGGTTGACAGCATAGCTAGCACTGATTTTCCAGATCAGTGCCAGTTTTGCCATTAAGTTTGTATATTCTGTCATGCAGTGTGGGTTGTTAGGATCTTTGCTCTATACTAATTTTTCTAGATTAGTGCTGATCTCTGTTATTTGGCCTTTTGTATTTTTGTTTTACTACTATTAAAAGTTCTGTTTACTACACTCAGACTTGTGCTTGTGAGTGGGGAAGACTTACCCCTTTGGGGTGCCCAGGGAACAGTAAAGGATTCCCCGGAAATCTGGCTGGGGGCTCGAGTCAGCTGGTGATGTTACACTATTGAGAAAACCCTAGACATAGAACCTAGCCCTTGTCCTGCCAGGCCACCCTGGCAGAAGGGTTACACACACACACACACACACACACAAAATGCCAGTACTCATATCTTGATAGTTAATTTGAAAAATGCCTCTCCCTCCCCTGTTCTCTCTGCACCACCTCTCCTCTTCCAGCAGTGTGCTCCTTTTCTCTGCTGACCCTGCCTCCCCAGCTGGGCAGCAGGGCCAGCAAAAAGGTGCTGGTACTCTGTACCCATGCATACTGTCACAAAAGAAGCACTGTGTGGCAATACTATCATTCAGCATGTGTAGAGAAAAGACAGATTGTAAATGTTAACACCTGCGAATGAAAACTTTTTGCTGTTTCTTTTGTCATTAGCTAAAGTATAAAAACTCAGAAATGTTCAGTAGTCTGCATGGCCCAGCAAGGCTTGGTTTTAAACATGGAAACTAAAATAAAATATTATTGTATATTCTGCTGTTACGTATGTTTATAGGATGAATGTGTAGTCAAACAAATACAACTCAAAAAATGTGGTTATGTATCATAAATACAAATCATGCCAGCATAGAAATCAATTATAAAGAGAAATGGTAACATTACTCATGCAATATTTCTGTCATATAAACAACACACTATCCCATATTGTATTAAAAGTGCATAGGAATACAATTTAGAGCTCAGAGAATTTAGGGATGAGGGGGAAAATAGGCCATTGTCCATCACCTTGGAGTGTAGTGTATGTAGTAGCCCGCAGATACATGATTTGTCAGTTATTAAACTGATAGATTTGATCTTAACCCAACCAAGAACAAATGATTACTGTCTTGTCTAGTTCATAAATAATATTGTTATATATCCTGAGTGCCATAAGAACACAGAGTACTTTACGAATGCATAAAAATCATGATCCCTATCCAAAATCATGATCCCTATCCAGAGGAGGAGACAAATATGATATATGGAATAAATAAATCAAACACAAGTTTCTGAAAGGATGAGAGCAATGTGGAGATAAGCAGTAGAAAACTTCATAAAAATAGTTTTTAAGAAAGAAAGTGAAGTAAGAAGAAGAGAACTGCTGGCAAACACTGAAGTGGAGAGTATACAGAGTATAGAGGCCAGCATGAACGGAGATGTTAAATTAAGAATTGGAAAAGGACACAAAGGGCAGTTATGGGAAAGTTGATAGGAGCCTACAGAGTAAGGCTAAGAGTAGGAGTAAATAAGAGAATAGGCAAAGTTCTGTAGAGACAACCTTGTTAGAATATTTTTGACAAAAGGTTTTTTCATCAAATGATGCTCTTTTATCAATGTCAAAATGCTTCACAGACATGTATTGGTTTGGATGAAGTTTTAGATGGGAAAGTTTCCAGTGTCCAGAGAAGACCCTCCAATCACTTTGAGTGAGAGAGAAAAACCTAAATAAACAAGCTTGGATTTTTAATTAAAAAAGTAGAAGTTTCAGCTCAGTTCTGTTTCATGAAAATGATTGAAATGTTTTGTTTTTGTTCCAGCGAGGAGTGAAACAGAGAAGGAATAGAAGATTAATTATGTGAGTGTGTCAAAAGAGTAGAAGGACTTTACTGGTAAAGTCTTGTATAGACTGGAGTGATAAGAGATAAGGAGACATTTACAGTTGTTGAGTTGAAAGTTGACCAAGCCCTAGGACCAGCAGAAGATAGATTTTAACAATGGTTCACTGTGTACACAAGCCCTTAAAAGTGACAGGTTTTAGCAAGAGCGAAGACTGCTAGGGAGTGGAGAAGATGATATTGATGTTGTATTTATCGGTGATGGAGAGGATAATGAAGTTGTCATTCAGCTAACACAAACAGAAAAAAGAAAATCTGGGAGACAAGATGAGAAAAGTTTCTAGATATATCACTGAAAATTTTCAAGGCTATTTAGACTTGGATGTTCAATCTCGTCCCTAGGGCCACATTTTTAAATGAGAAATCTAATTTTGTGCCAGTTATTGAATGTAGACACAAATGGTAGGAATGGAAATAGCTAACTACAGTGACTGAGAAATAGATACTTAAAGGTTTAAAGTTTATCATTAATCCCCATAATTAATTGAACCAATTGAAAACAAGCACAAAAATTAGAGGGCATATTAGGGCCTTTGAAAATATGCCCCATAGAACTCAGTACTTTTCTACATCCATGCAACTTTCACTGAAGACAATGGAAGTTTAATGTGCATATCATTAATTTTGAGATGCCTGCCTGTTCTTAATTTCTTCCTCTTGTATTGCTGTTCACCATTTAGTATCTTTCTTTCCATTCCTATTTTCTATTTACACCATATTGTCTCAAATACCTTACATAATTTTCATCTGTAAAATGATCGGAGATACAGTTCTAGTGTTAAGAAATTATTTGCAATGGACAGGGACTATACTTAAACCATAGTGTATATCCTTAGTACTTCAGGAATGAGAGAAGAGCATAATTTACTGCACTAAGACCTGATTATGCCATCCTCACAGGGAGCCTGCAAGCAGTCATATTGAATGATTTTACGTGTCTATCAATGACAGTGTAACAGCAATCCTTGTTTAAAAAGAAATATAGAAAAGAACAAATAAAAAACCAAAACAGTGAACTAGGCCAGAATGAAATGGTAGACTCTTCTCATTTCTTAGATTCTCAAAAAATACGTGCCTTGCATGATTTTCTATTCATTCATTCTTGTGAAGATTTTTTAAAAACCTTTTCTGCAAAAAAGATCATAATATTCCTTTTTGTTCTTCAGCTACTGTCATTGCGTGTATTACTGTAGTACCTAGAAACCCAAATCAGGACTCTATTGTCCTAGGCATTGCCCAACAATAATAACACTCTCTTTCCTAAATTGGAGCTCTCTAATATGAATTTGACTGGCGTACACTGTAAACATATGCAAAACAACACTATCACCCCCACCCCAAGAGTCTGGCCCTTTTTTCCTACACATTTTAATGCCCCCCATGCCTTTTTTTTTAATATTTTGAGGTTTTCTGCTTGGAGGTTGAGAAACTAAACTACAACCTAACTTTTCCCTATTGGAAAATGAGCTTTCCCTTGAAAAATTGTTTTTACAAAAATGGCAGAATCCTCTGTGAAAAAATAATCCCTTCTTTAAAGGACACAGGATTTATCTATCAGATTTTTTTTTCTAGTGCTTAGCATTATATAAGCACTAAAGATTTGAACCAACTACCATTCTGCTTCTGGAAATGAGCATAACACCTGAGCCCTTCAGAAAAAAAAGAAAAACATAGTTTTAAAGTTTAGTTTTGTCCAGTGTACCTTTTTGTTCTTTTTCTCCCTATAAGAATTCTTAAAACTGTGTTCACTAGATTGCAAATTACAAATGTCACCTTGGATCAGATATGTATACATAAAAGCACTTTATCTGTTTTAATCTCTACACCTAGGGAGATAAGATTTGTCATCTCGCACAGCTTTGGGTTAATAAATCACAAAAAAATTTACTCATTTTAAAACTAGGGATGCTTTTCCCCTTTGCCTTTTAAAGAGTAGAAGAGGCACATAAAGCCCTCATTCTCCATATGAGCATTATACTGCAATATGCATCTAGGTGAGTTCTAAGACGACTTACCCTCGTTAGGAAGCTCCCAGTCATGTATAGAAAAGGTGGCTTATAGTTATGAGAAAGAACTCCGAAGATGTTACCACCAATACTGCTGCTGTATCCAAAAAAAATGAAACCTCACATCAAACAAAAACTCTCTTGAAGCTTAAAACCATCCTAAAAGAAGCACTCTTCCTGTGTCATCTGGTTTGTTTGGGTGGTGCTTCCATGTATGAGTATAGTACTTCAAACTGCAACACCCCAGAGTTACGCCTGGAATTGGGCAGGAGACAGACAAACTTGCTAAACAACAATTTCTTTATTATGCAGATGACAAAATGGGAAGATAAAACATCACCAATAATTATATATTAGAAAGAGTTGCTAACAAAGATGAGTCACAATGAGGAGCTAATGATGCCTGCATAATATATAAAATGATATACATAGATTTTTTTAAAGTTCGAAAGGGGTACCCCTGTTAGTCTAGTTCAGCAAAACGAAAAAAGGAGTTTTGCGGCACTTTTAAAGACTAACAAATTTATTTTTTTAGATTTTTTTTATTTTCCATATTCTATATTAGAAGAACTTGGTTAAAAACACATCCATGATATTGTAAATCATGTGTCTTTATGTCATACCTCATTTGCTATATCTTATGTAACTACATACTTATTCAAAAAGCACAAAACAAAAGTTAAAAGATAACTTGATGTAAATTCAAAAGGAGAATAAGGCATCAAAAGGATTTATTGGTAAATATTACATTGTGAAAGTATAGTGTTTAGAGTGCCCTTCATTTCTGAATAGCAATGTTAGTGCTGAGACTGTAGATGTGTTTAAAGGATTTTAACCTGTATTTTTAAAATTCATGAGGATATGAATTTGTATGATTTGTATCAACAATTATGATTTCACTTTTATTGTTAACACCAATGGCAGGGAATTACATTTTGCAACATTGCCTCTTTTTTGCAATTGAGTAATAATTAACACAATTGACTTCTTTCCTTCTTCAAAGCGTCTGACAAAGTGAGATTTTCTCCCAAGAAAGCTCATGCAATAAATATATTTGTTAGTCTTTAAGTGCCACAAGACTCCTTGTTTGTTTTAATGACTAACACAGCTGCCCCTTTGGTTCTTTCCTTCTGGCATTTACGACAGTATGTCACTGAATTTTCCTCTTCTTATCTTGATTTTAACGTTATGAGGGAACAATATTTTTAAAAGTTTGTGGGTCTGTAGCCATGCCTGAGAGATATACTTAAGGCTGTTGTCTATTAACTTCTATGGAGTGACAGCTCCACTGGTGTTTGGGCGTTATATACTTAACCAGGACAGTCTAAAGGATGAGCGGCTCTCGCTATAAAAGGGAGCTGGAAGGCATCAGAAGTCTGGAAAGCAAATAAATAGTGAATATAGAGAGATTTAGAAATGGAAATTTAAAATAGTGTAAAAAGGTAACACCTGGGATTAAGTTCCAAAGGGGTTTGAGGTACAAGAATGACTTCACATCCTTCCACTGACTTCCCCTTCTCAGTCACATCCATTTAAGATACTTGTTTTTGCTTTCCAGGCCCTTTATCATGGGCTATGACCACTCTCCCTCACTGTCTATCAAAATGGCAACTCCTACCTCTGATGGGCCCATGGGCTCAGCCCCTATTCCACATTTGTTTAATTTTCAAACATGCACCTTTGTGCTTTCTCCCATGATGCTTCTCATCCTTGGAAGGAGTGTCCCATAAACATCTTCAAAAGTATCTCATTATATTACTTCAAATTGCTTCTTAATACGCGTCTGCCAAGATGCCTAGAAAAAACTCGATAAGCCTTAAACTGGAAATGGGCAGAAAGCACAGCCCGTCATGCTGACCATTTTGTCTCACTGTTTCCTTGTGCTTTCCCATCTGTCTGCCTATATCTATCTGTCATCTCTTGTCTTAGATTTCAAGCTTCTTGGAGCAAGGATTGTCTTTTTGTTCTGTTTGTACATGGTGGGGTCTGCATCTAAGACCAGGGCTCCTAAGCACTATGTTAATACAAACAATAAATGATCAGGCAAGGTGTTATGAACAAAATTTTAGATATCAGTGTAGTCAAAGCCTTAGACAATAATTGGTATTACTATGCATTACCACTTATCAGTGATGATGCCCTAAAGGATGGAACCAAATAAATATTTATTCACAAATTCCTTATGAAAACATTACTTTCAGATTGCAACTTTAAAAGTAGATATTCTGAAGTTTAGAGATTGATACCATAGATCGTGTTTGGCATGGAACTTCTATTATGTTCTTCTGCTGAGCACTCTATGGGCAGAATAAAAGGGCTGTATCTGGGGTCTAGAATAAACAGTGCAAAAGAAACCCATCATGGGAAATGTGGAAATTTTGGCTAGTTTCTATCTTAGATTAAACAACCAATGTTGTCTTCTCAGTTCTCCTTTTCCATGACAAGGTCCTAGTCAAATTCATGCAAAAAGAAGGGAATTGGCCAGACTTTATACTTAACTCCCTGCTTTTCCATTCCCCTTGAGAGGAACTTGTTAAATGGAAAGCCGTTGTCTGAAAGATATTATAACATTAATAAAGTAACAAACTAAGGATAACTCTCAATTACTTTTTGTGAGCATTCCATTCCCAAGCGTGCCTTCTGTAAAAGAAACTGCTTCATTTAACCTTTGAATTCATTATTTTAACACAGATTTTTTTTTCCAAATAATATTGGCAAGTTTCTCTTAGTTCAATATTTAACTGATTTTCAAGAGCCTTTTGTGATTTTTCTTTCAGGATACTGAAGTTTATTTAACCTTACTCATGTGGAAATCAGTTCAGAACATTGTGTGTGTTATGTGAAGGGTCTACAGATAATAAAGAAAAACAAACAGAAAGCTTTAAAATGGTTTCTGAAAGGATTTTTAAATGATTTTGTAATCTTATTAATGTTATTACATTGCAGTAGCACCCAAAGGCCCAATTTTGGTAGGTACTGTATAAACCAACAGAAAGGTGGTTCCGTCAGAGATATTGCAACTAATCTGAACAAGACACAATAAGAAAGTGTTGCAGATAGAAAATAAGGCTGTGTCTACATTGGTAAGTTAGTCCAGACTAAGGAAGCTTAGTCCAGACTAATTTAGCCCATGGCTATACTAGGTTTTGCCTAGTCTGAACTAAGAAATTTCTTAGTTCAAACTAGGCAAAGCTTAGTCCAAAAACATAAGACCTGGCACTAGTCTGGATTTCCATGCTTAGTTCAAACTAGGCATGGGCAAGACCCGAACTAAGGCTTAGTTCAAACTTAAAAAGTTGAAACTAATCATTAGTTCAAACTAACCACACATTCTAGGTTGAACTAAACTTTAGTTCAAACTAGAACGCACAGTTAGTTTGAACTAAAAAGTCTGTGGTTAGTTTGAACTAGCCTGAGGTTAGCTCCGACTAACTTCGGACTTCTTAGTTCAGACTAGCAAATCTGAACTAATTTGCTTTGATGTAGACATATCTTAAGAGATCACATTACTACCTAGATTAGCTATGTGTACAGCTGAATATTTCTATTGTTTATAATAGGCTTTTAGAAAGTAAAAAAAGTTGCATGAATTAATAGGGCATGTCCACATGCACCTTTTAAATCGAAATAACACTTGTTATTTCAGTTTAAAAATGCTTATGTCCAGATGACGTTTTCCTTATTTCAAAATAAGGAGCTCCCTTATTTTGAAATAAGGAAAATCATTTCGATACAATAAAACCTAGTTTGGTATCAAAATGAGGATTATTTCAGAACTGTGGTTTCGAAATAAGCCCGTGTGGCTCTGTTATATCGATATGCCCCACATATCAATATAACAGATGACTTTCCTCCCAGGATGCATGGCACCCTGGGAGGAAGGCCTATCCCCCCCTCAGGACCCTGGCCAGGCAGGGAGGGAAGTTGCAGGGGGACTCAGGTTGGCTGGGGTCCAAGAGCCAGCTCCTCCCAATTGCTGGGGGTGCCAGCAGCTAGTGGGGCAGTGGGTATGGAGCCTGTTCACCCCACAGCCCGGGCTCAGTGGCTGCTCGCAGGGTAAGCGGGTTCTGGCACCTGCCACCCCCCCCCAGCAGCCGCCAAGCCCGGGCTGCACGGTGAGTGTGCTCCAGCATTTTCCATCCTGCTAGCTGCCAGCACCCCTGGCAAGCCTGGGGAGCTGGCTCCGGTTGGGCTGGCAGCAGGCAAGCCCCGCAAGCCGGCTCTAGGGCCCCTGGCCAGGTGGCAGCGGGGGTGCCCCATGGTCTGTCCCCTGCTGCCCCACCAGCAGCAGGGGATGCAGGGCAGGGGGATCCCTGCCCTTGGGGCTGTTTTCCCCTGCTTGGCTCTCTAGGTGAGAGCCAGGCAGGGGATTGTGTGACAACATGGTCCTGCCAGGGGGCCATGTTGCCACACATCCCATGGTGCCCCTCTCCTGAATTGAAATAGCAAGTCCTGTGTCCAGACTTATTTCGATTTGGTGGTTTTCCTTAATTTGATTTAAGTTAAATCAAATTAAGAATTTTATTTCAAATTAGTTTATTTTGAAATAACTTATATTGAAATAAGCATGTATGTGTGAACATAGCCACGGTGTTGTTAATGTTAAAATAAGGCAAGATGTTGACTTTTCCTAATTTTATTGATTTGCTTTCTAGTATCAAGTTCTCAATAACACATCCCACCCTCACTCTGAGGGGATTAGTTTAACTGATTTCTCTTCAGTCAGCTGAGGTATAAGCAGTCAGCTGTCTCTCACAAAAGAACTTCTAATTTTTTGACATCAGAGAATATAGTAGTTGCAAAACATGTCATCCCTTCCTATGCTGTCATACAGTGTCATATCTGTATTAGAAGTTATGAATATATTTGTTATTTCTGTATTTCAACTCACAGTATTTGCTTTTGGGAAACTCCCCAGACTGGGTGTCCACAGCCATTGTCTCCTTAATGGCCCCTTTCTCAGGAGGAGGGTGGTGAAGCTCTGGAATGGGTTGCCTAGGGACGTGGTGGAATCTCTATGGCTATGTCTACATCAGATAGCTTAGTCTGGACTTCCTTAGTCCAAATTAAGCTGTTCCTGGTTAGTTCAAATTGACCATCTGTTAGTTCAAACTAACTGTGGCTTTTTGGTTCAAACTAGCCATGCTGACTACTTTGAACTAAAAAGTTAGAAATTTCTTAGTTCGAACTAGGCAAAGCCTAGTGTAGACGCAAACTAAATTAGTCTGGACTAAGCTGGCTAGTGTAGAAGTAGCCTATCTTTGGAAACTTTTAAATCCGGTTGGAGAAAACCCTAGCTGGGATGATTTAGTGGGAGTAGTTCTGCTTTTAGCAAGAAGTTGGACAAGATGATGCCATGAGGTCTCTTCCAGTCCTAATATTCTATGGTTCTATATTGCATCTTGCCCTGCCCCCCCTTTTAAAGGAAAAAATAACAAAAAAGGTGTTATCTAAATGAACACAGTTAAACATCATTTTCCATTAAAACACTATAACGAATGACTACTCAATCCAGTAAAAATATAGCTGGCTGGAAACAGGGTAGAGGGCTTTGCTATATGTAGTTTGATCTCCTGTTTTCATGCAATCTTCCACATGCTATGTGTACATTCCTTTAGAGTCTTGCTGAGATGGATTCATTTATTGCATGAGTTTTCATGGGAGAAAATCCCACTTCATTAGATGCTAGAAGATGGAGAAGTACAGATGAATGAGAAAAAAATTAATGCAGGGAAGTATAAGTCATAGGATCAGGTCAGACTGTTACAGCATATCAATGCAGTTGTTTAGATTCATACAGTGGATAACAGCATATTAGAAAGAGATGAGGGGAAAGGGAAAGCAAACTTACCTGTTGCAATGGGGGAAAAAAAACCCTGTAGTCCCTATTTCTCTACTGTGAGAAGGTAGAGAGAACAGCATTTTACTTTGCACAACTAAGCTGCAAGACAGCAGACATCAAGCTCTCTTGTTTGAATTTTGAAGAGTAGAAGACAGACTCTGACACATTCTTCCATGGAAACATGGAATACTGTCTGGGCCAGCTCAAGGGTTTTTTATGGCCAAGGCATACTATGACTGTCAGAGGGCAATATTTTCATTAATAAGAGATAAAGTATTAATATATTTTTAAAATAGAGAATAAGTTCACTTCCATCTTCCCTTAAAGCCTGGCACCCTAGGCAATTGCCTAGTTCACAGATATGGTCGGGCTGGCCCTGCTGTCTACCATTCTGTGCATTCTAGCAGATTGTGTAGGCAAATCAGTGCTAGCTAGAAATATCATCAACATAGCCTCATAGCACTGGTGTTTAGATTTTGTTCCTCAAGGATTTTTGCCACAAACATAACATGGAGGAAAATACATAAAGCCCATTTCACTACCAATTGGGTAGTGTTCTCTAAAGCCTCTAGCACTTATGTGTTGTTTATACTTCCCTCAGCTACACCTTGTATGACTGAGTTGAAATGAAAGCAGCAACAATCACCAAGTTTTTTCTAAAACAAATGAAAAGTACAAGAACTGAAGGTGATCCTAGTACATTTATCTAATGATTTCATGCCTATGGCCTGGGTTGTACAGGTCAGACCAGCTGATCACAGTGCTTCCTTCTGTCCTTGCTATTATAAGGAATAAACTTTGAACACAGAATCATAGGAACGGCACCTGGCCAACCAGTAACAGAAACTAGCTCTAGCCATGCACCTATTCTTAGCTGCTTCATTCTAGAACCAAGCTTCCTGTGGCCCAACACAAATGGTTTGACATAACCAGACTTGTAAAAAGAAAAGTGGAGAGCTGAGCCCTATATCTGAGATGGAATCCATTCCCCGTATTGGCTACGTGGCTAAAAGAAAAGAAAAGGACTCAAGTCTCTCTTTTTGTACTGGTTTCTCTTCCTGCTGGAGCAATTATCCCCACCTATGCTCAGAGCCATTTCCCCTACCATGGCTGAATTCCACTACAATCCTAGAAATGATGGCAGATACCTGTTGCCAATCCCATGCTCAGGTAGATGGCCAAATCCTGAATCTACCAAAATCACTCAATGGTAAAAATCCCATTGACATTTGGGGCACCAGGACTTGACCTGAAGTTGTTTTTAATCATCTTTACCCTGGCTGGGAAAGGAATAAACTGAGGATAATAATCAATAATAAAACATGGCAACTGTTAATCTGTTCTTTTTTCCTAGCTTTTTGTTCTTATTATCTCCCTCCCACATACACATACTACTTCCTCTGTTCCCAGACATGTACCAGCCATCCCCCTGACATATCTGCTGTTTGCAAATTGTTTCTCTTTCTCCTTCATGTGTTTTTCTCTTTTTAGATTGAATGCTCATTGGGGCAGGAATTGTGTCTTCCTATGTGTCTATACAGCACTTAGCAGATTTGGGGCATTATTGAGCAAATAACTAAATAAATAATGTTTGATTCGTTAGCCTGGTTTTTGGGAAAAGTCATACCATTCTGCAGACATCAAGGGCTAATGTTTAAAAGTGTGCACATTGAATTGCATACAAACCTCTATGTTCACCCTCTTTGCATGGATGGAAATTGCAATGTATGATGGAACTCATATGCACGTATAAATAAAGATCTGTGCATATGCAATTAAATTTGCAAGCATGGTTTTGAAAGTTTGGCCATAAGATTTTTAGATGCTTTTATTTTAGGGACAAAATAAAAACAAGTCAAATAGTCAAGTACTTCTCTTTGTTTTCCTTAGATATTTAAAACATTGAACCACCCACCAAAATTGTTCTTCAGATGCAGTTATCATGGGCAGTGAAACAACATGTAACAATTTAATCAGACCTTGAAAGCAACAGCTCTATTTTGATAGCTCAAATCTCACATGCCATGCACCAGATCCCAGATTTCACTGGAGGAGATCCTGACCTGTTACAACATGAGTCTGTACTCATGGTAAACCTTCACCATGGTGTTCAGTTTTTTGTATGGTTAGCAATAGTCAAGAATTGAGCAACATTCAAGTGCTCAAGACGACGTGCTGCAGGCACAAGCAGGATGTGCCACACCTTGCTGTCTGCTGCTTTTCTCCAGAGTGAGTCTGCCACCATTTGACGCAAGCAGCCTTCTGATGATGATTACCAAAATTGGAGGTGGGTATTTCAGAAATGATGACAATCTCAGTTTCAACTAATAATAATGCAGCTGTCTTGGTGTTAATAAAATAGCTTGTTTTTGAGGCCAGAAGTGGCTGCTGGAGGCCGGGCCCGCACCCGTGGGCAGCCAGGCCTCTGATCCCCAGCTGGGGACAGAGCTGCCGTGGCCGCCGGCAGCCAGGCCCCAAATCCCCAGTCGGGGATGGGGCCACCGTGGGTGGCAGGCCGGGCCCCAGATCCCTGGCCTGGGATCTGGGGCCTAGCTGCCTGTGGCTGTGGCAGCCCTATCCCTGGCCGGGGATCAGGGACCTGGCCACCTGCGGCCACGGGCATGGGCCCAGCCTCCAGCGGCCACTTTTGGCCCGGCCCCAACACAGCCTAGCCGCCCACAGTGGTGCAACCTCCCCCTAGCCCTGTCCCTGGCCAGGGCCTGCGAGGCAGTCAGCCAGACCCCGGATCCCTGGCCAGGGATGGGGCCGCTGCGGCCGGCTGGGATTGGGCCCCGGATCCCTGGCCCAATTGGGCCGGAGATCCAGGGCACTGGCATTGGGATCCGGGGCACGTGCCCCGACGTGCCCAATGCCAGCGACACCCCAGTCCTTCCACTACGAAAAGTTGGCGAGAGCTGTAAAACTTTTTTGATTGAAATCAGAAGCCAAGAAAAACACAGATGGTTTAATCTCTGTAGCTGAAAGCTAAAATCTGCCCAGAATTCACCATACCTCATACACTCATTTCCCATAACAATGGCTCCCAGTAATGGCTCTGCTATCTCTCCCATTTACCATTAAAGATTTTCTGAGGGTAACTGCACTACAGCTTTCTCTTTCATTTTGAGGCTTACAGATGTAAGGCAGTTGTAGAGGCTAGACACTCCTTGTGCCTAACAGCCGAAAAGGGAGACAACTAATTTGCATGGGATTTGCATTTGCATGAGCACAATTAGCTATTAGTGTAGTCTCACTGTGTGGATGCAGGGCATGATGGTATATTGTATGTGGGTTAATTTGATCACAGATCTGTCAATATCTGTAATTTTACTGAAGAGGAAAATGAAATACTGTCTTTTTATAGTCTGCTACCCTTTTGAGTGTATAAACTCTGTTTAGTCTAGTTGGTAGAAAAGTCACCGTCACTAACAAAGAACTTGAAAGAGGGACCAACCCTGTGTTTTCAGCTTGGTAAAGGAAGAAAAAAAAAGAGTGGGGGAAGTATTAGCTCTAACAGTAAGCTAATGCTTGTGGCAGTGCCTCAACCCTGCCCTACTATTAAAAGATAGACTTGAATTGGTTCCTTGTGGAGTCTCCCTTTGTTATTTTGATGAGCAAAGCTGTCTGTGGTGTTCTGAAGTCAAGAGCTGAGATCACTGATGTCTGAGACCCTCTTCTAAGCTGCAATCACTGAAAAATGACCAGATGGTGTAAGTAGCCTGGAGTAGGCTGGAAAGTGTGAGTGACTAGGGTGGTATTTCCCAACCAGTGTGTTACGGCAACACTGAAAGTATGCTGTGAGCATCCCTGAGAGCTGGAGTTAAAGTTCCCTTCCTGCTCAGCCCAGCCATGTGGGCTGTGCAGGGCCTGGGAAAAGGCAAGGGTTAAAGTAAGGCAGAAGGCACTGGAACACAGTTCTGGACCCCTATTTTTAGGCAGGCAACCTTCTGGCCCCCCTAAAAATAGAGGAAGACAGTGGAATGTGGAGTTCCAGGGGTCCCCCTAAAAATAGCAGGAGCAGCCCAAACGCAGCGTTCCAGTGGCTCCACCTTAGGCCCAGCCAGCAGAGAGCGGCAGGAGGTTGGAAGTGTGTGAATCTCCCCCTGCAAGGTGGAGCAGCTTGTGTCAGGCAGCCTGCAAACAGCCCAGGTAAGGGTTTTGGTGGGGGGGGCTGCTGGGGGCTGTGTGGGGTAAGGGGTGTGTGTGTAGCAGAGGTGGGTGGGAGTGGCTGTGTAGCAGAGGGTGTGTAGCTAGGGTTGTGGGGTGGCTGTGTGGGGGGATGTAGCTGGGGGCTGGAGGCTTAGTTCTGGCCCCTGCAGTGATGGAAGGGTCCATCACAGGCAACAGGGGGCTGGTGGAAGGGAGGATGAGACCCACTGGGGTGGGAGGGAGCAGCAGTGGGATGAGGATTTGCCCTGGGTGGCAGGGAGCCACTGTGGAGAAAGGGGGAAGTGGGTGCTGGGCCATGCTTCCCTGCCCTATCTTCCACTCCCCAGGTTCCCCCCAGCTCCTCCCCCGAAAGCCACTCTTGTTCTCCCTTCCTCTCTTGCCGCCCTTGTGCTGTTCCCCACATGGCTGCCCTTGTCTTTTGCCACCCCTGCCCTGCTGTGCTCCCCACACTCACTCCTGCCACTGCACACAACTCCTAACCTCCCATGTTTTGCCACCCCTGGTCTGCTACCTCTACTACGCCACATAGGAGCATTTCTGAAACACTGTGTCATGGTTCATGAATATTCATAAGTAATGTAAGTTAATTTGGATATTCATGAGTTTTTTAAGGGTGGGGTGCCTTGAAAAATTTGACAGTATCAACGTGTGCCCTGGCAGAGAAAAGGTTGGGAACCACTGGACTAGGGGATGGAGCTGGTGGAAAGTGGGTAGATCCAGTGGAGGGCTGGAAAGTGTGTGTGACCAGTGGGTAGAGCCAGCAGATGGTGTGAGTGGCCAGTGGGTGGTGCTAGTGGACAGCTGCAATGTTCCCTGTAAGCTGCGCTGGCACGCTGCATCGCAGCCCGCCGCAGCACAGCCTGCCGCAGCCACCAGCGCAGAGAAGGCTGCTGGCAGTGCATGGCCGGCAGCCAGCGTTCCTCAACAGAGCTCCTGTGGAGCAGGGAGTTTTGAAAACTCCCGCCCAGAGAAGCTCTAACGGAGCATGCCCAGAAAAATCTGAGCATGCTCCATAGAGCTTCTCTGGCCCAGGAGTTATGGCTGGGCCCTGCCGCTCCAGTCCAGCCCCAAGGTAAGTTTGTGGGGGCTGGGGGGGCCGCCAGGAGTGGGGGGGGTGATGCTGGGAGAAGGGGGACAAGCAGGAGCAGGGGGGGTGAGTGGGAGTGGAGGGGTGATGCCAGGAGCGGGGGGGGGGGGGCGTGGGGGCGGGGGGGGGCTGTGGGGAACGGGGGGAGCTGCGCAGCAGGCCCCATGTGGGGGTAGGGAGCACAGCGAGCAACAGGAGTTGCTCAGCTGCCCTCTCCCCTTAGAGGGAACATTGGACAGCTGATGTGAAGGACATTCTCTACATACACTGGGGTGGAGTGAGTGCTGTACTGGGCTTTGTGAGAATCCTGTTCTGCACTGGTTTTCCAGATCAGTGCATGTTTTTGCTTTTGTGTCTATACATTCTTTTATGCCATGTGGGGTCTTGGTGGGAATCTTGTTCTTCACTGATTCTCCAGATCAGTGCTGGTTTTTGCTATTGTGTCCATACATTCTTTTACACTACTATTAAAAGTCCTCTATATTGCACTCAGACTTGAGCTTGTGTGCGGGTAAACATTACCCCTTTGGGGTGCCCAGGGAATAATGCATGATTTTTCAGAAGACTGGGTGGGGGCTTGAGCCAGTTGGTGCTGTAACATTATTTGGAAACCCCTAGATATAGAACCCGGTCCTCACTCTGCCATCTCGCCCTGGCAGAAGTGTTATGCATAATTGTGGTAGAAACTCCATCACAAACAATTTTTAAATCAAGATTGGAATTTTGTCAAAAAGATCTGACTTAGGAATTATTTTGGAGACGTTCTGGGGCCTGTGTTGTACAGGAGTTCAGGGAGATGATCACAATGGACCATTACTCTATAAATAATTCAGCAGGTTCAAATCACACCCACTAATTTTTGGTTCACCAAAACAGCAAGAATTGAAACCTGTGCTCTGATGGAACCATAGATGTGACAATAGTAAAAATAGTTGTTTAAAAGTGCTGAAAGATGGTGTTCCCTCTGTTTTCCACAGGAAATTAATTACACAGACTAATGGAATGTGCACTCTCAGAATACACATCAGATTAACATGATATTCAAGCTAAATTTCCTTATTTAAATGTCATTCTATTATTCCTCATTAAAGCCCCTTTTATTATGTGAATTATTTTCTCCCTTTTTGGTGCCAACCATATCCTCCTCAATTAGTGCTTAACTAAATTACACTATGTCTACACTCTGGGCTTAGGTAGACTTAACGGCCTTTAAATTGACCTAAATTAAGCCCAGTCAATATTTAGAAATTATTAAATTGACTTAAGCACCGGCCAGGTGTGATGCCAGCTACCCCTGCTCCTGGCCACCTGCAAGTGGCCAGGGGTGATGCCAGCTTCCCGCACCCCTGCCTGCTTGCAAGTGGTCAGGGGAGATGCCAGCTCCCCGCACCAGCCAGGGATGATACCAACTCCCCACTCCCCTCCGGGCGATGCTGGATCCCCCAACCCCTGGCTGCTACCACCCTGGCCTGGCTCCCACCCCCTCTTTACTAGCAGCAGAGGCTTAAAGCCGGCTCCTGACAGCCATGATAAGTGACCAGGGCCAAATTTGCCCCCTGGTTACTTATCGGCATAGGTGGCTCCACAACCTGGTCAATTTCACAGAAGTGAAATTGACCAGGCTGCAGAGCCCAACCACTCCGCAGCCTGGTCAATTTCACATGCTTGGGACAACTAATGCAAAAACAGGAACAGGTGTGAGGGTCAAAGGTTCAAAATTAGGGATTCCGGGGGGTCACCAAGCAGAGAACCTCAGACAGCTCCCACTGCTCCTGGAAGGTGTCAAGGGAGCCAGTGGACGCTGCCCAGAGGAACTCTGCCCAGACAGGTGAATGCACAGGGGACCAGAAATATGCCCCACAGTCACAGAGACCCCCCCCTCAGCCAACCTCCTCTCCCTCATCTTATAGATGGCAGTTTTCGTGAGGGCTAGGAGGAGGTTGATGAGGAGGTCCTGTGACTTTGTGGGGCCACGAATGGGGAATGCATAAAGAAACAAGTGGGGAGAAAAGTGCAGCCAGAACCTCAACAAGAGGCTCTGGAGGAGCCGGAAAAGGGGCTGCAACGTGGTGCACTCCAGGTATGCGTGCTCCAGGTTCTCCATCATATCGCATAAGGGACAGGTGTCAGGGTATTGGGTGGACCGCGCCAAGTACACGCCCGTGCTGACAGCTCCATGAAGGAGCCGCCAACTGATGTTTCTGGTGGGCCATGGGGTTAAGGTGGAATAGAGGCTGGCCCACCGGGGGTCCTCGCCCTCCATGGATAGCATCAGATCCCGCCACTTGGTGTCTGGGTGGGACGTGAGGGCAAGGAAGTGGATAGTGTGGACCACGAGCATGTATAGATGGTCCCGAGGCGCGGTTCGGAAGCGGACTGGCTGCAACTCTAGCAGCTGGCTTGGTGCATGAGGCAGGGGCGGCTGGGGGGGGCTTGCAGGGCCAGGGTCCAATCAAAAGCTCCAGTGGGCCAGGACTGAGGGGGTGGCGGGGAGTACCTTCTTGCAGAACCCACTTGAGGTACGCCAGAGCAGCAGGGGGCAAGGCTGCCTTCACCTCCTAGAGTAGGCAGTGGGGGGTACAAAGGGTGGAAAGCCCCATGCGCTGAGCCAGCACAAGGTGATCCACCCAGTCCCCCCGGGCATAGTCCAGGAGGTCTCTGATCCTAGTGATGCCTACCAGGGCCAACCTCCACCGCACAGAGGGGGCCTCCACCACCTGCACATGGAGATGGGGGTTGTGTAGCAGCGGCTCCGTGAGGAGGTCTACCTTCTCAGTGGGCACAACGGTCCTGGAGGATGAAACGAGCCTCCAGGTCCAGAGTAGTTCCTGGTAGAAGGCCAGCAGCTCAAAGAGGACTCGCGGAAGCCCCCTCGGATGGAGATGAAAGAGCTGCCGGTCATTTTGGAGCCCTCGGAGGCGGCGGAGAAAGGTGAGCACCAGATGGCTCCACGCCAGACTACTTGCACCATAAAGGAGTCTCTGCAGGGCCTGGAGGCAGAAGGTGTGGACCTGGCTGCGGACGCAGCACAGCCCCTGCCCTCCCTCCTCCAGGGGAAGGCTGAGAATCCCTGCAGAGACCCAGTGCAGTCCTGGCCAAAAGAACTCCAGAATTATGTTCTGGAGGTTTTCCAGGAATGTCGCGGGGGGGGGGGGGGGAGACCAGGGTGTTGAGCCGGTGCCAGAGCATGGACAGGACAAGCTGATTGATAACCAGTGCTCTTCCCCGAAGGGAGAGGCCCAGCAGCAGTCCTGTCCATTTCCGGAGCTGCCCAACAACCCTGCCCTCCAAATCGTGCCAGTTGTTATCAGGCCAGGGATGGGTGGCGGAAAGGTAAATGCCCAGATAGAGCAGCAGACCCGCGCTCCACTGGATGGCTTGAAGCGCGGGTGGGAGGGAGTTCACCGGCCACCTGGCCCCTACCATCAGGCCAGAGCTCTTGACCCAGTTGACCTGGGCAGAGGAGGCTGCCGATTAGATGGCCAGGCAAGCCTCCAACCGCACCAGGTCGCCCAGATCCTGGACCACAAGAAGCACGTTTTCAGTGTACGCCAACAGGACCAGCCTCAGCCCTGGCTCACGGAGCACCAACCCCGTCAACCTCTGGTGGAGGAGGCAGAGGAAGGGCTCAACGGCTAGGGCGTACAGCTGGCCTGACAGCGGACAGCCTTGACGTACTCCTCGCCCAAAGCTGACCGGTTCGGTCAGGGTCCAGTTGAGCTTGACCAAACACTCTGCGGAGGCGTACAGCACCCGGAAAAACCCCACAAAGCGGGGTCCGAAGCCGAATGCCCGCAGGGTGCCCAGGAGATACCCGGGGTCCATCCTGTCGAATGCTTTCTCCTGGTCCAGGGCCAGGAGGGCAAACAACAGACCGTCCCTACATCCAAGCTCTAAGAGATCCTGGCCCAGGTACAAATTACTAAAGCTAGACTGGCCCAGAACAGCATAGGTCTGGTCGGGATGAATCACGTCCTGCAGCACAGACCCAAGCCGCAGAGAAATGGCTTTGGCTGCTATTTTGTAGTCTGTGCTGAGGAGCGAGACAGGATGCCAGTTCCAAAGGTCGCAGAGGTCCCCCTTCTTGGGCAGCAGGGACAGCACTGCCTGTCGGCAAGAGAGGGGGAGTTCCCTGCTTCCCTCGGACTCGGCCCAGACAACGGCCAGATCCAGGCTGAGGACATTGCAGAACGCACGGTAGAACTCCATGGTCAGCCCATCGATTCCCGGAGATTGGTTGGTGGGCATACGATGGAGGGCTTCCGTGAACTCAGACAGAGTGAGAGGAAGCTCCAGCCGTTCCCGGTCGCCCGTGCCAAGCACGGGCAGATCGTTCCAGAGCACCCTATGGGCGTCAGCATCAGTTGGATCCGGGGAGAAAAGACTGGCATAGAAGGCCCTGGCCCCTCCACGCATCTCCTCCGGATCCGTGAAGGGGGTGCCGTCCTCTACCAAGAGGCAGGTGATGTGCTTTTTGGTCCCCCTCCGTTTCTCCAGGGCATAGAAGAAGCAGGAGCCATGATCCATTTCCCGAAGGAGCTGGATGCAGGATCGAACAAAGGCTCCCCAGGCCAGATGATCCTCAAGGGCCTGGAGCTCCTCCCGCTTCTCCCAGCACACGTCGCAGAAGGACGGATCCTCAGGGGTAGTGGCCAGGGACCTCTCCAGCTCTAAGATCTCCCACTCCAGCTGCTCTATCTCTGCATCCCTCCACCAACTGGCCCCCCGAGTGTAGTCGCGGCAGAAGAGCCGGGCGTGGACCTTCCCCACGTCCCACCATTGCCGCGAGGGAAAGGCTGGCCTCTGTTCCCGCCAGGCTAGCCAAAACTCCTGGAAGGATGCCACAAAGCCCACGTCCTCCAGCAGCTATTATTAAAGTGCCAGTAGGCTGGCCCCGGCCTCTCTGCCGAGAGAGAGGCCATCACAGTCACCAGATGATGATCCGAAAACGGGGCCAGCTGAACGCTGGAGGAGTGGGCCTGTGCAAGATGACAACGGGACAGATAGATGCAGTCCAACCGGGAGTGGCGCGACTGGCCTTCCTCCACCCAGACAAATGTAAAGGTGGCCTGATCGTCCAGGTGGTGGTTGAGCCAGACGTCCATCAGGGAGTAATGATTAATGAGCTCCCGGAGGACGTCTGCAGGAGCCTGGCACTGCTCAGTCCCCGTGCTGTCCCGTTCCTCGAGGGGGGTGTTGAAATCCCTGCCCAAGACCAGGCACTCCTGAGGATCCAAGGTGCCGAGGAAGGCAGCCACCTGCCGATAGAAATGTACCCGCTCCGGGCCTGATGTCGGGGCATAGACGTTGAGCAGATTCAACGCCAGCCCCTCTATACGGACCCGGAGGTGCAGCAGGCGGCCTGGCATGACCTCAGCGACCCCCAGCACCTCAGGCTGTAGGTCAGGGGAGAACAGGGTGGCTACCCAGCTGGAGGTGGTGAACAAATGGCTAAGAAACACCCCATTCCCCCCACTCCAGCTGCCAGCTGGCCTCAGCGGCTGGATCCGTAGAGGTCTCCTGCAGGAAAACCACAGAGTAACCCCCCTCCCGAAGGAAGGAGATCACCTGTGTCCTGCGGAGACCCATCCTACAGCCTCTGGTGTTTAGTGTTGCAAAGGTTGTTGGGGCCATGAGGAGGGCTGGGGAGGATCCTCAGGAGCGGCAGGGGTACCCGCAGCCCCTGTTGGGCCATGCAAGAGTCTGTGCCCCATCCTGAAAGCCATGAGTGAGTCACGGAACTTGCAGGCCCCCTGGTAGGCCGCGGCATCCTGCTTCCCAGTCCCTTTGCCCTCCTTCAGAATGGCCCTCATGGCCCAGAGGACAAGGTGGAAGTCTCCCCAGCGCTGCAGGGCGAGCCGCACTCAATTCCTGGACCCACGCGTGTCGTCCAGGAACGTGCGCGGGTCATCCCACAGCGCCAAGAGGTCCGGGGTAGAAGGCTCACAGCCATCCCCCGATCGGGTCCCCATAACGGCCCTGCAGCCAGCTGGGACAAACAGACAGGGCGCAGAGCCCCGTCGCGGCGTCGAGGCAGTGGACGTCACATTGTCCAGCTCAGCCCCCAGCACGAGGGGGAGTGGCAGTGGAGGGAGAACAGCAGCCCCAGAGGTCAAGGGAGCCACAAATGCCACCTCCTGGGGATCAGTGAGTGACATGGGTGCAGACATGACCCCAGGGGCGGCAATAACACTGGACGGGGTTAGGGATGTGTTTGAAGGGACATCCTGTGAGGGGAGGGGGTTGGGAGTAACGAGGGGGATGGCATGGCTAGGAGTGGGGGCCCCGCTGGTTGAACCACCAGCGTGTGGCTCCCCTTGACCAGGCACAGGGTCAATAAGAGAGGGATCAGGGGTCGGGTTCCTCTCGATGCTGGGCATAGAAACGGAGGTAGGCTGGATTTCCATTGCTACAGCATCAGACAGGGTGGAGGGTTGGGACCTTTCTCCCAGGGCTGGGCCCCTAAGGCCCAGCTGTTCGGGATCAGCTGTCGCCTCGAGAGGCTTGGCGGCCAAAACTGGAAGTCCCATCACAGCCAGGCAGGTGGAACATTCCAGGAGCGTCCCTGGGATGGAGACAGGGACATCAAGGAAGGGCTGAACTTGTGGAGAGGGAGGGGGCGGCAAAGACAATTTGCCACCCAGATCGAGGCCCGGTGGCAGGGGGTCATCCTCCCCCGCTGTAACTGGGGTCAGACCCAGGGCCTCGATCTCTGCGTAGACGGGGCCTAAGTCCCAGCCTGCCTCAGTTGACGGTAGCGAGGCAGGCTCAAGGGGGACATGAGTGGCTCCATCCGCAGCCTCCCCAGGGGCTGGATCTACGAGGGCCTCCAGGAGGGCCGCAGTGCTACCCCCCTGTGCCACTACTCCAGCCTCCTCAGCCAGAACCTCCCGCTGGCCTTTGTCAAGGGGCACAGCAGCAGGCATATCATTTGTGGATCTTCTGGCTTCCCCAGCCTCCCATGATCCTTTCCGGGGGGGCCTCCTCCCCATCCGACATGGTAGGGAGGGCCAGTGCCTTCCTTCGCTTGCCGTGCTTCCCCATGACAACCACCCAGCCCTCCAAGGTGGCAAGGGAGGGCTGAGCAGCGGAAGCAGAATCAGGCAGCAAGGGCACAGGCATCTGGGTGGATGGGAATGAGGGTGGAACAACAGGGGGATGGGAACCCTCTCCCTGGGGTGAGCCCTCTCCCTGGGTGGCTCCAGCCACCTTTTCCCCTCTCTCCTCCAAGGGCCCAGTTGTTTTTGGGGTTGCAGGAGGAGGAGGAGGGGCTGCTCCAGTGGCTGGAAGACTGGGGTCACCGGCGATGTTGCGGCCAGTGCCCTTTGCTGCCTCGGGGGGCCCGGTTGCCTCCTTTTCATGGTGGGCCAGGGGGCAGTCCCTCCGGACATGTCCCGTGGCCCTACAGAGGAAGCACCGAGCCTCCCCTGAGGGGTAATGGATTCGATACTGGGCCCCTTGATGGGCACCAAAAAGGACCCATCAAGCGCCACTCTGTCACGAGCCCTCGCTGGCGTCAGCTGCATTTGCACCTGCCGGCGAAAGGAAAACACGTGATGGAGGGTGGGGTCGTTGCAGCCTAAAGGGAGAGGGCTGATCACTGATATTGGCTTCCCCAGTGTGGAGAGGAGGGGAAGCAAGGCAGCATTGGGGAGGAAGAGAGGAACGGAGGTTACCACCACCCGCACACCCAGGCCCTCCAGAGACTCCACGGGGACGTAGACGCCTCCCACCGCCAGGCCCTTTTCGACTGCCTCCTGTGTGGCAGCCTCTGATGACAGGAAGAAAACAATCTTCCTGTACATCTTAGAGGCCACCACGATGGCCAAGGTCCCCACCACCCTCGCCAATGCCCACACGTAGGTTTCCACGTGAGGTGAGGCTGCTACCAGGAGGCAACGGACCCTGTGCCTCCTGGTCAGGGTGGGAAAGGGGCCCCAGCCTCCAGAGGAAGTGACACAGGCAGATGGTAGAGCAGTGGGTGGAGGGGTGGCAGCTACCTGGGCGTACGCTCTGGGGGCGGAGGTTCCCCCAGAGCTGGTGGAGGGAATGGCAAGGGAAGAAGGGACTGCAGCTGATGACGTAGCTGCAGCAACAGCCTGGCCCTTGCTCGCCTTCTTCTGCCGGCTTTAACGGCCGGCTGAGGAGGCTGGAGCAGCAGCAGCAGAGGTGGAGACCCCTCCCGTGCCTGCCGCTGCCGGTGGCGCCCCAATGGGGGCATCCTCAATGGTAGAGGCAGAGGCCGTGGTCAGAGGTGGAGCTGCAGAGGTAGATGGGGAAGCAGGCTCAGGGGGAGGGTCAGGGGCAATTGGGGAGGTCTCCATATCCCTACAATAGGGATGATCGAAGAAAAGGAGACTTATTGGGAAAGGAGGGGAAGGTACTTGGGGGGGGGGGACAGGGACAAGCAGTGAAGGGGAAGGGATTAGGGAAGCCACTCCTCCCCACTTAGTTGCCGGCTGGCGAGGAGGGCAGCAGCAGGGGTGGTCAAAGGGAAGGGGGCACTGAGGCAGGGTAGGGGCCTATGTAGGGAAGCAAAGGCAGGCAAACCACTCCTCCCCGCTAGGCTGAGGCAGGGGAGGAGGGCGCCCAGGGAAAAAGGGTAGGCAACTTGTGTGGGGCAAAAGGGGCCAGCTCCTCCGGCTGCACTGGGTGGGACGTGGTCACTGGGGCATCAGGGGGTGCAGTGAATTGGGGGAGAAACAGAAAAATTAAAAGGTTGCAAGAGCCCACTAGGACTGGTGAAACCTGGGCACTGCGGGGGTTGCGATGGGACAAGAAAGGGGTAACCGAGTGAGGGAGGGGAGGGGAATGGGTGGGGCTTGTACAATCCAAGGGTGGGGCAAGGCAGGGTAGGGAGACCGCGAGGGCTGAAGGGTGGGGGCAGGGAAAGTAACTCAAACAAACACACTGTAGGGACTGGGGCAGGGAAGAAACCGAAAACAAATGCAGGGAGAAACCTAAAGGGAAGGGCCTAAGGTGGGGTGGGGGTTCTGTGAGGGCTAGGAAGTGCACTGAACCAGCTGGAGGGCTAAGCAGAGGGTGGGGAGCCCTCCAGCTAAAGGGGAAGGGGGGGGGGCTAGGTGATGGAGAAAGAGGGGTGCTGTCCGTGGGAGGCTGAAAGTATCTACTGCTGCAAAAGTCCCAGGTGGTAAAGGGTCCCCGCTGCTGTCTGGAGGGCAGGCAGATGGTGGCTGGGGGTATTGGTGGAGGGGCTGGTAGAGATGGCAAAGTCCTTCAGTTTGTAGAAAAACCCAGCCCCTCCATAGCTCCAGTGATGGTTATGAGTCCTCCCCCAGCCACAAACAACACAAACACAGTCAGTTTGCCTGCCCTCAGAGATGGTACCAATGAAGTCCAAGGACAGCAGCAGGGGCAGCAACAGGGACAAGCTTCCAGGAAGGGTCCTCTTCTCCCAAAGGCAGTGGTGGAGATGGTGGTGGTAGAATTGTTGGTGGTAGCTCTTCCTTCCTGGAGCTCCTCCCACTCCCCACAGGGCAGGGGAGTAGGAGGGAGAGAATCCAGCAGCAGCAGCAGAAACAGCAGGGCCTCCCAGGAGCAGTAGCAGGAAAAGCAGCAGTGCCCAGGGGAGGGGGGGTGGTTCCAGTGAGCAGAAGAACAGGAACAGCAGCAGCAAAGATGGGCCCAGCAGCAAGCCCACAACCTCCTGCCTTCCCCTTCCCCTTCTCTTTCTCTTCCTTCTTCAATCTAAGAGTGAGGGAAGAGAAGGATATACGCTGCAGAATGTTAAGAACTTGTTTCCCTAGTGGCTAGCTGTGGTTACTGCAGAGGAATCAGAGGCACCTGAGATCAATTAAGGGCTAGCCAGGTACCTGATAAAAGCTGCCCCGCCCCAACTAGAGGTTGCACAAGCTGGAGAAGGAGCAGGAGGAGGTCAGTGCTATGCTACAGAAGTTTCTGAAGGTATTGGAAAAGAGAAGGAGATAGACAAACAGAAGTAAAGGCAGAGATTTGAAGAAGAAACCCATCAGAAAGGGAGACTGGGTGAAAAACCTGAAAGGTATAAAGGAAGGGGAAAACAGCCCAGGGGAAAGGAGTGCAGGACTGGGATTTGGTCAGCAGTGCATAGCTGCATCTCTTAGGGCCCTTGGGCTGGGACCCAGAGGAGAGGGTGGATCTGGGTGCCAAACCCCCCTCCTCACACCAGGAGTGACACCTGTGGCAGCTGCTATGGGTGGAAACAAAGAAGGTGACCCTGGTGACCCCCTGTGACCCACTAGCCTTCTAGAGCGTGAGACCCTCTGCCATGAAACTACTGTTGTTTTGTCACATTACCATTCAAACAAAAAAAAATTTTTTAGTCCAAACTAGGCAAAACCTAGTATAGACAGGGAGCAAATTATGCTGGATTAAGGCTCTTTAATCCAGATTAATTTGCTAGTGTAGACATAGCCTGTGACATCTCATGTTTTCTAGCCCAAAATTACACTCCCCTTATAATGCTGTAATATATTACAAATCTATGTGTAATTTGTTGTCCACACCCACCCTCAAGGCTCTTTCAGGTTTAGCAGTAACATGGTTCTAAAATGCTACCAACACTCCTTCCAAAGGTTATTTCTACACCTACACCTCTAATGTAGTTTGAATTAGCATAGCCTTGCCAGAAACCTGCGTCAAACTAGTATGTCCATGCACAGGGACTTGTTAGGTTGGCTAAGGAGAGGTGCAGCCTGGGAAGAGTGGCAACATGGCACCTAAGAAGGGCCATTCCCCCAGCCAATCCCATAAAAACAGGAAGTGAGCTCAGCCTTGTGCCCATTGTGGCTGGCAGGACACAGAGCAAGGAGGTCATGGACGGCACTCAGTTCCCACAACTTGCCAGAGAGGTGCCCAGCAGCTGCTTTACACTGTGCAGTGCCCTCGTTGCCTGGAGCACACTTTTCATGGACTCAGACAGCAGCACCACCACCATGCTGGCCCTGCCAGCTGCAGTGCTCATCATGCTGCCCTCTATGCATGGGAAACCACCAGTGGCTGGTGGTAACGCAGAGTCCTCACCACTTGGCATGATGACCAGTGGCTGCAGAACTTCAGGATGAGCAAGCAGACCTTCCTCAAGCTAGTCCGTGAGCTCACCCCCATCCTACAGTGCAGGGACACATGGTTCAGACCCGCCCTGTCTGTTGACAAGAGAGTGGCCATCGCAGTCTGGAAGATGGCAACCCCAGAGTCCTACCTCGCTGTTGCCCACGACTTTGGCATCATCAGGGCCACCATGAGGACTGCCCTCCTGCAGGTGAGCATGGCCATCAGATGGGTCCTGCTAGCCCCCCTCATCACCCTGGGCAACCTGCAGGACACCATTGATGGCCTTGCTGCATTTGGATTCCCCAACTGTGCAGGCATCTTGGATGCCATGCACATCTCTGTCTGAGCCCCAGAACACCAGGCCAGGGAATCCAGAAACCAGAAGGGCTGCTACTCCATGGTCCTGCAGGCCCTCGTGAACCTCATGAGGGCTCTTCACTAACATTTATGTCAGCTGGCTGGGGAGTGCATGCGTTGCTTGCGTGCTCAGTAGCTGCACTCTGTATAGGCACATGCAGGCAGGCACCTTCTTCTCCCCACACAACATCATGCTCAGGTTCGTGCAGGTGCCCATCCTCATCATGGGAAATGCCACCTACACCTTGCTCCTCTGGCTCATGAAGCCATACACAAACCACATGGACCCCAGCAGTGAGCTGTTCAATAGAAGGCTCAACAGGTGCTGCCAGGTCATGGTGCGTGCCTTTGGATAGCTCAAAGCCCACTGGAGGGCCCTCCTGATGCACCTGCACCTTGCCGAGTGCACCATCCCCAAGGTCATCAGTGCCTGCATCGTGTTTCATAATCTGCATCAACTGCTAGAGGAGATGGTCCCCCAGGTCTGGGAGGCTGAAGCTGAATGCCTCACTGGGCAGTTTGAGCAGCTCAAGGCCTTGCCCCAGATGCAACAAGCCCCGCGGTGAGCAATCAGCATCCGGGAGGTACTGAAGAACCAGTTCCTCAGTGAGGAGCATTGAGAGCTGGGCCTGCCACCAGGCACCCTCACCTGCCCACCCGCCCCCTCCCCATTCCCAAACCAATAAAAACCACCAGACACAAGATAACCGTATAAGGGGTTTTATTTACAAGGAAGGGGGGGGGCAGTGAGGGGTTTTGGGACTTGTGGGGGGAACAAGGGACTTGGGAGAGAATGTGGGATTTGAGGGGGCAGGAAGGCCAGTGTGGGGGGCCACTGCCAGTGCGCTGGGGGACACACCTCAGCCTTCCCTGTGGCCACCCCAGATCCAGAGATGTCAATGGTGAGTGATGTTGGGATCCCTTCAAGCAGCACCCTCAGCTGCTTGGGGGGCAATGTAGTCAGCCAGCCGGTGGACATTGTTCACCAACTCCCACATGGGGCTGCTGAGCTCAATGAGGGTGTGGCTCTGCCACTCCAAGGACATGGTCTGGTACTCGTCCATCTCCACAAAGAACTGGAGCAACTCCTAACCAGCCCTCTGGTGGGCGGACACCTGTTCCCTCCAGGCCTCAACCTGCTCTTCGGCCACCTGGCCCCAGTGCACGAGGTCTTTGAGGAGCTAGTCCTGGGTGTGGTTGGCCCTACTCTTTCACCTGGTGGTGGGTGGCGGGCTCCCTGGAGTGGCACAGTGGGTGGCTGCACAAGTTGCTGGAGAGAAGCAGAGAACAGGGTTAGTCCCATCGGCTAGCTAGCTAGTGCTGTCCCTATGCTTCCTGATCCATGTCCTGTGAGACAGGGCCCCCAAGGTACATATGGTTATGTCATGCTGCCCAGGTCCAGTGCAGTGCTGACAGTGGTGAGCAGCAGTCAGCCCTGCCCTGCACCTGGGGCATCTTCTCAGGCCATGTGCCAGCAGTGTGGGTTGCATGCTGTCGGCCCTTGATACTGCCACCTCTGGTTCCCCCCATCCCCTCTGCCGACAGGCCCCCTGCCTCACTCAGGTCTGGGTCCCTCCCACCATGGCACAGTCCCTGGCCCCTATCCCCTGTGGGAGGGCCTCCACAGTCCCCCATTCCCAGCATCCTACCTGTCCCCAGGCCATGTTCCTCACACTGCCAGTGCCACAGCTAGGCCCAGGCCTGCTCACGTAGAGGGAAGGAGGGAGCACTCACCAACAGGTGCTGCCAAGATCCACCACAATGTCTCCTCTCCAAGCTCCTTCTTGGTGGGGGGGGGCCTCCTCTCCCTCCTACTCCTCCTCTGGGTCGGGTGGTCCCTCTTTGGGAGCAGGAAAGAGCTCTGGGCTGATGTCACCCACCTCCAGGATGACATCTTCATCCACACAGTCCCCCTCCTGCGGGTCGGCCATGTGGAGGGGGGCTCCACGGAGTCCATGCTGCTGGCTGGGAGATAGGTAGCTCTGTGCCATGGCCAGCTCCTTGTAGTAGGGACAGCTGGTGGCATGAGTTGCCCCCCCCCCCCCAGCAACACCTTGCCTCCCAGACCCAGGCATAGTCCTGCTGCATGGCCTTGATTTTCACCCACACCTGTTCACTGTTATGGGCATAGCCCTTGGCTGCCAGAGCCTGGGAGATGTCTGATTAAATCTCCCGGTTGTGGTGGCTCTCCACAACCAGGCAAATGTGTCCTTGTCCTACCAGATGCTGAAGAGGCTGAGGACTTCCTCGTGGCTCCACATGAGAACTCACCAATGGCCCTGGCTCACAGTGGTGACCTCTGCCATGGCTGCCCAGGCTGCACAACAGCAGGCTGTCTGGGCAAGGTGTGCCTGTGAGGGTGGGGAGGGGCGGTGGCCAGGGCAGGCACTTCCTTCCTGGTGCCATGCACCCTAGGAGGAAGAAGGTCAAACCATGTTTAGTTTAAACAAACAGTTAGTTCAAACTAATAAGTTCGAACTAACCATTAGTTTGAACTAACCAGCAGGTTTTACTAGTTTGAACTAAGCATTCCTTAGTTTGAACTGAGGAATGCCTCCGTTCAAACTAATGAAAGACTAGTGTAGACAGAACTAATTTAGTTTGAATTAAGCCTCTTTAATTCAAACTAAATTGCCAGCGCAGACATAGCCAAAGAGATTTCAATAACCTTTTCAAAGAGTGAGCAAAGACTCTTTTTATCAGAAGGCAATTTGCTCAGCCTTCATAATCTTGATAGCAAGTTCTTTGGTGATTTGGAGAAGTGGCAGCAATTGTGTGGTGTATAAAGTAATTCATTAATTTGTAAATCTGTCCAGATACTCTGTGAATTCTTTGGGAGCCTCCTGAATGAAGGTTCAATGCTCCATAGATAAAAACAAATATAAATATAGCTTACTCTTTAAACTGGCAGAACAGAATTTCTCAAGAACTTGTTTCAGAGAAGGTCTAAGGCCAAAATATCCAACCTAACCCTGACACTAACTATCTACTCACTACGAAAAGATACAGGCAGGATGTTAAGTATCCAAATAAGTGACACAAGTAATGATTAGTTGTAGAATATTCCAGATACTGCCTTTGCATTCAGCTGGCATACCAGAGAAAGTTGTTTTTACTCATGGGGAGTGAAAATAAAGGAAATCGGTGAATAAAAATTAAGACTCGTAAATTGCCCTTGACTTTCTCACAAATCGGTGGGTTAGCTACAGTAACTGTCCTTCTTCGAGATGGGCTGCTTGGATCCATTCAGTATTAGGTGTCTCCGTGCCGGAGCGCCGGATTGATCAGGAAAAAACTTGTCCTAGCCTGTCAGAAGAGAGGAGGCAGCCACCGCCCCACATGCCACCCGTGGCTACATATACAGCCGCCTCCCCGTCCCCTCATCAGTTCATTGGAGTCACCAATTCCAGAAGCAGGGACAGAGGGGCGGGACCTGAATGGATCCAAGCAGCCCATCTCAAAGAAGGACGGTTACTGTAGGTAACCCACCGTTCTTCGAGCGCTACTCAGATGCATTCAGTATTAGGTGACTACTAGCCATGCTGACGGATGGCAGGTGGAGTTGGTACTTCTGCCTTCAGCACAGCAACAAGCCCCAAGAGGCAGACCCTCCACCAAGACACTTGCCGAAGAAAAGCGGCGAGCAGGCCTAACGGCCCAGAGGGGCAAGGGCTAAGGGTCCACCAGAACAGGGCAGGCCCAAACCCACCGAGGCAGATAGTATATAGGTCGGGCCAGGTCACCTGGGTTGAAGAAGGGATGCAATCTAAAAACAGATTGCATAGGTGCCCTGCCTAAAAGGGAAGTACGGAACGTAACTGGCCAACAAGTCTGGCCTAGGTCATGCCACGTGGATGCGCAAGAGAAAAACGTTAAAGGCTAGCAAATGGGACTAGCCGAATGGGGACGTCCCGAAATCAGCGGATACTGAGGCGGGTACTATATGTGCGAGGACACTCGAAGGGGTAGGGCCTGCGCTGTTTTCTGACGTATGGTTCACAACAAGGTGTTCCACTTCTGGGATTTTTGGTGTCCCCAGCCATACTTTGGTGGGGTTGGGGTACCGTGGGTGACCCCGAAGGTGGTAGACCAAGGTGAAGGTTCCTGAGGTGGGTCCCTAGTTCCCACTAGATTACCAGGAGGTAGAGATGAGGAACAATGCGAGGGTGGGGAAAAAAGGGGGAAATGGGCCATACCTAAGGCCCTTACAGCGGAAAAACCCACTCTATATGCACCTTCCCAATAATGGCTTCCCAGGCAGCTGTATTCCCATACAGATGTGTCCCCTTCATTGCGCAGGATGATCCTGTCGGGAGGGGTTGAGGTCACAGTGCAGGATGCAGCAGTGTGACCAGGGATGTCCCCCTCTTTCCCCTGACCCGGATAGGCAGGGTCCTACCTGGGACACATGTCATGGCCATAGGCACAGTCCTATTATGGGGAGTCTTCGGATGTGTGTGTCTCGGAGCCCCGCTGAAGCTAGGCTACAACGAGATGCGTCTCCATCCCTTGGCAGGGGTTAGGGTGGGGAATGCAGTGGGAAGTATTTGGGAAGGGAAACTGTTGCAGTGGGAGAGGGGCGGTTTCCGTTGGGGAAGTTGCTGCTTAAGGGGAAAGGGTGGTGACTACAGTGTTGGGTATGTGCACCGTAGATGGTTGTCATTGTGTTGTCAAACCGCTGATGCTGCAGGAACCAGGCCAGAGGAATAAGAAGGCAGGGCCTGGAAGGTTCCTGGCAGACCTGTCCCTCTTATGTGGGGGGAGTAGTGGTGCCTTAGGTCCCTTGCACCCTTAAGTCAAGGGGGTAGCAGTACCCCGAGGGCCCGCACCTTTGGGAGGGTGAATGAAAAACCTTCTGCTCGCCACAAATGCAACAGAAAGAAGCAAGGGGCTGACCCACCCGAAGAGTTGGGAGCTAAGTTGGTGGGGTGGCACCGGGAGGGAGAAGGCCGAAATACTTGGCCTCTCCCCACAGATCTTGGGCTGTGCCCACCACTGAGAGAGTTTCAGGGAGGAACAGGGCATTTCCTTCAAAAGACAGGTCCAAGACTGCCTGCTGTGCGTTAGGGGGCACTCTAGCCTCCCTAAGCCAAGCTGCCCTGCGGAGAGTAACCGCCGAAGCCATGGTATGGGCAGCAGTGTCCACTGCATCATGGGCTGAAAGAAGGAGGTCCTGTGAGATTGTGTTACCTTCATCCAGGAAGGCATGATAGTTGTCCCTGGCCTTGGGCGGGAGCATGTTCCTAAATCTCCCAAGTGACTCCCAGACATCCAGCAGGTACCTGCTGGTTATGGCCTGGTTGTTTGCCACTTGCAATTGAAGGACCAATGAAGAATACACCTTGCGGCCCAGCAAATCCATTTCCCTGTTCTCCCTAGAGGAGGGGAAGGGGTCTCTAGGAGGATCTCTGGTCCCTGTTGCCATCTGGACCACGTCCCAAGGGGGAACTGGGTGGCCAGGGAGTGAGGGGTAGTCCGGTTCTGGTACCCGATACTTCATGCTCGCCGTATCCGAAACCGGGGGAACGGAGCATGGGTGCTGCCACTGGGAGCGTGCAAGGTCCCATATGCTCGCGTGGGGTGGGATTGCTAAGGACACCGTGGAGGTGAACGCCAGCCTGAACAGAGTATCAGGGGGAAGGCTCAGAGGCTCCAGCTGCATACCTAAGTGGGCCGTAGCTCAGCACAGAAGGTTGAAGTGTGCCAAGAGGTTCCCCATAAAGGCTTCTGGTGCCGGGGACAGCACAGCACCGGGAATTCATCAGGGAGGGGAGGGCATTCCCTCGGGGGACCATTCTTGCACCTGAAAGCAAAAGGGGGACGCTGTTCAGCGCCGGGGCCATTTAGAGCCCCTGGAGGGCCCTTCTTCCGGGCTGGAGCCGGGGGAAGGGGGTTGAGATTCCCAGCCCTGTGCCAGTGGTGGAGTAACACCTGCCCCCATAGTGGGGGGAGAGGGGGACCGTCCCTTTTGAACCTAGGCCAGCTTGCCCCTCCTGATTAGAGGTGGGGCAGGGGGAGTCGGGAGGAGCAGCAGGGCTCATGCTGCCTCCATCACCTCCGGCATGGATGGGACGAGGATCTCTCCCGCATGGGTCACAGGCAAGTCCTCACTGGGGAAGGGAGGACTGCTCGGGCGGGAAGACTCCCACTCCGTCGGCACTGGACTCTGCAGTGCTGAAGGTGGGGTCAGCCAGTGCTGAGGTGAGGTCGGCACCTGTGAGGCTGGGCTATCCCGGGTTGTCGGCACCAGAGGTGATACAGTACGGTGCCGAGGTGAGCCCGGTGCCAATGGTGCTGGGCTGACTGGGGATGACCTCAGCTGGTGCCAGGGCGAGCCCAGAGCCAATGGTGCTGGGCTGCCTGAGGGCGACCTTGATTGGTGCTGAGGTGAGCCTGGTGCTATTGGTGCCGGGCTGGCTGATGGTGAACCCGATCGGTGCCGAGGTGCCAGATCAGTGCCGCAGTGCCAGAGTCGGCACCGAGGTGGTGCAGCGGCAGTGGACACCAGTGGCACGCTGCTGCATAGGCGCCAGCACTGAGCTGGCTCTCGGGGCTGGGCTCAAACCCAAAGCCTTGGGTGAAAGGTGCTGAGCCTCCTCCGAGGCTAGGGCGCGGCGTCGCTGTTCCCTCTCCTTGATGGTCCGGGGTTTAAAGGAGAGACAAATGGAACATGCCGAGACCATGTGGTCTTTGCCCAGGCACCTGAGGCACTTCCCGTGGGGATCATCCCTGGGGAAGGCCTTGCCGCATTCGGCACAGGGTTTGAACCCTGGCATGATTGTAGGCTGTTTCAGTCCAACAGTGGAAGGCTCTTGTAGTGGAATTAAATCCACAAAGAGATTCTCCTGGTCAGGCGAAAAGCTGATCTCGGACAGGCTGCTTGCGATAGCATGGAGCAGACGTTCCAGATCCGACGCGCGAGCCAGAAGAAATGAAACTGAGGAGAGGGGGAGGCGGCCATATATGTAGCTGCGGGTGGCGTGAGGGGTGGTGGCCGCTTCCCCTCTTCTGACAGGCCAGGACAAGTTTTTTCCAACCAATCTGGCACTCCGGCACAGAGACGCCTAATACTGAATGCATCCGAGCAGCACTTGAAGAAGAAATGTTTTCCAGTGCTGCCCACTTCCTATTTGTAGCTCTTAAACGTCCACAACCATGTGGAATTTTTTACATGGGGCGGGGAGGCAGGAGTGGGAACTTTGATGAAGGCTACAAATCTGCATTTACCTTGTTTTGTTCTGCTAAGGCTTCATCTCATTCCACATGTAAAGCGTGAGACCCCTGCATAACTAGTGTTTTTGACATTTTTAAATGCAGTGACTGTAACCCGAAGAATGACAATAACATGTTATGTGCAGTGTAGTTGTAGCTATGTCCATGCCAGGATATTGAAGAGAGTAGACAAGGTATGTGACATAAAATCTTTTACTGAACTAACTTCTATTGGTGAAAGAGACAAGCTTCTGTGAACTCTGTGTAGTTCAAAAGTTCGTCACTCTGGCTAACAGAAGTTAGGCCTATAAAAGATATTACTTCACCCACCTTCTCTCTCTAATAACAAAAAAACATACTTGACTCTTCTTGAATGACCAGACTCTAAAAACACACACTCTAAAAATATAATGGACCTATGTTCTTGGTCCCACGCAATTCAAAATTACTGTATCATTAGACATTCTCTCTGCATCTCTCGCCACCCCATTTACACATTCCTGTTTTTTCACCTCTGACTAACTGCATGCTAATAGCAAGCAATTGTGTAATCCCTTTGCCTTGTGTGATTCTCTAGTCCAGTGCTTCTCAACCTTTTGTGGGTTGACACACACTAGGTGGTATGTCACAACTCTACAGGAAACACCAGCCCATTCCCCTACCCCCCCAGGCCAAATCCAGCCATCTCCCAGGCCCTCCATGACACACTTACAGCTGTGTAGTGACACAATAATGTGTCCCAACACGGTGACTGAGAACTGCTGCCAAGCCTATATGCATTCCTCTTTGGAATAAAAGAAAATGCCTGGGTTAAACCTGTTGCATCAGATTTGAAAAGAATTGCTTCCTTCTAGCTGAGACAGGCTCAAGCTGAATGCTGATTTTACTGGGAGAGCCCTTGGGAGGCTTCCTTTCGAGTCCCATAAGTGGACAGGTTTGTTAGAGTTTTGGTCATTCTAAAAATGCCTGTGGTGTTGAAATTTATTGTGAGAGTGCAGTGGATCTTCATTTTGAAAACTGATTGCGTAACCCAGTGTTCCCTCTAAGCTGTGCAGCCATGCGGCCCACGCCACTGTCCAGCACAGGGACAGCTGCCGGCCATGCATGGCTGGCAGCTGTAATCCCTGGCCAGTGGATGACAGTCTTCGGGCCAGCTGAGAGCTTCTCTGAGACGGTAGTTTTTAAAATTCCCAGCTTGGAGTAAGCTCTCAGTGAGCATATGCAGAGCCTCTGTGCATGCTCAGTGAGACCTTCCTCTGGCTAGAGGAGCGGCGGGGGGCCAGGCCACCTGGCTCCAGCAGCCAGGTGAGGGGGGTGATTGGGGACAGGGCAGGAGCAGCCAGCCATGAAAAGGGACGGAGGGTTGGAGGGAAGATGGGGTCAGGTCGACTGGGGGCCAGGATTGGGCTGACTGTGGGGGGTGACCAGGAAAGTGGGGGGCAGGATTGGGCTGGGGGACAGAATTGGGCCCGCGCAGGAGTGGGGCACAGCAAGCAACGTAAATTGCTCAGCTGCCTTAGGGCCTTAGACTCTAGAGGGAACATTAGCACTGCTGTACCATGGAATTTTCAGCAGATCTTCTTGGATATTTGATTGCGAAATGTTTTTACTGTGCTTTGTAGGTATAAAGGGATATTTAAAGGCTAGGCAATATTAATAATGATGTGTTTTTTCATGAAATCATAGACATAGTAGAGAGAGAAAATTTCCACTAGCACATTTTAGTTCATCTCTTAAGCAGTACTGGATTGTTGCCTACTGGTTAGTGATCTTTCCAGCCTCACTTCAGATGTCTCAAGTTATGGGGCATCTATCATTCTTCTCAGAAGACTATATTACAGTTTAATAGAGCACACTGGGAGGAAGTTTTTAATATTGAGCCTAAATTTTCCATATCTTAATTTAATTTAATGACTCGTAGTATTTATACTCCTAAGAACAATTCTCTTTCATTGGTATTTTCACCACCCTTCAAGTATTTGTAGACAGCTATCACCAGCAAAAGAAAAGGCAACACTGGCCAGCTCAACACCTCCCTCCAAATACTTGAAGATGTGCAGTCTGATATTAAATACCCACAGTCACAATAGTAGAACAACAACAATTGGGTGTTGCACTGAGAATCATCTTACTACACACAAATGAGCTCGATACAGAATAAGAAATGCTCATAAGAGAGCAGAGGAGGCATTAGCCTGGTGCATTTGCCAAAGGGAAATATAATTTTGAATGTTTTTAAATTGAGGTAAGTTTTTTGAGGCTGTAGTGTAGAAGAACTGGGTAGTGTCCCTTCACATAGTTTGGGAGCTCTCCCACTGATCATCACCGTAACCCCTGTTGTAAGATCACATGAACTTTATAGAACAGCCACATATATATATAGCTAGTCCTTGAATGTTTGTATCTAGTCAATACGCATTATTATTTGTGTCTATGTAGTTTCCTCATATTCCTAGTGTTGTGTAGAGCAAAGACAGTGCAAACATGTAGGATTTGCTCCAGGTTTTCAGAATCCTGTTCTCAGTGATATGCACTTTTTTCTAAACTAACTGAGAAATTATTGGATTTTGAAGCCTACCCTGGTGTTCTGCTCTTTTGCATGATGAGATGTTCCTTCTCCTCTCTTGAGTCTTGTAGAATTAGGTGAGGTGCATTACGGTTAATAACTCACAGGGCCGGCCCAAGGTTTTCTGGCACCCTAGGCGCCTGTGATTTTGGTGCCCCCAAAGGGGGATGCGGTGCCCAGGGCAATCAGCCTGTGTGGCCCTCCTCACTGCCCCCCCCCCATGCTGGGGCGGGTGTAGGCCAGCCCAGAGGCTAGCCCTGCTCCCACCCCTCCCCTGAGCAGGGGTGGAGCAGGCTGGTCTGGGGCTGTGCTTTGCTCTCCTGCCCAGCCTCTGGGCCAGCCCACCCTGCCCGCAGGTCAGGACAGCTGGCCCAGGGGAGGGGCAGGAGAGCGGAGCCTGGCTTCTGGGCTGGCTGTTCTCTGCCTTGGGGGTGAAACAAGCTGGCCCAGTGCAGAGGCCAGCTGTGTGCGCACCAAAAGGAGCGGGCAGGGGAAAGCACATCTGTGGGGGGCAGCGGTGCAGGTCACACACTGCCCTGCTCACGGCAGGACAGCCCAGAGCCCACGGAACCACAGGGCCAGGGGCAATCGCCCCCCTACCCTCCCCCCAAAGGATAGCTCTGCTTCTGGGGAGTGCCCTTGGTGCCCCCTGTTGTTTGGCACCCTAGGCAACTGCCTAGGTCACCCCTGTGGTAGGACTGGCCCTGGTAACTCAGTATGTTTCTGTTTCAATTTCTGTGGAAGAAAACAGCAGAGGTCATCACAAACATACAAGATCTTTAAACATTACACAGAGAAGCACAGTGGGTTCATACTGAAGATTCCATTTTACAGTGATTTCCTCTATATTATCTGCTTCATTCAGATTGCCAACTAGACCTAGGAAAAATAAACCACAAAAAAGAACAATTAACATTTATTTGCAGTGGAGGTAAACTATTTGCAAAGTAGTGTTACCTGCAGCCACTTCAAAATAAAGGATGATTTTAGCTGGCATTTATTTAACTGGGCACAGATAACCCAGTATTTAAGATGTAACCCCAGAAGGTGTAATTAAATATAACCCACTGAAGTAAACACCCAGTAAAGATACTACATAATACAGCACAACAAACAAGGAGTCTTGTGGGACTTTTAAAGACTAACAAATTTATTTTTTTGTTTTTGCTGTACTAGACTAACATGGCTACCTCTTTGGAACTTGCCTACTAATAAAGGTATTGTCAGGCGTCATATAGGTGTTAGATTTAATAACTGCACTTCAAAGAACAAGGTAATGGCAATAATATGCAAACTTTACATTAAAGAAGCAGCCTCAAGAAGACCATGGAGTTGATCTGGATTCTGCATGTGATTTTCTTGTTATCAGAAAACAGCAATGGATACTTTCCAAGGACGGGGAAGAGAATTTGTTACAATCTACTCTTCCTTTACTGTGCCCATGCTGGCTAGAAGTCTGTTCAGTTAGTTGGGAATATCAGGTTGGAGACCCTAGGAATGCCTGAGCTCAGAGCAGACATGTACTAACAAACTATGCATTTGCCTTGAAGGTGTCCTCAGGTTTAGTAGGTTAGCTCTTCCCCATAGTACGTCATTGTGCTCTGTCCGTTCAGGGATCAACACATCCTCCAGAGGAGTTACCTTCCCTAATCTAAAATAGGAGAGACACACCTTTATTTTTTGAAACAATTTACAGGCTATGGCTACAGACAGAGGAAGTCAGGTTTTGTGTACTGAGGCAAAATCAGTGTCCAAGGGTATCAGTCTGAGGCCAGTGTGGTTTTCATGGCCAGCACTTTTGGAAAATTAATTTCTGCTGAATAGGGCCTGTAGCAGAAATGGCGTGATCGCAGGGCCGTCCCTAGGGGGGTGCAGGGCCCCAGGCGAATCACCATCTGCGGTGTCCCCAGTCAGTCCCCTGGCATGAGAGGCGGGGCAGGCCCCTGCTCTGGCCATCCCATGCCAAAGACTGGGTGAGCTGGCAAAAAGTGGAGGCCTGATTCAGCACTGCCAGTCCACCGCCTCCCCATGCATGCTGCTTTCAGCTCTGTGCCAGAGCAGAGGGGAGGGGAGGTAGCGATACGGGCCCTGCGCTGCCTCCTGCCCCCTCCTTGCTGCTCCAGCACAAAGCCAAAAGCAGCACGCATGGGGAGAGGGCGGACCAGCAGTGCTGAACAGGACTACCACTTTTGGCCAGCTCAGCTGGTCCCTGGCATGGGAGGGGCAGCGGTGCAGGCCCCACAGAGCCCCCAAAGCATGGGGCCCTGGGTGGCTGCCCCACTTGCCCTACCCTAGGGATGACCCTGATCCCATGGTATGGTTAGGAATAGTTTGGGGCTTTTTAAGTGAGACTTTTGCATTTGTTTTCCCAGACAACGTTGACAACTGCAATACTAAAGGGCTTGAATAAGGCAAAATCTCTTACAACAGAACGTTATGGTATTTAAATTTTTAACAATGGCATTATTTTAATGTATGTGTTTACTGTGAGTATATAATTTACATTTTTATTAAAAATACCTTAACAAATGAGTATAGATTTTCTACTAACATTTAGAAGCAGAAAGTAGAATATTCACATGAGAGTTAAAGACTCAAGGTTAAATTCTAGTCTCATGTAACAGTGCAAATGCAATAACTTCTGTGTAAGCTGAAGTGGATATAAATCAAGGCAGAATTTGCCCTGATAGTATCAATAAGATTAGGGATCTATATAGTACAGTAAATGTCAGAAATATGTTATATTAGCTCCATATGTAACACAGCACTTTCATGAATGCTTCCTACCCAGGTAGCTCATTCAGTTCACTTCATTTCATTCACCCTACATTACAGGGGTTAAAGTAAGCTGGAATGGCCCAGAACACCATTCCAGGGCCCACTACCTTTAGGGGCTCAGCTTTCCGGGCCCTCTAAAAATAGGAAATGGTGCTGGAACACTGCATGCCGGGGCCCGCCATTTAGAAATAGCAGGCCCCAAAACACAGCGTTCCAGTTCCATTTTCTATTTTTAGGGGCCCAAACACTAGGCCCCTAAAAATAGCAAGCCCTGGAATGGCATTCTGCCGTGCAGTCCCAGAGGCGGGGGAGGGGTGTGTGCAGGCTGCATACTGTATTTACTTATTTATAAGCAGAGATTTTTTTTATGCCTGAAAATTGGCTTCAAAACAGGCACTCAGCATATACACAGGTCTATATTGTAGACAGCCCCAGCCCAGGAGTTTCACTCGGCATGCTCCAGGGGCAGCCACCTTGGGCAGTGCGCCTGGGCTTGGGTTAGAGTTAGGAGGGGATCCTGGCATCTGGAGCAGCCAGGTAAGGGGTTGGTCTGGGGGTTTCGGGGGGGTGGTCTGGAAGGCTGGGAAAAGTGGCGGCAGGGGTTGGGGGGTGACAGGGAAAAGGGTGGAAGGGGTGTTGGGGAGCAGGGGAACTGCAGCGGGGAGTGGAAAAGGTGGCAGCGAGCAGGGAAACAGCAGGGGGAACAGACAGAGCAGGGAACAGCAGGGGGAATGGACGGGGCAGGAGAACAGCAAGGAGAGCAGGCAGAGCAGGGGGAGAGCACCAGGGAGTGGAGAGAGCAGCAGGGGACAGGGGAAAGGCAGCAGCAGGGGTTTAGCAGTTAGGGAGGGTGTCGTGTACTCCGGCGAAGATAGCAGCGCTGGGTGGGGGGTTTAGGGGCTGAGGCCAAAAGGGGACCTTGGCTTATACATGGGTCACCCATTTTTGCTTCTTTTGGGGGCTCAGAATTGGGGGGTCGGCTTATACGTGAAAATGTGTGGTAGTTTGCTGGCCCAGCGTGTGGCTGCCTGTGAGTACTGGGGAGGCCTGATTCGCACTGGGGGGGGTGGGTATTGGGGGCTGGGGGTGGATTTTGGGGACAGGGGACTGGATATTGGGGGCAGTAGCTGGTGTGAGGGCAGGAGCTGGGGTGGGGTGAAGGCTTTCGGGGGGCAGAAGCTGGGGTGGGGGTAGGCGGGTGGGGGGGCTGGCATTTGGGGAGCAGGAGCTGGTGTACATGAGGGGGCCCCACCCATGGGGGAGGGTTCCAAGGCCCCACAAATTATACTTTAACCCCTGCCTACATACATACAATATTCATGAGTGAATTCATATTGGAACCTAACACAGAAAAAGAGAACATTTAACAGTTCATTTCTGTGGCCAATCAGTTTCTTAATTCCTTTTCTTATTAGTAGCCAATGTTCCCTCTGAGCCACATGGCTGCGTGGCCGCGCACGCCCTGGCGCTGCCTGGAGCAGGGAACACTGCCGCCCATGCACAGCCGGCACCTGCAGTCCCTGCCCGAGAGCTCCTCTGAGCTGGGAGTTTTTAAGACTCCCGCTCAGAGTAAGCTCTCACTGAGCTTGTGCAGACTCTCTGCACATGCTCAGTGAGCACTCCTCCAGCTGGAGGAGCAGCCAGGGGACTGGCCACACTGCTCCTGCAGCCAGGTAAGGAGGCCCTAACCTTCCCCTTTCCAACTTGGGGGGGAGGTGGGGAAGCATGGACTCTCAGGCCCAGAGGCTGCTCCACCCGCCTGCCTGCCTGCCCGGCCTCCTGGCAGCAGTGGCAGAGCAGCCAGCCCAGCCTACCCCCAGCCGGTTGTGCCTCCGCAGGGGACAGAGGGGGCCGGCGCTGAGCTCCAGCATGCAGGGTCAGGGCCCTGGAGTGGCCCGCTCCCAAAGAGTTTGGGCTGCTTTGTCCCCACCCCACCCCCAGCCTGAATAGGCCTGATCCATGGCCCGGGGGAGCCAGGGGCAAAGTGGCCTAAACTCTTTGGGAGCTGGCTGCTCCAGGGCCTCAACCCTGCACACTGGAACTCAGTGCCAGCTCCCTCTGCCCCCCTGGAAGGCACGGCCGGTGTAGGCTGGTTTGGCAGTCCGCCCCACTGCCAGGAGGCCAGGTAGGCAGCGCAGCTTCTGGCCCTGGTGGTCCCTGGCGCCCTGCTCCCCCGTAGCAGGGAGAGCGGGGGGGGCAGGATTGGGCCCATGGGGGAGCAGCAAGCAATCTGTGTTGCTCAGCTGCATTCAGGCTTTCAAGGGAACATTGTCTATGCTGTATTAAGAGCTTTTATTTTTCTGGTTTTTTTCTTTTGCCTCATCCATGGCCATTTGGCCCTGTCCTATCAGGAATTCCATATGTCAAGTGCCTGTCAGACCCAGCCCATAATCTTGTGTTTGTGACATCACAGTCTAGCATTAGTTCTCTTATTATGTGATTGCTACCACAGTTCCAAAAGGCATTTTGTAGTACAGTCAGTTCCAAACCCACTGTACCTTGTCTTATATGTTACATGGCCTTTATAAGCACATGCACTGTAGGAAGGAGAGTTTTGTCGTAAAGTCACTGACCTGGGACTCAGGGGACCTGGATTCAGTTCTCGGTGCTACTACAGACTTCCTGTGTGTCCTGGGACAAGTCACAATCTTTCTGTGGCCCAGCTCCCCATTTGTAAAATGGGAGTTGTACTTTGTTCATCTTACATTCTGTCTGCCTCATCTATGTATTGTAGATTTTAAGCTCTTGAAGGTAAATAATGTCTCTTACTACATATGCACTACACAGAGTGCCTAGCACAACGGGACCCTGAATTTGAGTTGAACGGGAGGTAGTAAATATTTTAATGTTATAAAATTCAGACTGTCCACTTCAAACATTTTCTTCCATTTTTCTGCTCACCAGATTAAAGGCAACTAGTCTGTTGGCTACAGTCTTTCCTTTATGAAACCATTCTTTCAAGGTGTTGGGCAAATTTCCTGCCGGAGCCAATATGCTCAAAGCTCTCTTGAACCAAAGAACTAGTCTTGTATATAACTGTAACAATCCAAGTGGATGGAAAACCAAGTCAATATACTATAAAATATAGCACAAAGGTAATGAAAGGCATGAAGACTTTCTCAAACCCTGGCATGAGCAGATGTAACCCATATGCCTAAAACAGGCCATCTCTTTGAGACCTATTCAGGGTGGGTTACTGTTGCTGGGCAAATTAGCAGCCCAGAGCCCAGAACTTTCTGGTAACAGGGAGTGCTGGCATTTTGAGGATGCTCCATAAGGTTTGTAATTGTTGATGTGGTGAGAAGCCTGAGAGCAACAGCCCTGAGAGTAGCAACTACAGAGCCCTGCAACGAGAAGAGTCCGAGGGCGCAGTGTGTGACTGAGGGGAAAAAAGACAGCTGAGCCAGGAGTAGACAGCTAAGTGTTTTTTCCCTCCTGTGGGGCATTTTGCCGCAGCATTTTCTCCTATGTGACTGATGGCTGGGTAACCAGTAAACAAACTGCATGGTGCTGGTTCCAAAGGAGAAAGAAAGGCCTTCATGGATTCCTACAGAAGATTCCTGCAGCCAGAGAAGAGGATTATGACTTCTTCCCACTCAAGCCTCAGGGACTTGAACAGAGACTGCAACTGAGATAAGGGTGACTCTGCCTGAACTTTGGAACTCAGGTTTCTTTCCATAAGGACTGTTCTATTTAGATTCATTGTTTTCTCAGGATAAGATTTAAGTTAGTAATGAATAAAGTTCATTGTTATGGGGGGACTAGTAGACACATTGGAGGGCAAGGACAGGATTCAGGGAGACCTATATAAATTGGAACAGTGGGCCAATAGAAATCTTATGAGGTTCAATAAGGACAAGTGTAAAATCCTGCACTTGGGACAGAAAAACCCCATGCACTGCTACAGGCTGGGGAACATTCAGCTAAGTAGCAGCAGTGTAGAAAAGGACCTGGGGGGTCATGGTGGATGGGAAGCTGGCTCAATGTTCCCTCTAAGAGGCGCTGGCAGCTGAGCAACTCATGTTGGTCGCTGTGCTGCCCCCCCATGGGCCCGCTCCTGGCTGGCCCTTCCCCGCTCCCAGCTGCCCTCCCCACCCCTGCGGGCCCACTCCTGGCTGCCCCCCTGCTCCTGGCGCCCCCCCACAAGCCCGCTCCCCGCTGCCCTGCCGCCCCCACAAACTTAGCATGTGGCTGGAGCCGCACAGCCCAGCCACAGCTCCTGGGGCCAGAGAAGCTCTACGAGCATGCTCAGATTTTCTGGGCATGCTCCGTTAGAGCTTCTCTGGGTGGGAGTTTTGAAAACTCCCTGCTCCACAGGAGCTCTATGGAGGGACTCTGGCTGCCGGCCATGCGCTGCTGGCAGCCTTCTCTGCGCTGGCGGCTTAGCGCAGCCCGCCGGCGCAGCTTAGAGGGAATATTGAGCTGGATATGCGTCAGCAGTGTGCTCTTGCTGCCAAAAAGGTCAATGGCATACTGGGCTGCATCAAAAGAAGTGTTACCAGCAGATCAAGGGATGTGATCATTCCCCTCTATTCTGCACTGGTGAGGCCACATCTAGAATACTGTGTTCCGTTTTGGGCTCCCCACTACAAAAAGGACAGGGACGTGCTAGAGAGAGTTTGGCAGAGGGCAACCAAAATTATTAAAGGGCTGGAGCACAAGCCCTATGAGGAAAGACTGAGAGCATTAGGCTTATTTAGTCTGCAGAAGAGAAGATTGAGGGGGGATTTGATAGCAATTTTCAACTACTTGAAGGGATGCTCCAAGGAGGATGGAGCTCGACTATTCTCAGTAGTAACAGAGGACAGAACGAGGAGCAATGGTCTCAAGTTACAGTTAGGGAGATCGAGGCTGGATATTAGGAAAAACTTTTTTACTAGGCGAGTGGTGAAGCATTGGAATGAGCTGCTTAGGGAGGTGGTGGAATCTCCATCTTTGGAGGTGTTTAAGGCCCAGCTGGACAAAACTATGACTGGGATGGTTTAGTGGGAGTGGTCCTGCCTCTGGCGGGGGGTTGGACTAGTTGACCTCATGAGGTCCCTTCCAACCCTATGATTCTATGGTTACCTTAAGTTGTATTTTAATATTAGATGGTAACTGAGCAATCTTCACTGTGTGTCCTTCACAAACTGGATCCTGGGTCTCCAGCTGCTTTTTCCAGGGGTTTAATCTCTTTTAGGCAGCGGAAAGGAGCAAGTGAATGAATTCTAGCCCACCTGAAAGTTCTAACCCACCACACAAGCAGCCCGATAAAAGTGCATTGGCCAAACTTTCTGCAGTGAGGAAGCGTCACCCAGTGGCCACTTAAAAAGGTGCATTATTTACTATGAGTACATTTGATGAATCTCAAGCCTTTCTTCAAATTTCAAACATGAAGAATTAGCCAAAACAAATAGATCTGTTAATAACAGATTTTTTCCCTGTAATCATTTCCAGAGGAATCAGAATTGTGGGGGAGCCCAGAAATTATTTTTTCCCTCAAATTTTTGGTGAATTCAATAGCATGCACTTAAATCCAGAATCTAGGCCCTCAAATTATTATAACAACTAAAAACACAACTCACAGAACAGGATTGTGGAAGGCATTCGAAACTAGCAGGGTGCGGTGGCAGTTATGATTTAGTGCTTCTGTGTTCATGTTAGCTGAGGCTATCTCATGGTTAATCAGGAACAGAGCCTCACCTGAAGCTTCGATATTTTCTCATTTTCTTGGGACTCTGTACTGACTGACTCCATCTTCAACACGTGTTTAAAAGAAGCACAAAAGAGAGTGTTACATAGGAAAGCAGGAGAAACTTGAGAACCTCAGGATACTTGGAATTTTCACATCCCAAGAGGGCTGCATGGTGGATCCTGGCGATGCTCAGAGAATTAGCACATTCAGGGAAAGAGAAAAGTACAATTACACATTAGGAAGGAAGTGGAAGAAATTAGTATAACTTCATGAGGAATTAAGTTTTTCATCTTGAGAGTTCAAGGAAGAGTGGATCACATTGATGTTTGGTTTGTTCAGGGAACCAACCTTGTTAATGTGAATCTATAAAACTTGGACTGTCTTTTGCCAGTTTATCTTCCAGTTACAAGGAAATTTGTTTCTCAAATATTGTTATCTTTTGGAAACAGTAACTGTGCAAATTTTAGTAGGCTTTGAAGTGAATGGGTAATAATAAAACTTTCCAGTTCACTGAAGTGGCTCACTCCATTCATTTTTCAAAAGAACACCAAATGAGGTCACATGCCCATTCCACAGACTTTCTTGACAAATGACTGAAAGGGACTAGACCTTCACTGTCCTAATATGGAATTTCCCTTCTTAGAATGTGCAGAAGAATCTCTTAAGCAGGAAACAGAATGTAATAAAATAGCACATATTGCTATTTTTCCTTACATGGTATTTTAACCCCTCCCTTGCATTCACATGATCTGGCAGAGACTGAGATTTCCTGTTTTCTTTGCAAACCTAAGTCATCTATGTGAGTCTGAAAAATGAATGCACTGAAGGATGATTAAAGATGATGGATGATAGATAAAGGATAGACTAGATGAAGAGCTGTTTCAATATTTTAGAACAGAATGAGAAGCTGAAAAAGAAAGATGAGTAGTTACACTGAATAGGTTTTATGTCTTTGTAATAGAATAAGAGTATAACAGTAACCCTTAGAAGACATGAGGGATTTGACTCCCTCCAATAATCGCTGGTGGAATCTGGAGTAGTAAATGAAAAGCTAAAGCCAGAATTAAACCTCCTCCAAATGGCATGCATTGGAGCCAGTGTTTGTCACTCATCTTGCTTCAGACAAAGGCAGCATGCATGTATGTATATTAAAAATAGTCAATCAAAATGTGTTGTATTGTGCATGTCTCATTTTCATTCTGTGATCCTGGGGGGCATTGTCTGGATTTTGCCATCCTTTGAAGCATAACCCTTCTCGGTTATGGGTCTTTTCCAGGAAAAACTTTGAAAATTGCTCTGATTCAATGTGTTGTTTTTTACTTTTCTACAGAATCATGTTGTACACTTCCACCATAAACTGTGTGTTTGCCTCATCATCTTCCCTGACCGCAGCATGAAAGACTGTGCCCCTCTGGGAATCTGGGGCAGCGAAATCTCAACAGTTACGTTCATTTCCTTACAGGACTCAAATGACGTATAGCCAGTTGGGGTAACCGGCAACAGCCCAACACCCATGGCATCCTGGAGACTCAGAGTCTCAGACCCAGGGAGTCCTAGACTCGCAGAGTTTCAGAGTCCTGGACCCTTGGAGTTGCAGAGCCCCGGACCAGCGGAGGTGCAGAGTACCAGAGTCCTAGAGCCATGGCATCCCGGCACCCCAGACAGACAGGGAGGGTAAGTATTCACCTGATGAAGACACTAAAGTTACTAGGAAATCTACATAAAAAAACTGAGTCAGTCTAAGAGAACGAATCAGAAAAACAATCCAATCAAGAGGTGTTTGTTTTATGCTTGCTCCTTGTTCAGCCAATAGAAGAGGTCCTGGGAAATATTCAGGACAAATATTTTTGGAGCCAGGCTAATGTAAAGAAACTGATCCATTTTTCTTCTCTTTGGTTTCCTGTCTTAGCCCTCCAAGAAAGAAGAGTGGTGGAAAGAAAGTGAAGCAGATCTCTACTTATGTCAATCTCCTACCCATTTTGTGGATTGGTAGTAGCAGTGAGGAGAGTGCCTAGCTGGAGGTGTCTTCCTTCTTCCTCTAAATCTGGATCATACCCCCTTGGCTTGGTGCCAATCCTCCTTCAGTTGGGATTGACTGCGGTTTATTATAAACCATATACAAACACTGTTCAGGGCTACCTAACTGCCTTGTGCTTCTAGTAAAGTGTGTTCTAGGCATGCCACGGTGACAAGCACCCAATACCAAACCGATGAGCGTAATAGAACAATGTGACTGGAACAGGACTTTATGCAAAGATCAAAATTTCTTTTGAATGTGTATATAAAGAATGAATGATTATCCAATCCATTTTACACCAGTGTAACTCTACCTCTTCTTGTATATGGCATCTAAGGAAACAAAGGGGGATAAACTTATTGCATAATCCAATCTTGATCCTTTGGATCTGCGTATGCGTTCTGACTTCTGAAAACAAAGGTTCATCTCTTTCTACTCTCCACCATTATTGCTTTCAATTTTCCTTAGAATCATGTAGTTTGCTAAGACCAAGTATTTTTTTCTTATATGTACTCAAGGGGACATTCATTTTTCATATTTAAAACAAAAGTCTCAATAATGTGATATATGTAATACTCATGAATGAGTTTATAGGCTAGACACTTGATCACTGGTATTAGTGCATGCATAACCTGAAGGATGTGTTTTTAAAATAGGTATAATTGTGAACAATAGAGAAGCACTGGAATAATGTATTTGTGAGCTGATGTTTTAACAGAGACCTGCATATGAATGAACTTCTTTACTTGGACAGTTGCCAGTAGGATCAGTTTTCAGAACAATAACATAAGATAGTATACAAACTTTCAATAATACAGAAAAATTTTATACCCTAATCATACTGAAGTAACTATTTTAGTTTTTATGCATTGTCTATCATCTACCATTACATGATTATGACCAACATATGCCAGACAAAGAGATAACTGAATTTCTGAATAATCAAAAAATAGGTTTGACAAAATCAAGTCTAAATTTGTATACAGAAATAAATATGGTACCCAGTATCTGTAGCTGAAACTATGAAAATTCAATATTCTCTTCTCTATCAATTTAGTCATTTTCCCATATCCTTCCTGGTGTCTGATAATGATTTTCTCTTACCCTGCAGTTCTTGCTTCTCTGATCAATGACTATCCCCAGGACCCATTGTGCTGCCCATTTCAAAGTTTTCATATGACAATGTTGGAACTTTTAAAGTTTACCTTAGGCCTGGGGGACCTCTCAGAAAATAAGGGTTCAGAGTTCCCAGAGGTTTTCATGTTTGTGCTCATCTATATGTTATTCACCTTTCTGCTGCTCAGGTCACCTGATCCTGGTGATGGGGGAGACAGACAGCAGGGTGTCTCAGGAAAGTGGAAAAACCTGAACGCTCCAGATGAGACTTACTTTCATCAATTCAAAATCAGTGACAAGTTACTGTAATATAAGAAATACACAGAATTTCATACACACTATCATCTCATCTACTGCTCTCTCTTTTTACACATTTCTTCCACCTGCTGAAGAACCTCAGAAAAATTAAATGTCTATTTCACAATACTATTACAAATAACAAAACTTTCAAATAAACAAACACCTGGAAATGGCTGCATCACAGCCAGGCCCTAGAACTATCTGAGAATAGTTATACAGCATGACACTAAAGAGACAAAAAACATCCATTGGGCCCATATTATTCAACTTGAATGGAGAATAATTAACAGATGAGGTCTAAACGTCTTTCATGTGCCTACTGGGTATCTATAACAATCATTTATTTGCAAGTGCCTTAAGTGGTAACTAGATGTCACCCTATCTCCATGAGAAGTTGGCTGTGTAATTATGAAGTGCTTTAAAAAGGCATAAAGTCATATCAGAAAACATTGCTTACATTTCTACATGTATGTGTGGGATTTCCAAAAAGCTCTGAAAAAAATGGTCTAATGCTGCTTCCTCTGGAGATAAGTTTAGGGAGGACAGGGATATCAGTGGCTGTTAAGCAAGATGGTCAGGAATACATCTCCTTATTTTGGATGTCCGTAGACCTCCTACTGCCAGAGGCTGGGACTAAATTACAGGGGATGAACCACTTGTAATTGCCTTGTTTGTTTTTTCTGAGGCACCCAGCAGTAGCCACTATTCAAAGACTGGATACTGAACTAGATGGACCACTGGTCTGTCACAGGACGGACATTCTTATGGTCAGTGGGTATATTACCATTAACATCAGTGGAAGCAGCCTTAAGAGCACAGACTGGAAAATCCTACTCCAAGAACACAATACCTCCTTCAGACTTTCAACACTGCATCCGTAAAGAAAAGTCTGTGAATGTAAAATAATCTGCAGGCAGTGAGAACATGCTGCGGTCACTGTCATGTGATAGAGCATGTCCAGAATGATTCATTGTTTATCATCCTGTTGCCTGTACATGGCAGCTGTTTCCCAGAAAGTCATGACCATACTGGATCTGGAAAGAAGTTCGCCAGTGTCCTGGAGAAATGGTTTGAAAGGAAACAAAATCACCTCAACTCACTAATTGGATTTGGAGATACCCCTGATAAAAAAAAAAGAAGCCAAGAGAACTTGCTTATTGTAGGTACAATGAGACCTCTAGAAACCAAAATAACTTTATCTATTTAGTAAGAGCTTGGTTAAACTATTTATGTGTAAATGTGACAGGCCCAAGCTCTGTTTAGCTCCCTGATGCAGCATTTCACACTTCTACTCCTGAACATCACCCAGAGGTTTAAGTGTCAGTGACAGAGAGGAGATCATGGAGGTGAAAGTAATCCTGATACAAAAAACAGAAGTCTGCAGGCCATAGCATATAACTGGTGATTAGCCAGGACAGATAGGGATTGCTGTTTGCCAGTGGAATGGATCACCTGTTCTATTTATTCTATCTGAAACACCTGGCATTGGCCACTGTCAGAAGCTTGGACACTATGCTAGATGGACCATTCGTCTGACACAGTATGGTCTTTCTTATGTGTTTACAGGCAGTGGACTTGGAGTGCTTTATGAGAATGGGGCATTATGGCAAAAGGACTGAGGAAGTTACTGTATTTAATGACTCATTAAATATGCTAAATAGGTTTGTTATTTAAGAACATTTTCTATGATTATTTCCAACATAAATCTGCCAAAAATTGATAGAACTATCCTCCATGAATTTATCTAGTTCTTTTTTGAACTTTGTTATAGTCTTAGCCATCACAACATCCTCTGGCAAAGAATTCCACAGGCTGACTGTGCGTTGTGTGAAGAAATACTTCCTTTGTTCATTTTAAACCTTCTGCCTATTAATTTCATTGTGCAACCTGGATGACCCCTAGTGTTACGTTGTGAGAAGAAGTAAATAACACTTTTTTTTTTACTTCCTCCACACCTGTCATGACTCTATAGACCTTTATCATGTCCCCCTTATTCATCTCTTTCCAAGCTGAAAAGTTCAGGTCTTATTAATCTCACCTCATATGGAAGCTTTTCCATACTATAAATCATTTTAATTGCCCTTTTCTTTACCTTTTCCAATTCTAATACACCTTTTTGAGAGGGTGTGACCAGATCTGAACACAGTATTCAAGATGTGGGTGTACCATGGATTTCTAAAGAGGCAATATGATATTTTCTTTTATCTATTCCTTTCCCAATGATTCCCAACATTCTGTTAGCTTTTTTTTATTGCCTCTTCACACTGAGTGGATGTCTTCAGAGAGCCATACAACAGTGATTCCAAGATCTCTTTCTTGAGTGGTAACAGCTAAATTAAACACCGTCATTTTATATGTAGAGTTGGAAGTATGTTTTCCAATGAACATTATGTTGCATGTATCAGCTTTGAATTTCATCTGCCATTTTGTTGCCAAGTTGCCCAGTGTTGTGAGAACCCTTTGTAATTCTTTGCAGTTTGCTTTGGACTTTACTCTTTTGAATAGTTTTGTATCATCTGCACATTTTGCACCCCCACAGTTTACCCATTTTTCCAGATCATTTATGAATATGTTGAACAGTACTAGTCCCAGTACAGACACCTGGAGGTCACCACTATTTACCTCTCTCCAGTCTGAAAACTTACCATTTAGTCCTATCTTTTAGCAACTTACTGATCCAGGAGAGGACATTTCTTTCTTATTCCATGGCAGCTTATTTTATTGAAGAGTGTTTGGTGAGGGATCTTCTCAAAAACTTTCTGAAAATCTAAAATACAGAAAATCTGTATCCAATGGATCACCCTTGTCCATATGCTTGATGACACCCCTCAATGAATTGTAGATTGGTGAGGCATGATTTTCTGTTACAAAAAACATGTTGACTCTTCTCCAAGGAATCATACTCACCTATGTATCTCATAATTCTGTTCTTTACTACAATTTCAACCAATTTGCCCAGTACTATAGTTAGGCTTATCAGCCTGTAATTGACAGGATTGCCTCTGGAGCTTTTGTCAAAAATTGGTGTCACATTAGCTATCCTCCAGTTGTCTGGTACAGAAATTGATTTAAATGATAGCTTACATATCACCGTTAGTATTTTTCAAATTTCACATTTGCATTCCTTCAGAACTTTTGGTTGGATACCAGCTGCTGCTGGTGATTTATTACTGTTTAATTTATCAATATGTTCTGAAACCTTCTCTAATGACACTTCAGTTTGGAACAGTTCCTCACATTTGTCACCTAAAAATTATGGCTCAGGTGTGAGAATCTTCCTCACAGCCACAGAGAATACATTTAAAGACAATTATAATTAATCTTCTTAATAATAAAATTCAACAAAAAAATTAAGCAGACTTTGGAAGTGAATCCTTCCTTGTCCCAGAGTCTTCAGGCTCAGAATCATGTTCCAAAATGGGTTTTAACTTGACTTCTTCTGGCTGTTTCTGTGCATCCTCTCGCTTACTCCCATCTCTCAAAAGTGGAACCAAGGTCTTCCAGTTTTTCCCTGAAACTTATAAGCAAAGTGGCTGTTAATGTTTTTTCTTATGGAAACACACCAGAACACACCTGGTTTCCAGTAGTGGGAAGCTGATTAGTATAAAGCACAAGTGGAGATTTTATTCTTTTTAAGAGTTTTATTCTTCTGTCAGTTTTCCATTATTTTAAGCTAACAAGTACTCCGACTGATCTATGAGCTGGGGTTCTTTGCTCTCTGGTGACCTATTGCACTGTGGGCTTTGGGGCCTGACGGGGTGGCTCCTACGGTATTCTGCAGCCATTACCATCCAGCTCACCAAGGTGTGCCACTCATTACACACCATCCAGCTTTTCCATCCAGAGTGAGGAATTTGAGGGGGCTAGACAATTCCAAAGAATTAAACTGCAAAATGAATAAAGGATTAGTTCGTTTTAATCCTTTTGCCTTCAGTATTCATTTAATAGCAATTCATGTTCCTATCAGAAGCCTCATCGAGCAATGTAAATACTGCATTACTATATGTTGCCTCTGTCACTGGATTTATAGTCTAATACTGTCAAAATATGAAAAGAGTTGGTCTATTTTATGTTCCTGTATTCCTCACCTCTGCTAGACTTAAAAGAAAAACTTGAGTTTCGCTTCAAGCCGGTGCTGCATCCAGGTTCCTCATTGATTATTCCCAGATTAGTGTTCCATGTGGACCAGTTCACCTCATCAACTCTGGAAAGAGAACAAGAGTGATTTCATGGTCTCTCTCAGAGATTGTCTATTTAATGTTCTATATTAAAGTCCCTAATATACCAAATAAAATTCTTATTTTCCTGGATATTTGCATCAGGCTACTCTGAGCATGAGGACTAAGGTTAATTGCCCCCAAAGAATTCTGTGACTTTCACCTGAGAAGAAACCCACGTGACTCAACTGAAGTGATATCATACTATGCAAAGAAATGCTGCCAGATTTCATAGTCACACTCTCTCTTGCTGCCCCAGGATAAAGGTTCAGCTGTGGATTCATGAGTGTACAGATCCATTGGCCAGTCACCAAACAAGGAAGAGTTCAGGCTATCACAGGCCTGGTGTGTAACAGTTCTGCCACTGCTTCATGTTTTGGCAGGGAGATGCCCTAGACATCCCAATTGCATAGGTCAGACACATAGTCTCTACACTCTGGCCAGGATTCTCCCCACTGAGGAGTTTGCATCGCCACAGCCCAAGACATAAAGCAACATAGAATCAGGTGTGGAAAGAAAAAGGCTCAGCAATAACTGTTCATTATCAGTTGAGCTATAATGCTGCCTTAAGTCTGACAGTGATGAACTATACTGCAGAAGAGTACACCATGCTGCTGTTTTGATATCAAAGGGCTTCTTGGTGTTCTGGCATTTCAGACAGCAGGACTGGATTAGGTCTAGTGTGACCTGGACTAAGAATCCATTTCACACAGGTCACTGAACAGCCATCATTTCAGCATAATTTTTGGTCACCCTAAGTTTAAGAGCTCTACATCCCATTACCAGTTACTGAGCCATCTCAGACCTGTGGCTAGGTATCAGTAAAAGATTATCTATTTAAGACAGACCCAGTTACCTGAAACACCATCTGTAATCATCCTTGTTGTCAGGTATGGTTCCCACTAAAACTCGTTTCCCGGATCGGAAAGAGCTTATCATGCAGTTCAGGTAGCTGTTTTCAATATTCAAGATGGTGATGGCTCTCTACCAATTGAAACAAGCAAGGGGAATGTGGAATAGCTAGCATTTAACTTTTTTTTTATACAAGCATCGAGTTCTGTCTTTAAAACAAGAATCTCCAAACTTTCATCTGCATTAGCAGCCTAGGGCAATGATCATGCCAACCACAAAAACATCCAGGTTCTCTAGAAAAGGGTCTTTTAAAACAATGGATGATTATTATTATGTAGTTAGAACTACGGGGTTTATCTTCTTACACAAAAGCTGATGTGGTATTGTCTGCAACCCTGGCAGAAGGCACTTCCTTTCCTCCAATGCCTAATTTCTGACTGTCTTTTCAGATTTTGATCATGGTACTCCAGTGTCAAGAGCTTAAATGCCTCCTGGTTTTTTAACGCTTAGGGTATGTCCACATGCAGCTTTTAAATCGAAATAACGCTCATTATTTTTATTTTTAAATGGTTAAGTCCACACGATGTTTCCTTATAGTGAAATGATGAGCTCCATCATTTCACTATCAGGAAAGTCATATCGATATAATAAAACCTAGTTTTATATCGATATGACAGTTAAATTGAAACTGTTAGATTGATATAACACTGTACGGATGTGTTATATCAATATAACAGTTATATCAATTTGAACCCTGGTTAGATATTCCTCCCAGGGTGCGTAGCACCCTGGAAGGAAGGGCCAGGGTTCAACACCCTGGTCGTGGCAGGGGGTGGGGAGTGGAATGGACACCTCACGCTGGGCTTCCCCAGCCCTACCCAGGTGGTAGGGAAAGGGACCCTGTGCACCCAGCATCCGGCGCTGAAGCCAGGTGGCAGGGGAAGAGACCCCCACATGCCGTGCTTCCCGAGCACTAGCTGGGGAGTGGGAGAAGGGACTCCTGCACACCCAGGTCTAGGTGCACTCACTGGGTGGTAGGAAAGGGATCCCCACACACCTGGCTTTCCTCGCACTGGTGAGGCTGCAGGGAAAGCCAGGCAGTGGGGAAGAAACCCTTCTCTAGCCTTAGCTAGGCAGCGGGGAAAGGCACCCTACACGCCTGGCTCCTGGCAAGCAAGCTGGGCAGCTGGGAAGGAACCTGCATGCCCGGCGCTCCCACTGCTGTCTGGGCAGTGGGGAGAAGAGCCCCCCCACGCCTGGCTGCAGCATGCTTGCCAATGCTGGAGGAAAGGACCCCTGGGCCGGCTTGAGCCATGCTAGCTGGGCTGTGGGGAATGCTCCCCCAGCTCCTGGCACATTCCACAAGTGTCGGGAGAGACAGGACTCCCACACCCAGCTTTTAGAGCACTCCCATGCACCAAAAGCTGGGCATGGGGCTCCTGTCTCCCCCACCACCCAGATAGTGTGCCAGGAGCTGGGGAAGCATTCCCCATAGCCTGGCTAGCACAGCTCGAGCCGGCCCAGGGGTCCCTTCCCCTGGCCCCAGCAAGCACACTGCAGCCGGGCGTGGGGGGCTCTTTTCTCCACCACCCAGACAGCAGTGGGAGTGCCAGGCACATTGGGTCCCTTCCCTGCCACCTGGCTTGCTTGCCAGGAGCCAGGTATGCCCTTTCCCTGCTGCCCGGCTAAGGGTGGGGAAGCTGGGCATACAGGATCCCTTCCCCACCGCCTGGCTTTCCCTGCAGCCTGGCCAGTGTGGGGGAAGCTGGGTGTGCAGGGGTCCCTTCCCCTGCTCCCTGGCTGGCACACCTGGAGCCGAGGGTGTGGGGGTCGCAGCAGTCCCTTCTCCCCCAAGCCTGGCTAAGCCAAAGACTGCAGCCAGTGGGGGGGGGTTGTCGTCCCCCCCGGGAGCCCAGAGCTGGTGGAGGTTGCTTTTCCCCTGCTACGGGCTCTCCTGGGGAGAGCCAGGCAGGGGATTGGGTGGCAACATAGCTCTGCCAGGGGGTCATGTTGCCACATCTCCCAGGGTTTCCCTCTCCTAAATCAGACTAGCAAGTCCTGTCCTTGGACATGCTAGTTCAGTTTGGGTTTTTTGGTGTGGACCTGTTAAATGGATGTAACTTGAACTGATTTAATGATTTCTATAGCAATCCAATTAGATCGCTTCAAGTTAAATCGATTTAACTGCCTATATGTGGACATAGCCTTATTGTCTAATCATAAAAATATTTATTTTCTTGAACTGCAAACATCTGTGCAATATTTAGTGGCATACTGGAAACATCTGCTTAAACAGTGCATCACGATAGGCGACAGGACCAAGGATAGTAATATAGGCTTATGCTCATGAGGAATCGATACAAAGTCATGAAGATCTACAAGTTTAGGAACATACCCATCCCTCCAGATTCACCTTGAAAGTGCTTATCCCCCAAGTTCTCCATGCAGTCCCAACACAAAGACCAGAACCTGGAGGGACTGACAAACCTGGAGTTTCCAGATGCTCTTGCTTTCTTGTGCAATCTTGTTCACAGTTTCGCCCATCAGCGCAATCAGCATGTTGAGCAGGAGGATGTAGGTGAGGATAACATAGAGGACCAACAGGATGACAAAGACAGACTTGAACCTGTAGTTCTCAGTGAACTCTAGATCCCCCATTCCAATGGTGAACTTGAACAGCTCCAGGCAGGTGTAATACAGATTGTTGTATGACATGCAGCCACGCTTCTGTTGCCATGGTCGGCTGCAGAGAGAGTTGTTACTGACCAGTCCCTCATCGTCATCTTCAATCAGAGTCACCACAGCTGTTGCAAATGGGAGAAGCCATGCATATAAGAAAAAAATACTCAGAGACCCTGCCCATTTTACAAATAATGAAAACTTTGCAAAGTGGTGTCTGATTAGATACAATATGCTGATGGCCACTGACTATAAGTGGAGTTCTGGGGATTCAAAAGCTCTGAAAAAAATTGGTTTCCAGGATTCTAAAGCTGGGAACCCAAATGGAGGCATCCAAAATTAGAAGTTACTTGAAAACGTGGCATCTCCATTTCTTCAACTGTAAAATGGGATAAATGCAGTTTGGTGAGACAGTTTGAGATAAATGGATTAAAAAAATCCATATAAGTGCTAAGTAGTAGTAGCAGTCATTTTTTATGTGGGTAGGTATCCCCGTAGGAGAGTATGATGTAGATTTCTTAGTTTTTAGAACGTGAAGAGAATTCTAAATGAACTGAAAAGCTAATTTTTGTTAAATCTTGATTCCCTAAGAGAAAAAAACCTCACAGGGTGATATTACCTGTAGAAAATCCCAAGAGAAATACTAGATAGACAAACATGAAGCGACATAAATCCCTCAGGATCATCTGCAACAGGGAAACAGAACATTTCATAGGAATCTAGCACAAACCACAACCAAGCACGGTGGAAATTCCTGTTCTGGCTCAAAGTCAGCACTATATATTATGAATCCACTGCCCTCGCCTTACACAAACACTGTGTTTCCTGGTACTGGATTCCAATGTAGACAACATTTCCTTTGTTTTATTCATAAAACCTATTAGATGCATATGCAATAGACATAATGCCAAATATATTTTCAACTTCCCACGCATGAGCCAAACTGATATAGTGTGGTTCTTCATCCTCCTCTACAGGCTGCATGGTTAGACCTCATTCAGAGGCTTGACTTTATGGAGAAGGTCTGAAAATAATGGAGAGGAGAGTTACTGACAAGAGCCTTTTTCGACTTGCTGGTAATAGTGAAGCGGATTTTGCCACCCCTCCTTGTTTATGCTCCAAGGTTGGCCAAGTGTTGGCACTTCCTGGGCCTATGAAAACTCAGCAGCACTTGCCAGCTCATTCCTATACTGACCTTTTCAATCATGACAGAGTAAATTCCCATCTGCTGGAAGCCTCGGGTGTAGTACAGCATGTTCGCCCAGCCCAGTGCCAAGGAGAAGACCATGAATGCCACATAGAGTTCCTGGCCGCAGAAGTACAGCACCATTGAACTCAACAGGAACAGCGAGTGGACAAAGCTGAAAGACAGGCATGGTTCAAGCAAAGGGTGCAGCTCTCCCCAGGCAGGCAAGAAAGGAGGGATGAAGGCATAAGCAGAAGCATCAGGAAGTCCCCAAAAGCATATTCTAATCCCTGTCTGGACAATCGTGTCCTCCTCGGCCAGCCTACATCCCTTGATTCTTTCCTTTCACTCCTCACTTGTTTTCTGCACCTTTCACAGTTCCTCTCTTCCTTCATAACTCCCAAGTTTCCCCATACACAATTGCCTTGCAGGATGTTTGCAAGACAGCCACAACTCTCTCTGCTCTCCTACAGCACTGCTGCCTTCCATACATCCTCTCTCTTATTGCAGAACTGGCAGCAGATCAGGGAGCTGCATGCTGTCGCAGCCTTCTAACTGGAGAAAGAAGAGGGCTCAAATAACCTAAAGCAGAATGTACCAGTGGGGACTGCAGAGGTTTCAGCTCAGCCCAGTGTTTAGACACCAGACTGTAAGTGAGGTGCCCTGAGATGTACTCCTGGCTCTGACAGGGGACCCAGTCAGTTACCACCCCAGCATTTTCCTTACTTGTAAATGAGGATAATGACCAGGACCCACTTGTGTAAAGTGCTTGAAGAGAATTGTGGATGTAAACACTCTGCTCTATGTACTTATTTGTAAACATGTACATTTGATGCCTGGCTTAAGCTCAGGCTGTGGGTCCCTCAGGCTCCTAAATAACATGTTCAAAGACAAATAAAGAAGTTGCTGAGAAGCTTACAAAAGAACCTCACTGTAACTGTCAGCTAGCAGAGTTTTCAATGATGGCCGCCTCTGCAGGAAATACTGTATCTGAAAAAAAGAGGAAAATGAAAATCCAGTTGCAGATAGGCAAGAAAGTTTCTACTGTGAATCCCCCCAGTGGTCCCATCACTCTGTGTCTAAATGCTGACTTTTGTCTGCATCCACCTTGAAAATGCTGCTGCAGCCATAGCCTCTGTATGTGGTAGGGAGGTCTGCTGTGCAGGCTGCAAGCTGGGAAGGAGGAAAGGCTCACCTTAATTTATCCCACAAGGCTCTCTCCACAGCAACACACATTGCAGTAAGCACTGGCCTCAATTATCCATTCACTGCAAGGCTATCTTGGAGCTTGTAGCTCATGTGGGAGGCAGCAGACTATTTGCTCACTGGTTTGAGCAACCGTGATCACATTGCACTAATAATGCCTCCCTTGCATTGGCTGCCATGCAGAGATTAAAGTAAGGGGGAGCACACTGGAATGCCATTCCAGGCCCCACAAATTTTAGGGGCCACTGTTCTGGGGCCCTTAAATAGAATAATGGGGTGGAATGCAGTGTTCCAGTGCGTTCCCCCTTACTTACACATGTTCCATCAGCTGCTGTGCCCTGGTACTGCAGCCAGGCTGGGGAGAGTAGTTTTCAAGTCTCCCACCTGAGGCTTCTCAGATGAGTGCTTAGGGCAGGAGCAGTGTGGCAAGGGAGTGACTAGTGGGCAGGGGTTAAAGTAAGCCAGAACACACCAGAATGGCGTTCCAGGGCCCACTATTTTTAGGTGGTCAGCATTCCTGGCCCCCTAAAAATAGAAAATGGAATTGGAATGCTGCGTTCCAGGGCCCACCATTTAAAAATAGTGGGCACCAGAATGCAGCCTTCTGGCTTCATTTTCTATTTTTAGGGGCCTGCCAAACACTGAGCCCCTAAAAACAGTAGGCCCTGGAACGCTGTTCTGGCACATTCCAGCGTGGCAGGGAGCTGTATCAGGCAGGGAGATTTTAAATCTCCCACCCTGAGACTGCTCTGACTGAGCGTGCTCCGGGTGGGAGCCTCAGCTGGCCTGGAGCTGCTCCAAATGGTGGCCAGGTATGGGGGCCCTAAGCAGGGGGTTTCAGGGACAGGCAAGCCATCCAAGCAGGGAAAGGGCATGGGGGGAGGAGGTCGGCCCAGGGCAGTGGGGGAAGAGAGCACAGCATGGCGGCGGTTGGGGAACCAGCAGCAAGATGGAGGGTTTGTGAGGGGGTTGGAGAAAGGTTTGGGGAACCAGCGGTGAGGCGGGGCTGGGTGCAGTAGCTGGGGTGGTGTGGCAAGCATTTGGAGGGCAGTAGCTAGGGCAGGGGGTAGGCATGTGGGGAGCAGTAGCTGGGGTGGGGGACAGGCATGGGGGGCAGTAGTTGGGTGGGGGTAAATGTTTGGGGGTCAGTAGCTGGGGTCAGTGAAAGGAGCCCAGACTTGCGGGAAAGGGGCCTGGACCTGCATGAAGGGGGCCCGAACCTGCGTGAGGGCCCTGAAAATTAAGGAGGGTTCCAGGACCCACCAAATTATACTTTAATCCCTGCTAGTGGGGTCGCCCCTTCAGCTCTGGCCAGGTAGGGATGGATCTTGTGGGTCCCTGAGCTGGTGGGGGGGTGGGAAAAGGGCGGGGGGGAGCCCATATCCAGTGGGGGGTCAGGGAAGGGGTGGGAGTGAGTTGGGGAGGTGGCGGGGGGTCAGGAAAGGGACAGGGGTCAGAAGCCAGCTGCATGGATGGGGAAGGGGCAGGAGGGGATCGGGGAGCCTTGGTCCAGGCAGAAATCCAGAGGGGGGGGCCCTTCTCCCCAGCTCAGGCAGAGGTTCACACTCTCCTTTGGCAGGGCTAGGAGGGAGGCAGTCTCCACTCTCAGCACTGGGTGGAGGAGCAAAAGCAGAGTCACAGCAGCAGAGCTGGCTGCAGCACGCCCTGATGTGAGGGAGGGAGGGAAGGTGGTGGCGTCTCCAGGGAGCCTGGGACACAGCTGCCTGTGAGGTGAGAGCAGCAATGAGGGAAAAGTGACAGAAGGCAAAGGGGGGTTGCTCATTTCCCTGCTGTCCCTGGGAATGGCAGAAAAGAGGGACCCATCCCTTTGGGTATTCTTTTTACATCACTGTATCATCCTATGATGGGCTGCTTGCTTCTGGAGCATCTCAGAGCAGCAGGGTTTAGTGTCCCAGAACTTTTCAACCCCTCCAACGTCTCCCCCCATACCTCAGTGCCCCTGCAGGCTGCCAGCCAATTTGGAGGATATTCCATGGTCTCTACACTGGCCGTGTGTGTCACAATCTGTCCGTGAACCTCCCTTGGGGTACAAGAGTCCAGCCAGTAATCAGTCTTTTTCTTTTTAATTACCCAACACTGATAACACATTTCATATTTTGCGAATCTCATATAATTATCAGTTATGGAAGTTGTGGTGGGGTAAAATTTCCCAGTGATCATCTTTCCCCCTCACTTTAGAGAACCATTTGTTTTCCCCTTTTTCTCCATTACAATCCACACAGCTGTTGACTGGAGTGACTTGCCCCATTTCAGATGCATATCACAGGCAGGGCCTGACACTAAATTGGGGTACAGGAGCTCTAAGCTGTTCACAGTGGGAGGAGCTGGACTCTGACTGACTTTTCCTTTCCCCTGATGGTGCAAGACAAGGAGTTCACTCCCATTAGGGGCTGTTCTGTGCATGGGCGGGTCCCTGTTCCCCCAGGTTGTGCCCAGTGTCAGCCCTCCCCCTGCTGCTAATGCCGCCCTAGGGGCAGAAACCTCCCAGCTCCATCCCCCATCCTTTGCCCTCTTCAAGTTGCCTTGCCCAAGGTGTGTGAATGGCAAGTGGGGTTGGGAAGCCATCCTCTTCTGTTTATTCACTGACAGCCTCATCGAGGCAGGACTAAAGATGGCCAGTGGTGTCTTCTGCCCTTCCAGAATGTCAAAGTGAGCAGAACTCAGACCTCTCAGCAGTAAGAAATCCTGAGTGCAGATACGCACCTGTGCTACCTTAACTCTGCTGGCAGCCACCACTGTGAGTTAGTTCTCTGTGTGGATGCCATCTGGGTGTCCAGGGTTAAGTGAAGCTGTAGTGAGTGGCAGAGGTGATAGTTGGAGCAGTAGGGTAGCGGTATCAAGTGTGACTGTGATATGAGGAAATCAAGGATTAATTGAGGTTGGGCACAGAGCTGTGAGTGTGACAGGAGGTGTGTGGTTCTAAGTCCCCTGCGTGATCCAGGGAACAAGGGAGTGATGCTGGGGGAGGTGGGGAGTTAGGAGGGCTGGAGTGGGGACTTAGGGGCAGGGAGCTTAGGGAGTGGGGCTGGGAGCTGAGGAGCACATGGGGAAAGAGGGTCTGATGTGGGCACTAGTGGACAAGATTGGGGTGATGTTGTGGATTTGAGGTTGTGCTTCATGTGTGAGGAAAAAGCTGGTGGGGCTTAAGAATGCCTACCTGGGCTGGGGCCCACACATGAATGAAGGGTGCCCAGACAATACTGGAAGTGGGCCCAGAGATTAGGAGGGTTTGGGAACCCGTCAGATTATACTTTAACCACTGCTGCCATGCAGCAGTTCGTCTTGAAGCTGGCACTGATGTTCTCTGAAGTCCTTTGTGGGCTAGGCCCTGGCTATATTCAATGTTCCCTGAAATTCAGTCTAGGCTGTATCTCTGCTCAGTCACTCTTCAACTTTTTAAGGTCCCCCTCTGTCATAAAGGCAACTGCACCTGAGTTTTGTCAATAGAAACCTGACACTCCTAACTCTGCCATGGAAAACTATCTGTAGCTTCCGAGTGAGGAATGGACTCTCCTAGCAACTAGCCGATATCAAGGGGAGGGAGTAATCTATTTTTGGCTCCCACTTATCAAAAGTACTCTAAGGAGAAATGTCAAAGCTCTTACCCCTCTGAAAAAGAAATAGAGACCTCCCAGCACGCTCAGGATCTCACCAAGGACTCGAAAATACTCCGTGGTGGTGTATCCAAATCTGAAGGGAGGCTGTGTAATGCAGGAGCATAGCATCAGTATAGCTAGAGATGGCAAAGCACCTGTCTGCTGACCAACTGAAGGTGCTTGGCTTCCCCTAGGGTGAGCCCCACGTGCATTGCTTTGTCTGTTCTCCAAGTGGGGGCTAGAGGAGGGATCCCTCCTCTCACATTTTTCTCTTTCTCACTCAGGACAAAAGGAAAAATCTTTTTAAGCTCTGGCACCAGGAACATGACAGGGAACCCTAGGGATTTATACCTGGTGGACAGTCACATTGAGGAGCATGACCAGGGAAGTACCTTTCCATCTTTCTCCACAGGTCTGTGGTAGGCAGCCATTGTAAGTATGACAATGTGCATGGTGTAAACAAAAAAGTTGAAGTAAAACAGGCGTTTGACAAATCTGTCCCACTTGTCCTGCAGCAGCCTGTTTAGGGGTTCAACCAGCAGCATCTCATGGCGATTCTGTGAGGGTGATAGAAGGAATGTGAATCCCAAAGAAACCAATACAGATGTAAGCTTAGGAAGCACCTGCCAAAAGCCTTTGCAAAGGATAAATTATCTCATTGCTGCCAACTAACACATTCCCAAATGCCAGGAGGCATGGGAATGACATTACTTCAGTGTCTTGCATGTTCAAGTTCCAAAGGGTTACCACCAGGAGACCCATCTCCCAATCCCCACCTCTAACTGCAACATGTTTCTCTCAGGAACCCGAAGGACTGTCAGGGAATGACATACAACAGAAGCCTGGTGCATGACACGATTGTGGAACCCTTACTTGGCTGACCGAGCTCACCTTTGAATGGTACTGCTGGCTTCAAGCCAATAGGAGTATCTGCAATAAAGATTCTTGGGATGAGTTACCACCAGCAGGTGGGCAAAAGAAATCTCAGTGCATATAGTCATGTGAAGAGCAAAATCATTTCCCCGTACTGATCCTGAATTGCTTATAACAAAGCTCTGCAAAATGGTACAAACTTTCAGATGGAGGCACTGTACAGAACACAGCTGACCACTGAACTCACAGAGAATGTAGAGGAGATGTCATACTCACTGGCGTTTCACTGCTATACGCAATAATCTCAAGCACTGAGTTTTTCTCACACGTGTCTATGGAGGACAGGTCATAAAGAGATGAGTGGACAGGTCCATATGCCCATTCAGTGAACTTTCTAGACAGATGCCTACATTCAGGCTCTTTGATCTCTCGTCTAAGGATATAGGCGAAAATCTAATCACAGAAAAATAATATGTAACCAACATTTCAAAAAACTGAGGTGGATTTTTTTGTTTCTCAGTAACACAGGAGTCCAGATGCCTCCCTGGTTCCTCCCTGCACTGAAGGCAAGCCACTGGGATCCTGCACAGCTCAGAGTTGGATATACCCAATAGCTAGTGATTTTATTGGGTTCTGGGGAATGGGGAAACACAGTAGCATAAAATGCCTCTCTGGGCTCTGCCAGTTAAGATTTGTGCTTTATCAAAACTAAAACAGACATCCAGAAGTGCCTGTTTCATATCCCTTTGAGATCACTTTTCTGGTGAATGGGATATGTTTTGGAATTGGCCATGTCAGTAAGTCAAAGATGTGCTACCAAGAGACTTTTCCAGTTTCTATTTAGACTGACAGATGTTTATTGGTATTGCATGACTCCCTCTGGACATGTTACCTACAGAGCTTTGTTTTTTAAACTCCAGTGTTAAGTCCTGCAAAGCTTTTCAGCCTCTTGGTCTGCTAAGCCCAGGCAACAAGTAATGACAGCCTTCTGCCTTTGTAAATGTTTTGATTATACCGTGTGTTATTTGAAATTGTAACCAAGACATGTCCACCTACCCCTATCTTCCCTTTCTTTGCAGCCAACGTTAAAGGAGTCAGTCCTCTCTTGTTAGTGATCTCTTCCAGCTTCAGCATTGGGTTGATTTTGGCACCAAGGATCAAAATGTTATTGTACATCTTGGTTACAAACTTGGTGTTATCTTTGGTGTTATCTGCAATCTCCACCAGGGCATGCAGAACTATATTGCCCATTGAGTCCTGGGCAGCTATGTTGGCTGGTTGATACGGATTCTCCAGTAGGAACTTCACGACGCTTAGCTGGTTGGTGCAGGCAGCCAAGGACAGAGGCAGTTCACCTAATGGCAAGCAACATGAACCACTGGTCAGAAAACTCACCACATGTACAAAAGTCACCATCTCTCACCATGACCAGACAAGAGTCAGTTGTTCATCATACTGTATCAAAACATAGTCTCATTGTTCAAATTTTATTGTCCAATGGTTTAACTGGGACTTAAGCAATGCATAAATCTCATGCAGGGCCTCTAAACATGTGTGACTTTCTTTACCTAGTGAACATGTTCAGACCTTGCTGATCAGTAACTGAGGTTATCTGGAAACAGCATGTGGAGAGTTGGGGGGAAAAAAAGGAATTCTCACATTAAAAATCCACATTGACTGGCATTTTAGTTAAAAGGACTGAATGTGTAAGAGACTTTTTGTACTGAGACCTCACACACTACACTGTTGGCAAAAACAGTTTTTTATGTTCGGATTGTAACATCCCCTGCCATCTGAAAACAGATGGTTATGGAAATATTGAGTGCAGTGCTGACAGATTCCTCTAATAATTGTACAACCATCAAAGGATTCAGATGTAGTTCACCTGATAAAGGGGTTTAGGTGCCCATTTCACACTGAATATCAATTGGAAATGGATGTGCAGGTGCCTTAGCTCCTATATAATTTCACCCCCTTTAGAAAAACCAAGGGGCAGGTTGGATTAGCCCCTTTGTGGATCATCTGGTTCATCATAATCAAGAGTATTTGAACATGAGAGTACTTGGGACAACTCTCTTGGCACTTGGCTCAGGGAATGAAATCATATCTCATGCTCCTTGTTTTCCCTACCAAAATAAAAGCCAGGTTTCCCTTTGATTTTTCTGAAGAATTCTCCGTGGGCTCTTGCATGGACATCTGCTCCATTTTGGACCAAGAGCTTTACCAAGTACATGTTCCGCCTCTCGATGGCAATGTGAAGAGCAGTCTGACCTATGGAAACACTCATCAAACTTTGGAAATTTCAGTTCACATTGCACAAAGAGAACCAGCTGCCAGACATTACAAGCTCCATCTTCTGAGGTTAATGCAATGCTGGTGAAAAGGAACAAACTGAACAGCTCTGGAGACTTAAGTGCTCTATTTATTGACAGAATGGAACCAAACAGATACAGCAAATGCAGATTTCCTCCTCGCCCTGCCAATGCACCCCCAACCCTATCCCACCAACATGTGTATCTTGAAGCGGAAGAAAATTAGACCACATTAATCGAACTGGCATAAATGGCAAGCGTGATACAGGTATTTCAGGAACAGAAATGCTGACTAACACTTTGTGGGTCTGCTTTCCTAGAACTACAGCCTCATTTTTGGCCACATACAGAGGAACGTCTGAGGGCTCAGACAGTCCCATGTAGCCTGTCTCTAGTCTTTCTCTAGAACTTAGGCAAGGCCAGATGTTCTCCCATCTCAGCCTCTCTTACCCTTGTAGTAGTTGTCAGTATATTCTGCATTCACCAACTCTTTCAGATTGCCTGTTTTCTCCGCAATTTCCAGAAGTAGGGGAATGGTGTCATTTTTCCCATCATGCAGATTCAGCATAGCTTTCAATAAGCAGGTTTTCCCGGTTTCCGGCTCTGTAATAGAATCACAGAATCCGGAAGAGACCATAAGGGGTCACCAAGCCCAGTCCCCTGCACTCCTGGCAAGATCAAGTACCCTCTTAAATCATCCCTGACAGGTGCAGCTATAAAAGGGGGCATTATAAACCTACCCTCTGATTCATAAGCATGCAATAGTCACAAAGAATCTGGGATCTTCTAAAGGGATGGAAGAATTTAGGGACACTTCGGGTTTCATAAATAACCTCTCAAACTTTTCTGAAATTTCCAACAGCTTCACAGAGAACTGTCCCATCTAGGGGAAATTACTGCACAATACAGAACCCTCTGCAATGTCTTGCTGTGTATTTGAGTAAACATCATGCTGATCTTTTAATCCCAGCTGCACTGGTAGAAGAAGGGAACAGCATCTAGATGCATTTGACATTACTGGGTACCTTTGAACTCATCATCAGTGAGATGCTTCAGGGTCTCATGGAGATAGATCAACAGGTCATCCAGATCACTTGCGTCACCTTTAGCTACTGCATCAAAGATTCTTCTACAATCATAGAATTTGAAAGCTTTTGCTGAGCAGCTGGCAATGGAGTTGGCAGATAGGAGCCTAACAAGGATACATTTAGTTACTGAAATGTAAAAGATTAAGCAGGTCTTTTAAACATCACCAAACAATTATTCTTCATTACTGGCTCTCAGTGACACACATATTAGTGAAAGTTACATATATGGAACTTTATAGTCTGTGGGATCATAAAGGTCTGGACAAGCAGAGGTACTGGTGAAATTTTATTTTTGATGCTGAAAAGTTAAAAGTAAGAACTCAAATCCAATGATGCAGTTAAGTTTAATGGTTTGTTCACAGCCTTGAAAGTGAAAGTCTCTTGCATCCTAGTTCCATCTCTGCCACTGACTCACTAGATAGCTATGGGTAAGTGTTTTAGGTCAACACTTTCAAAGCGCCTAACAATTTTGGGTAAGTCACCAAAGCGTTTGATTCCTTAAGGCACTGAGCACCTCTGTTCCCATTGACTTCATTTGGTGAGTAGATTGTATTGAGAGTTACAACTCAAGGATGAGCAATAGTTGTTACATGTATCATAGCATTTGGGTACTTCCCATTCTTTAAGGATAAGAAATATTGAAATGTCTGCTGTATAATCAAATACTGTGGTGCCATGAGTAACTGCTGAGCTAAGGTATGCAGCCCAATCTGTCATAATATGTCTCCAATATATCAAAAACTTACTTGGCAAACTGATTGTGTAATTTTGATTTTTCCATGTTGATATTAAATTTGATGACAGGAGCTGACACCAGGTGGTCCATCTGGTACAAGGAGTCCATGGGCGCCATGTTCTTGTCACTGTCTCCCATCCCAAACCGGCCTCGTCTAGCAAAGATGTTGCTTTTGGGCAGCTGTTGTGCCTTCATGCCCTGGGTACCCTGAAGGCTGTCAGGGGTTCCCAGAATGGAATCCTCCCCATCAGTGTGCTCGTCTGTGACTTCAGAGTCCTCCACATCAGAACTGCCAAGTTTTCTCATCTTTCCAAGGATGGATGACATGATAGCAGACTACAAAGAACTCAGTCACATTAATACTGCTACCTGATAAACTATGTGGGGACTTATTGTGAATTCCCTTATGACTTCACCAGTAAATATAGAAAAGAAGGTTACTCACCCTGTGCAGTAACTGAGGTTGCTCAAGATATGTGCCCCTATGGGTGTACTGTTGGTCCCAGATAAAGGGCAGCATCTACAGTGGACCTCTCATAGCGACACTACAAAAAGAAAAATGGACTACTTGTTTGTTTTTTTTGTTAATGAAGGTGATGGCTGACGTCCTGTATTATCAGGGCATGTACAACAACAAGATACACTGCTTCTTTCAACCAGTGGCCTTCATCCTTGATCTGGAGAAACCAACCACTGCTTTGGGTTAAGAGAGGAATTCAGCCTCTCTGCTGAGATTGCCAGTAAGGGGCCCAGTGGTTGCCAGCTGTGGTAGTGATTCCTGTGATGTTGTGGCCACTTGTTCACTGAGGCTGGGGTCGAGTATTTCCTACTCTATTCATTGACCTCATCATTACTAACTCATTTCATATGAGCCCATCAAACAGCTATTGGATAAGACACTGATCAGCCACCACCACCCTGTTCTGCTGATAAACACTGACTTTTTATTCTGCTTTATAGACAAACCACACCTCTTTTGGCTTGCAAAGGTCTGACTTACAGTCAAATAAACTGATTTGCATCATCATGGATAATGTCTTGAAGGAAATGCAACAGAGGTTCTCAAACACCAACACACACACACACACCCCCCACATGGCAGGCTTACAGAGTGCTACAAAGTCACAAATATACATTCCCAGAAGGAAAGAGAGTAGGGCCAGATGTCAGGTCATTGTGCATGGTTGGGAGGAAGAGGAAACAAAGGCTTTTAAGGGTAATGGGAAAGCAGATATTGCTACACAAGCGTACTGATATGGTGTGGTTCTTGTATCCTCTCTTGAGAAGAGGTCAATATCTAAAGGACAGAAAATGAAAACCTCACTAAAAAGGTAGTGTGAAGGGAAATTTTCTTCTTCACTGCAGGAATCCAGTGATGCCCTGAAGCATGAGGTTTTAAGCTGTTTTACAATATCTTACTATAGACATGGAGAGACTAAAGATAACACAAAGAATCTTGTCTTCACCTGCCATGAAGGCATCTTCAAAACAATGTTACCTCTAAGGTTTGGTGGCTTGTGTGCAAAATTTTCAACTCGTGTGCAAAGCTTTTTCTGAATAAAATGTGTGTGCAAACTCATGCAACAAAAATTATTGAAAAATCTAGAACAATGAAAAATGAATAAAAGCTGTTATTTAAAGTTGTTTTTATTAATAAAAAAACACCTATGTTATTTAGCATTTACCCAATTTCCCATACAATCAAAAGAAACTAATTCATGGCTTTTAAATAACCCAAGACCAAAGTTATATTCAATCTGGATCCTAGTTGTCACATTTCTGCCTGATACCCTCATCTCTTATGTTCTACATGCAGAGTTACAGTTCACAGGGAGGCCAGGTAGTTATTACTGACAGCATTTAAGCTGTCTTAATGGTCCCAGAGCAATGTTCTTTCTAAGGTCTGGGATGCCATAAGCAAAAATTTTAGTTTGTGATCAGAAATTTTGCCTTATGGTAACTTGTGAGTCCAGTGAGTCAAGACTTCAATAAGAAACAGCTGGATTAGAATTGATGTGCAGATTTGATTGTGTGAAAGCAGGATTAAATTGGGACTACGAATTCTTTTCCCATTACAGCAGGTGATTTGACTTCACCAGTGTCTATGTGCTGTTTCCCAGTGTTTGAATCTTAACAACTGCTCTGATTTGCTGTTACCATGTGAACTGATCCCATGTCTTACACTCCCTTGCATTTATTTTCATCCCATTCTGTAAATTCCTCCATCTTCAAAGCATCTGACAAAGTGGGATTTTGCTCATGAAAGCTCCTGCAATAAATAAATCTGTTAGTCTTTAAGTGCCACAAGACCTCTTGCTTCTTTTGTACAAAATAGGCCTTTGTTTTAAAATGTGTTTATTAAAAATTAAAATAGGCCTATGTTTTAAAATGTGTTTATTAAAATGACTGTTTTAAAAAGTGTTTATTGTAAACAGAATTAATTAATTGGGTTAAATTAATTGAATTTTTGTGAATTTTTATTTGAAATTTAATTTTTAGAAAGCTTTATAATTAAACTAATATTTAAATTTTTTTAAAAATGGAGATAAAGAAAGAAGGAGGATGAGAAAGAAAAAAGAAAAGGAAGGGAAGAGAGAAGAAAGAGAGAAAAAGCTAGAAAGAGGAAGTGAAAGAGAAGGAAGGAAGAGAAAGAAAAAATAGGACAAAGAGAGAAGGAAGGCAAAGAGAGAGAGAAGAAAGAAGAAAAAAGAAAGAAGGAAGGAAACAAGAAAGGAAGAAAGAGAAAAAAAGAAAAAGAAGGAAGGGAAGTGAGAAGAGAAAGGAAAGGAAGAGAAAGAAAAAAGGAAAGGAAAAAGTAAAAAGAGAAGGAAGAAAAAGAGAAAATGAAGGAAAGAAGAAAGGAAAGAGAAAAAAAGATGGAAGGAAGAGAAAGAAAGAAAAGAGAGATGGAAAGAAGAGAAATAAGGAGAAAAAGAAAGCAGACAGCAGGCTCCACCTTCTCCCCAGCTGCATGCCTGCCAGTGCTGAGGATGCCCTGTAGGCATGGCTTTGCTCAGCTGGGCAGCTGAGATCAGAGCTGCTGGACGCAAGAGGCTCGGGCTCAGAGACAGCGCTGGCTGTGGGACTTCGGGAGCTGATGGTGCCTCCTTGCTGGCCAGCTGCTCAGATCTCAGCCTCCAAGCCTTGACCATGTGCACTGCCAGCTAATGTGTGTGTGCTGGCACTGGAAAAGTTGTGTGGGGGTGCACACGCGCACACCTTAAAGGGAACAGTGTTTCAAAAAGACCTACTCCCGAGCAGGTGAACCACTAAACTAGATTAGAAAGTGATCTTTAGCTCACACTACCCTGTCCTTTAGCATTTTCTTAAGGAGGCAGCCTGGGTTTTCCTGATGCTTCATAACTATTTACTCCAACAACTCTTAACCTAAGGGAAATAGCCTCAGTATCTGAAATTAGTACACAGCAACATCCCCTATGCCAGTGATTTTCAAACTTAGCATTGGGACCCAGTGCTGGGTTGCAGACCTCAGGCACTGGGTCATGGCACCCTTTGCTGTCTCTACCAAAAGACTGGAATGCATTGCTCAAAGATGTAATTGTTGGGTCACAGGCATAAGTGATTTTTTTTCAACTGGGTCCCAAGAAAAAAAGTTTGAAAATCACTGCCCTATGCTATAATGAAGGGCTGTTGTAGCCCTATTGGAAGGATAAGGAGGGTGAGGTAATCTATTATTGGATGGAAGTTGGTCCAATAAAAATATTATCTCATCCATCTAGTCATGCTAAAATTAAGACTATTTCTAAATTGTTTTCTTATGGAACTGTTTTAAACAGCCAAGTGTGGTCAAGAGAAAATGAGACATACATGGATAACATCAAGGCAAACGTGACATGCAGGTAGGAATAGGGGTTTTATGAAATGCTGCAAAACAAAGAAAGTACTTTCATCTATAAACAGGCTCCTATGTTAAGTATTGTTATATTTATACACAATATATAACCAATGACCTCTAATCTGCTTCAACCCTGTTTTATTCCTCACAAATATATTATTGTGGAGAGTTAGCAAGACTGTAGTTAAACACTATAGTTCAAGATTTTCTGTTCAGTGGGATTCATTAACCCTTAAATCTACTGCACTTATACAATCTTCTGCAAATAAAAGGAAATAATGCAAAAAAACCCACACACACACAACACCTTTTCATTGACAGTTTGGTGTTAAAAATCTTAAGAACAATTGTTTCAGGGAAAATTTATTAACCACGGGTTTAAAAAATAGATAAAAACTAGCAAAACTAAATAATCATGGGTTTCTGGCTTGGTTGAGTTTTTTGTCTCCTTTAAGTGAATATAGGTCTGGTAAAAAATGTCAGACTAGGACCTAAAGTCCTTTTATGTCTTCACAGAACAAGTGCAATATCGGCAACAGCAAAATAACCTTTCTCTCATCTTCTTGCCAATATGCTACAACCCTGTTTTAGTGAGACCAAAACCTTTACTTTAAAAAAACAAAACAAAACAAAACAAAAAACGCTTAGTAGAAACTTCAATAATGACAGAAAAGTTACCACAGATGCATGCTTTCTGAATTCGCAAAATGTAAACATCTTTTAGAGGAAACTTCAAAATTCACTGGAAGGATATTTTTTTCTTTAAATTTCTTGTTGCTATTCAGATAGACTGTACCTAATTTGGGCTCCTCTTATCCAGCGTCTATAAAGATTCACTGTGATACAACACGAGTATAAAAGGCTTATAAGAGTCTCCAACCAAACCCTAGCTACTGAAAGATACCAAGGGGTGCAAACAATGAACAAGCATGTTGTACAAAGAGACATGCAGGACTTACGAAAGCTCCGAAAAACGCCACCTTCTATAAAATAATCCAGTCTCAGTATGTGCTTTCTGATCTACAGAAGTTTTTCCCCTCTACAGTTTCAGTGGTTTAGGCTGGTTTCCTCTCTTCTTAGGTGATTTGTTTGGTGCGACATTACAGTTCTTGCCTCCACTTCATTTCTCTGCTGGCTTGTTCTACACTCTGACTTACAAAACCATTAGAGGATGTGCACTCATAGAACATGGACTTGACTAATATAATAATTAAGAACTACCCTAAGAGCAGAAGCAATAGCAGCAGCTATTCCCGAGAGTATATCAGAACTCTTTCAAATTACATTTTGCAATGGACACTCCTTTCCAGATTTCCTCTTCACAAATCCATTCAGCCTGGGAAATTCATTTGTTTTTGCAGCGAGAGACCTGTGGCACCTTATAGACTAACAGATTTCTTTGAGCATAAGCTTTCATGGGCTTCAACCCACTTCGTCTGATGCAAGTTGTTTTTGTGGTTCAGCTATATACATTACTTAACACAAAGTTTGCAGGCTGTTAGGGGTGTTATTAAAAATGTATATACTCTCCAAGGAAGAGTTTGATTCCAAAAAGAGTTAATGAACTTTAATAACCAAAAAGAAAAAACCTAACACCGTTTTATTAACCTGTTTTCATACAGTGTTTATTCAAGTAATACATTCTGTGAAAATTAATGTAATTATTAAAAGAGTGCAGTTTGAACACTTGAAGTGTTTCCTCATCTAAGGCAGGCTGGTTTTAGTACTCTGTCCTTCTATCTAAGATAACTACATCAAGAATTGCACTAGAAAGGAAAAGCATTATTAAAAGATACACTCTAACCCACTCAAAAGCTTTTGGACTTTATACGGGAATCTCTGGGTGAAATCTCTGGCCTATGTTCTGCAGGAGATAATGCGATGATCACAGTGTCCCTTTCTGGCCTTAATATGTATGAAAACGGATGCTGAAAGTATCATACCAAATTATATTCATCTAAACAGCGTATGACAATTTTCTCAGAACAAATACAATGCCTGTTTATTAATAGTTAAGTAGAAGTTAATACAGCTAGTCCTCACTTAGTGACCTACTCGTTTAGTGACCCCTCAGAGTTATGACCGGCTCTCTGATGAGTTGGTATTATGGCGATGTACGAGAACTCGCATCAACTCTCTCAGATTACCTATATTTACAGTACACTATGCAAACTAAGTTCAGTACATTAGAGCTTAAAACATTTAAAATATATATTAAAAATGTTATAAATGATGCAAAGGTGACATTAAAACTATCTACCGATGGTTGAAAAACCCACTACCAGTAAAATACATTATGCCTGAAATACCGGTAAGGGCTGCTCCTCGTTTAGTGACCAATTCGTTTATCAACCAGGTTTCAGGAACGGAACCCGGTCACTAAGTGAGGACTACCTGTAATGGGCCAGAACATGGATCTGCTAGAAAGAACTACATCAGACTCAATAATTCTCTGATTAATTTCTTCACTGATCCCCAGAGATGGACTTGCTAAGTGAACTAGGTCTTTTGATAGTTGGTTGTAGGAATCAGTGCATTTCTTGAAAGGGGAGCACTTAATGTGATCAACCACTGACCATCTGAATTTGAGTAGCATTTGATTATGTTCTGGCTTACCCTGCAGTACAGCTGGAGCAATGTTTTTTTAAGACAGTGGAGTTAATCAAGTGTAAAAGAGAAGAGTCAGGCACCCATGTGGGAATACGTGACCAACAGCTTTCCCTATTTATGTCTTGCTCAGGGGAATCATTGGAGGCAAGTTTGCAGCAAAATTTCTTTAGAATCAATCTTGTTTTGAAAAACAAAATCAAAACTTGGGCTTTTAGCCATATACAGTCTGCTATAGGAAAAACTCACATATTGAAGGATATAAAGCAGGATGGTCCATAATTTATCTTGCAGCCAAGCCTCTGCCTAGCAGATTGCTATAAAAGATACCACATTTCCATAGCTACCCCAAAGGAACAGTCATTTAAAATAAAACCTTCTGGAATGGTAATGGTTGTTTCTCAGCTTCGTATGATGAGCTCACAATTGCTGAATCAATTAATGTAGCAAAGACTAATGTTTACTGATTCCAAATGGGTGGAAAAATGAACCATGCCTGGCACTAGTAAACAAGAAAAATTGGCAAAATAAACATTTCAGTGTGACAGTTTTTCTTCAGCTGCTCTGTCATTATTAGCAAATGGTGCCCTAAGTAAAATGTTTGACATACTGCCTCCTTGACAGATCTGACAGATCTTGACATTCATAAACAAGTCAAACAGAAGTCTAGACAACTCCTGAGAACAAATGAAACACTGAAGTTTTATTTAAAAAAAATGCACCCTGGATCAAAGATTTTCAACAGCATCAGCTGCGGGGTAAGCCAGTTTCACAATGGAAGATTTTTTTGAAGTTTTAGCCCCCCCCCCCCAAGAAAAACCATTTAGGACCCAATTCTGAGCTTTCTTTCTCCAATGTCAATCAGATAGATTCTCAAAATAACGTGAGGTGTATGGGTTGGTCAAAGTGGCTCAACTTCTGATTCTGATCCCACTTATACTGACGTAGCTTCAGCTCAAAAGAGTCACTCCAGATTTTTCACCAGCATGGAAAGGTTCATAATCAGGCCCATTTTATCTGAACAACAGAGAACAACAGTGAGGTCCAAGCCCACTGGTATCTACCCACAGTGCAGGGAATAAATAGCATCTTCAAATGGAATACAGCATGTTATCTATTGAATTAAGCAACATATAAAGGCCTGTGATGAGATGGGTTTACTTAGCCCACAGTAAAGAAGCCCAGCATAGTCTATGGATGGCAGAAGAACCTCCCCTTAAGCACTGCTGGTCATGCTCTAACTCAGCAGGTCTCAAACTTGCAACCCAAGGGCTGCATGTGGCCCCTAAAGTTATTTCCTGCAGCTCGCAACAACACTATCATTAACAATATCTGCAATATTGTATGAAAATGTTTCAGTGGTGTGGCCCTCAGGCTAAAGTACTAGTCCTCATGTGGCCCTCATGGTGATTTGAGTTTGACACCTCTGCTTTGCGGCCCTAGCATAAAAGAGAACAGCCCAGCCCCTTTGGGGCTGACCAGTGAGGAGGAAGAATGGGTCCTGGATGTTCCTGGCCAGGAGCTGTGTCAATCTTCACCAGTGAGAGGGAGTAAATCCAGAGGCCTTGCTGAGAGCACCCACTCCCTGTCAACTACCCTGAGCCAGGTGCCCTAGAGATTACTGCTTTCAGCAGATCCCAGGAAAAGCAGATGGTGTCTGCTACTACAACCAGGTACCAAAGGGGTAGCTGGGTTAGTCTAGTTTAGCAAAACAAACAAGGAGTCCTGTGGCACTTTTCTCCCATGAAAGCTCAAGTGATAAATAAATTTGTTAGTCTTTAAAAGTGCCACAGGACTCTTTGTTTGTCCAGACAGGTAGGAAGTAGCCCAGGGAGCCTGAATGGTAGGACCAGAGATGCTGCAATGCCAAATACAGCACGTCTTGATCTGGATCCCTGCTAATGTGGTGCTGTTCTTCTGGCACCCTGGGCTGGGGCTCAGTGGAGTGGAAAGGTGTGAGGGCCCTCCCCACCCAGCTGGTCACCATACCCTGTAGTTGATACCTCCTCACTAGTGAATCTGGCTGCTGAGCTGGGCTGCCCTAAACCCAGGGGCTGCTGGTGACTCTGGCCACGGGCTGTGCTGCCCTGACCTAACTGGATTGTTCTGAGGCTATAGCAGCCCAGGCCCAGGCACCAACCAAGATTGTGGAGGTGCCTGTTTCATTGGCATCATTTGGACTTCTCCCACCACTGGAGTGGGCTTACCCAGTGACAAAGCCCCATTACTATAGTATCATAGCTGGATAGAGGAATCAAGTGACTTGCTCAAGATATACAGGAAACCTGTGGCAAAGCTGAGAAGTAAAAATGAGTCTCCCTGAGTGCCAGGACAGTGCCCTCACCCCAGAGACACATTTCCTCTTTCATGTGTGTTGTGAGTCATGACAGCCATCAGTCTCAGCAACATGAAGGAATTACAATGCAGAGAGAAACATCCAGTAAACCACATTATGCTAGACTACTCGCTAAAATAATGACATCTAGCATTTCCAAACACTGAGGAAGGAGAGTTAAGTGCTTCAGCCGCAGTAGCTAGATTTGCAGTCTTAATTCAATTACCCCTATTTACTGCCTTTTACAGTACTTCCAAAAAAATGATACCAAGGAGGCTCTATAGCCATGTCTCTTGTGCCTCCTCTTGCTTACTACCATTTTCTCCATCTCTTTTTACCAAGTGCATCTTTTGTCTCTGTCTCCCATTCCACGAGTCAGAGCTTCTTTCCCCTTTCTCAATCCATGGCTGTGTACTTTTGGAAAACCCTCCCATTTCCTGTGCATAACTTGCCTCTCCTGCCTTCCTGACCTCTTCACATGAAGGTGCTACTGCCCTGCTTTTCTCTCTTACTGAGGTCTCTGCACCTTCCTGTGCCTCACCTGTTCTCCTATGTATTGTACTGTATGTATCACATTAGACTGTGGCTATGTCCACATGTAGACGCTTATTTTGAAATAATTTGAAATAAGTTAATTCAAAATAAAATCATTATTTCTAATTAACAAATCAAAATAAGCAAAAACCTTAAATTGAAATAGCAAGTCCAGACACAGGACGTGCTATTTCGAATCAGGAGTGGGGAAGCAGGGGAGGTGTGGCAACATGGCCCCCTGCAAGGGCCATGTTGCCAGCCAATATATAGAAAAAGGAAGGCACCCTGGGAAGGAGAAGGGCAAAAGTGTTAAATCGAAATAATGGTTATTTTGAAATCACACATCCGAATGGCATTATTTCAAAACAACCATTTTGAAATAACTATTTCGATTTCAGCCTAGGTTTTACTATTTTGAAATAAAGTTTGTTATTTCAAAACGATAGGGCTCAGCATTTCAAAATCCCAAAACGTCATTCGAGCATGACAACTGTTAAATCAAAACAACGGTTATTGTTTTGATTTAAAAAGCATCATGTGGACAGAGCCTGTATGTTTTATGGGGCAAGAACCTGGATTAGGTGCATCACAGAGTGAGATCAGCATGCTTATGGTGTTATATTAATAAAATATATCCTTGTACAATGGGCCCTACACATCTTAGGGACCACAAAGGCTTAAATGGTGCCTGTCTTGTGGGAACTCTGCACACAGGAATGAATTTCATTTATAGAATATTTGCCTCATCAGATGGTGAAAGAGGACAGAAGTGACAACAGATACAGTAGGGGCCTTAATAAACACAGCTGCTGATGGGACACTAGCGGGGGGGGGGGGGCGCTCTGAGCTGCTACAGAGAATTCTCTCAGGCATCCAGATGGTGGGCCTTGCCCATGTGCTCAGGATCTAGCTAGTCACTATACTTGGGGTAGTGAATGAATTTTGCCCCTTGGTCACATTAGCAGAGATGCTGGAGGACTCATCTTCCCCTGCAGCATGTGTTACCTACAGGTTTAAAACACTGTAATGAATTCTCTGTAACTTGAAATCTTTGTATCATGATCTGAAAATTTTACTAACTCAGCCAGACATTAAGGGTCTATTACAGCAGTGGGTGGATGAGATTCTATGGACTGCAATGTGCAGAAGCTCCGACTAGATGACTGTGTGATAGTTCCTTCTGACTTCAAAGTCTATGACAGGGGTCTCAAACACATGGCCCGTGGGTCGCATGCAGCCCCTAAAGCTATTTCCTGAAGGGAAAACGTTACTGGCTCGTGGCAGTATAAGTCAAAAAAGGAAAAAGGATCTGACAGGACACGAAAATGATATAACCAGCTCAGAGAAAACTAAGTGTTACAAAATAGGGTGCTTTACTATAACCTTCAAATATTCTATACATTCTCTGTCTCCTGACCACACCAATGGTTCTTGAACCACCTCATGTAGTCAAAGTCTGCAGCCTTAGAGCTCTGGGATAGGAAGCAGATTTCTCATTAAGATTATGAGTCAGTCCTGATGCTGCTAATGAGCAAGATGGAAATGCAGATCTGTATTTCAGTTAAAACAGATGCTTCTAGTTAATGAAATTGTACCCAGATGATATGAAACCACTTTACTGACTTCATGGGGCCTCCTCCCCACAACAAAGGAAGTCCAACTTCTTCTGGATGATCCAATACAATACAAATTGTTTTACCTTAAAATAAAGGAGATGATAGAATGATCAGTGAGGTGTTTTAGGATCATGGCACCTCTGGCAGAAACCCAAAGACTTACAGAAAGTTCTCATGAATGATGCTCAAAACTGAAAAATGATTTTAACCCAGGCTGCAAGTTACTATGCCAAAGCTTGGCTCTTTTATACTATGAAAAGGTAGCCTTATAAACTTCTTAAAATAGAACATTTCAAGGAAACCAGAACAGATATTCTTGGATTGATAGACATATATGGGTGCATTTCAGGTCTCACTAGCAGTACCTGTTATTTTACTTCAGGTCACATTGCAGTAACAAGCAAGGTGAATAATAATAATCAGATAATATCAGGAGGGTTAGTATAACCTTTCTAAAAACCAAAAGAAAAGCCCAGTGAACTGTGGTCGTCAAATATCCCACCAATGCTGGATCTTTCAGAGGAGGCTCCACTTCACGTACACTAGTGTAAACAACTGTGCATTAAAACAAAATAAGTACATTTGCAATCAAAAAAGGACTTCTATGCAATTTGCTCTTCTCCAGATAGAATGGGATGGTGGATTAAAAGGAGTGATGAGGAAACAGAAAGAAAGGAGTGCCATGTCCAGAAAAAAAGTTTACATTAGACAATATTGAATTACAGACTTTATTTTCTCTGCATCACCACCATAGCAGCACCGACAGCTGCATCCACATCCTTTCCATAGATCACGGGAAATGGAAAAATTCTCTCCACTTCTTGCTTCAGCACCTCATTCCTGGAAAGGGCACTTCCACTTCCCAGAATTCTCTTCACTCCTGCCTCTTTCAGGCACTGGAAAGACAACATGGAATGCAGATTTTGAATGATCCCGTGGCACAAAGCTCTGGTTACATGACCCAGAGAGAGATCAGAAGCTGTAATACTAGTCACTGAAGCCAGTCGCTCAGGCATGTGCCTTTCTCCGAATACAGTTGGGCAGATTGAGAGTCTAGTATCATTTTGGGCCAAGGCTGCATTGATCATTTGTGTATAGACGTTGGACTTCAGAACATTGTGCCCTGCAAAAAGAAAACAGTGTCACTAATTTTGTCTGCCTGTGTCCTTTCACCTGTCAGAGATGAATGCTGAAGATGTACAGTATATTTAGATGACTGATGCTGTTTCAGTGGCGTATGCCACCTCAGCAGGACAATGCGTATGTGGCTTTTCCTGTCCTAGGGAGATCACTTTTGCAGGAATACAAACCTCCTCCTCAACAGAATTTTGATCCAGGAAGTCTTTTCTAATTCTGTACACAGCCGTTCTGATGATTGATTAATTTTGTCTGAAACATTAGCTATCAGATAATTTAAACAAAACAGCAACAGTAAAAGCAGTATTGCATGTTTGGAAACTAACCATAGTGACTTATCTTAATAGGGTTAAACAGTGCAGTCTTCACCTCCTACCCTCACAGTGTAAATGTCACTCAAGCATTGGTTGGAAGGATTTTAGAATTTACTCTTGCACCAAGACAACCCAAAGGAATGCTATCAAAGAGGCTGTGTCATTTTAAAGCACTCTGGCAAAGTGACATGATTGTCTTGTATGACTTTGCATTAAACTTGGCTCTTTAAGTCCATTAAGTATTTAAAGTTCTGTGAGAATTGCAACTCAGTGCAATTAATATAATCACATCACTCTTTCTAGACTCTATGAACATCCCAATTAATGAGTGGCTTCTGATTTAGTGACCAATAATATTTCCTTTGAAAGTTCTTCTTGAAATGGAACCCACAAAGATAGGCCCTCACTTAAGTGCTTGAAACAAAAACAAAACCTAAATGCAGGCTCCAATTAGTTTGTCCCCAGTGTCTCCCCTAGGAAATACTAGCACTACAATGGGAACGAGCTGTATGTTACACTATCAGCTCTCAGAGCGTGAACATTGTACAGATCTTGCTGTTTTGACTCAGTCCCTCAGATGTTGCTGACCAACTCCCATTTTAAGATCTGTCTGTTCCCAAAATACATTACCTAGTTCTGCCATCCAGCATGCCAACATATCCACAAATGCTGCTAGCACATTTCCTCCATTGAGTGATGCTGCTACTGCCAGATAGTCACCATCAAAATAGGGAAAATAGGCAACAGGTGATGAAGAATCTGGTATCTCCGGAGGCTGGAATCCTAAAGGCATGGGGACTGTCAGCTGAGAAGAAGTGCTGATATTGAGAACTAGGACACATGAAAGAAAAGATTTTATCTTTTAACAAGCTATAGGAAAGAGAGAAATAAGTTATCCACGTACCATGGAGTAGAGCACAATATTTAGACACAACAGCCAGGCAAGAGAGTGCTAAGTTACTTGTAGTCCTTTCTCAGACCAGGAAGTGATGCTTAGCCCCCTTGAAAAGTCTTAGTAGTTGTGTCCCAGCTGTATAAATACCTGCATCAGTCCTCTCAGTCATACAAGAATAAACAGAGCACTGAAAATCTCCCAGAGCAATTCCCACTTCTGTTCCCTTTGGTATTCCATGCCAGTCACAGAGCAGCCTCCCTGCAGTGCTGCCAGGGTCCCCCACTTCAGGAAGCAAATGAATTGGAAAGCCAGACCCCCTCAAACTGCAACAAAAAATATATAAGTACACACAAAGAGATAGATTAGTCAATATCAGAATAGGCAGCCTACTTAGTGAACATCCTCAGTGAACATCACAGGTTGATCTGATCATGTGCTTGTGACTTCTGGGTTTATAGAATCCTTTGCCCAGTCAGGTAGCCCTGAATCAGACAAGTTTAAACTTCCAGTTCCATTGGTGGTGTTGGTCAAAAACTAAAACAGCTTCGTACAGAACAGCCAGGAGAGTAAATTAATCTACCTATGTTTATACTTTGTTTCATCTAGCAAGGATCCTACAGCAGCACATGCATATTCAAACCACCAGTCACATGGGCAAACAATAAACCAAGGGACCATCACAATAACAAACATGTAACCATTTTTCAAGTACCAAAGAACAGGTGCCCAGAGAACTCTGGTGCAGAGGGTTTGCAAGTCAAAAACAAACCAGAAAACGTTAGCTACACCAAACTCTTAAAGCAAAGGTGTGGTTTCATTTCAACCACTAATTCAAGGCAGGGAAAGTTTAGTGAGACAAAGCCAAGCTTCTGTTACCTTTCAATGGGCTGGAAAGTACTTTATTTTCACTGACAGAAGATTTTTCCACCCATGAGTCATGGCCCAAGCTGATCTTTGAAATATATATATACACTCCACCCCTGAAAGAGTGAGTCATTTAAAAAAAAGAAATAAAACTTGTGTCTCAACAGATGCCCAGAAGCTTGACACTACCAGGGAATTTTAAGGCTTATCAAAGAACTCAGCTGAAGGCACTAAAGACTGAAATTCTCTTTAGCCACCACATAGAACAGATATATCATGGATGGTGCTGCTGTACTCCATCCAAGCCACAAACAGACCACCTGCAGGGATGACATGAATAACTCAGTATCCATGGCCTCTTTGTGGAGCCTCTCAGCAATGCCTTCTCTTAGAGTTTCTCAGAATGACAATGCCAGTAAGTGCCAACCATGATGAGATTTTATGGGATGTGATAAATTGCCCACCACAAAGCAGAGTGAGACCCACAGACTCAGCACAGCCCAAACAACAAGGGTGTAGCTTTCAATCACCCCTACCTGGGCTATAGTCAGGGCTCTAGACTGATGCTGCTGTGTCGGGCTCCATGGATTGACGCAGCAGGATCAACTGAGCAGCCAGTGAAGATCCACTCAAATCAATCCTGAAAGTGTTCTCTGTTCAATACAGTAACTCCACCACCCACCCTCCTCACTCCGAGAAAAGAGAAATGTTGCATCAGCTGGAGAGCACTTCCCAGCGGCACAGTAAACTGCAGACGCTTTGGCAAGGAAGTGTAAGTAAGTCGATGGGAGATACCTGTTCTACAGTATGTAACTCGTGTATCTCCCATTGACCTGATGTGACAATGCAGACCAGACCTACAGGCATATTCACACTAGTTGGTACATAAAATAAATAAAATTCATTGGCTGTCACTTACATCTCAGTATTCCAGCTTTTACTTCTGGAATTAAAATATCCCCAGCTGGCAGCATTCTGGACAGACATCAATGGCCTTTTCAGGTCACACAGCATGGCAACTACATAGTCCTGGATGGTACCAGCTGCATCATAAGGCTTCAGAAAATCTGTGCTATTTAACAACAACAAAAAACAAACAAACAAAAAATGGTTGCATGGTTTTGCTAAACATCCACTTGCCAACAGTTTCCATTTGTATCTGTTATTCAAGACAAAACTGGAAACACATGACAAAAGAACTATTTTGGAAACCTATTAACTGAATGAGCGATAAATCCTTAGAAAACAAGTGTCCAGTAGAACTGGTTAGGAAACATTTTTTCTCCCTACAAAAAAATTCTACAACAAAAACAGTTCTTATCAAAACTTTTCTTCAAAATGTTTTTTTTTTTTCGTTGAAAAAGCAACACCCAAATTAAGGGGACAAAATTATTTTGGGCAACTAAAAAGTTTCATAAAAATCAGACATTTCCCTTCAAAAGAATGTGTTTCAGTTAAAAAAAAAAAAGTTTTTTTGTTGATTAAAAAACCTTTCAAGCAAAAAATTTCAACCAACTCTAGCATCCACATCCAACACTGTAGTTACTCCATTAGTACCTGGTTTTGAGGCCAGTAATACAAATAGATTTCCAAGCATTCAGAATAGGCTACGTGAGCTTTACTGTAAATGTGATTTAACAGTAAGTGTCTGAAGGAAAACAAAAAAAGCTGCTTACTGAAGAAAAACAGAAAAAAGTGAAAAGCCTATCTAATGTTCTTCAGCAAATTGCTGATTTCCAATACAACTTCATTTCACTGCTGCCAATGAGTGTTAGTGAATTCCTAGTTGGATATAAAAAGAAATAAATAGTGTAGGTATTACACTTCCTCTTATTCTTGCCATGAAAGTCAAATGATGCAGAGCAGAATTAAGCAAAGACAATGAGTGTAAACACCTAAAGCTCCTTAACATTAGTAAAATATTACACTGAATCCATCCCATCTGTAAATGCCTCCTTTATAGAAGACAAGTTTGCAGCTATTGCTCCAGGGAACTTTAGAAACATGGAGATTACACCATCAAAATTGCACAAAACTGACTGCAAAGACTACCTCAGTGATCAAGTCCTACGTTTCCATGGCATTGGTTTTATAGTGTGTTACCATGTATAATGCTCACTCCTACAGGGAAATGGGGGAAAACAGCTTTAATACATGAAATCTCTGTAGCAAAGTACACAGCTGCAAAGCCTGTTACAGTGGGAGAAATAGCAGGAGACTTGCAGAGAGATGTCCTCCGCTCGACATTGGAGCATCTGAAAAAATCTTAATTTCATCCCATTGAATTACATTGTTCAGTACATGCATTAAAACAAAAGTACCCAAGGATGAAAATAACAATATAAAAACAAGAATGGAGAGATCACCCAAGTTCCAGATATCATCTAAACAAACTTCACAAAGAATGTAAGATCAAGTATGTCTTTTATTCCTTTTATCAAAGCTGAACTCCTATTTGATGTGGCAAGTGGTGATGCTTTGGGAAATTTAACAACTTATGGAAGCTGAAAGATTTCATAATCTCTGCAGATGTTTTGTGGGTTCCACAACCCACGGTAGCTGCAGGCATATTGCAAGTGAAAACGCTGTCACACGCAAAGCATATGACAACTCAGCAGGTTATGTATAAAAGGGCATCATATGCTTGATAGGACTGCTTAGTGCCAACGGGGGAAGGGAACAGCAGCTAACTTTAGGCCCAATTCTCTCAGCACTTTGTAGGAACTAGCCCAAAACAACTGCCTCAATATATTTTAGACTTTCATAAGTATACACAGGAACTATGGTTACGGCACAACTGTAGGGTACAAATTGTATTAACTGATGATGTTTCCATTCATGGTTCACCAGAGGTTTCTTTTCTTGTCCAGTGTTCTGTGGTATTCTTATTAGAAGGAGGAGAGAGTATGACAAACTCAGTTGTATACAGTTTGCATGTAATACTTCCATCTGAAAGGATCTTTGGCCATTTAATTAGAATTAGGATTAAAAAGAAGTGCTGCTCCATCTCACAAGTCTCCTAACAGAAAAAGGCAGAAAAAACAGCAGCTGACCATCTGCTTCATTAGCCTGCTACAAGAACACTGACCGTGGCTTATGTTCCAGTCGAGAAACTGCTAATGCTGTGCTATGATACAGAAAATCTAATAAACAGAGCTGAAGTGACAGAACTTCTACCTGTTCTTCAAATACCAGTAGATTGTGGCACACCCAAAACCTGTAGCCAAACTGAGATGTGACTGTGGCTGAGGAAGAGAAGAAAGGAAATGGCTGCTGCAGCGGCCGTCTTGCCACGTAATCAGATGACTGACTTCTTCAGGTTGAAAGGTGTGGCCAGTTCCACTCTCTGTCCATTTGCAACCTGAATTAGGCAATATATGAGAATGACAGCATAACTGACTGCAGTTTGTCTCCATGTTTCAATTTCTGTGACTCAAATCATTCTACAAAACACATACAGCACTAAAAAAAAAAAAAGACAGCGAATACAGATTATAGTCCAACTAATCATATTTTCCTGCCCTGAATAATTTGCCATAAAGCCAATTAGCCTGAGATGTAGAAAAAAGAATGTACTCCAAAGGCTTTAGCTCTGTCCTACCTCCCATAACATCCACACAAACAAGCACAAGTAATGATCAAGATAAGACGATGTCATATCTAAGAACTGAGCATTACCCACCCAAAAAAAGGGCAGCTCCTTGATATGTGGGGCAATAGGCTGTTAGAAAAGAATCCAAACACTGCATGTTTTAATGCTGCCAAATATAAATATACACATCTATGAACAAAGAATGTTGGCCATTCCTGCACAGTGGGTGGACACTATCCTGGGAAGCAGTGACTCTAAAAAAAGATTTGGGGATAATTGTGGATATGAGCTCCCAGTGCAGTGCAGTGGCCAATGGAGCTAAAAAGCTAATGCAATGCTTCAGTGCATGACCTGGGAATCTGGAGCAAGAAACAGAGAGATTATTTTATCTGTGTTTGGCACTGATGCAAGTGCTGTGTGAATAGTGTGCGCAGTTCTGGTGTCCACAATTCAAAGAGGATGTTGATAAATTGGAGAGGGTTCAGAAAAGAGCCTCATATACTCTTAAAGGATTATCAAAAATACCCCATAGTGATAGACTTAAAAGAGATGTTATTAAAATCTACAGGTATGGGGAACAAATATTTGATAATGTGCTCTTCAGTCTAGCTTAGACCAGCAGGCTCAGGCAGGAAAGGCTGGGCCAGAATGCTGTGAAGGGAGAATGACTTCTGGCCCTGTCCCTCCCTCAGCACTGGGGGACTGCAGCTGCCCTGCTACCAGTCTGGCCTATGAAGTGGAATGGCAGGGACACCAGGTGGTGTCCTGAAACTGGGCAGCCCAGAGCCAGGGCCCCTGTAATTCAGCTCTGATGTTGGGATGGACCAGTGCCCCCCTGCAGGCGGGTATTAAGCCTGGGGGCCTAGCTATCCATACAGATTCCGCCCTCTCTGGCTGGGGCAGCTGGGGAGGTGAGGCTGGGACCACTCCTGGCCTGTGCAGGAACCGCATGGGGGTGGAGGGTGCAGCATGGGGCAGGAGGAGAGTCAAATTTCACTTGGTCCCTGGGTGCCAGAGAGCCACTGGAGTAAAGAGTGCATGGCATCCTTGCTCTGTAGCATGGCCTCACTGAAAAGTGGAATACCTTCACTAGGATTTATTGATTCAAAATTCTTTTTTACTTCATTGCCAGAGTAATCCCTGTTCTGCTCCTTTTAAATACAAAATGTAGGATTCAGTACTGTGCCTACAAGCCACTTTCACAATCCTAGTGAAAATTGTAGCTGCCAGCCAGAGTTGCCTCGAACCTCCACAGCACTGCACGCTAACAGTCTATACCTGTGCCTCCCAGCCCCACCCCCAGTATGTTCCTTATCCTGGGCCTTGTGAAGGATTCCTTGGAAGGCAGCCTTACAGCTTTCTTTCACAGTGCCTGTGCTGAGGCAGGCATCCCTTTGTCAGGTATTGGGCTTTCAAGGACCATTTACATTGCTTTAGCCCTTTTATGAAGTTTAAAGGAGCCACAAGGGGAGCAAGGCTCCCTCCAACAGAAATTAAACCACACTTACCCAGAGGAAGTTTGTGCTAAGGGTGGCAGATGGCATCATTCCACAGCAACTAAAGCCTTCACTAGCCTGACATGAAACTTTGATAGACAGAGCAACTTCAAGCAAAAATGTCCAAGTTATAGAATTAGAAACTGACTTTGCATTCTTTATATATTTCATTTCCCCTCCTTTCATCCTTGTTCCCTTACATCTATTTCAGCCGAGTTTTCCATTAAATCTATTTTTCTACTTTTAAAATGGGTTCTAAGAACTATTATGAACCACAAAGCTAATCCTAAAGCATGCCATTAAAAATGTAATTTGTAACAGAGTATGTGGTTTCACTTAATCTACTCAAAGAAATGAGAGCAAACAAACACTCTCCTTCATTTTGTTGAATACAGAAATTTAAAACAGAAAGTGACATGTGGCTTTGTGAAATAAAATATTAAAGCACCTCCAAATGAGAATTTGAGACTGATGAGTTCACGAGCTTGTGTTACACAGGCCTCATGGGATAGCTGGAAAGCAAACGACACACCCATGAATCCATCAGCCCTTAGATATATTCCTTAGTGATGGTTTTAGTATTTAAAATAAAATCACAGCCAGTAATGAATAGTTCAGGCTCTCTTAAAGCATTTCAGATCCTGCCAATATCTGACAGACAATGGTCAGTACTTTCGGGAAATCAGGTCTGTAGTCTACAACAAATCTCTGCTTCACCTAGGGAGATCAACATTAGCTATTATTATTTAATATTGTATTAGTGCCTTAATTATAAGGAGTATAAAGACACGGAGCCAGATTCTGAAATCTGGAGTAACGCCATTGACCTCAATGGATTTACACTCATGTAGCTAATAAAATTTTATATGGTAATCCCTGCCCTACATAGTTTACAGTTTAAGGCCCCAATCCTGCAAACATATGCAGGCAGCTAAACAGCTACTTGGGCACTGGAAGAATCAGGACCTATATGCGGATAAGCCATAGAGGTCAATTTGGTTGCTACAACCACCTACCAGTGCAGGATTATATTTCCATTCCCACACACTCATGAAGTCAACAGTCATCTATGGCACATCATTTCATCTAATGTCTTCTTTGCTTTTTAAACATCTGACATCAATTCAAAATATTATATTTCACTCTGTTGAATGCTGCTTTCCAACTGCAATTTTTAAAAACAACATGCCAGTGCAGAGTAGAACAGGTAATACTATGTACATTTCCATAAAGTGTAAATCTAGCTAACTTTTCAGGGCAAAGACAGATTCAGTAACCTCTGTACTGAAGAGGCATTACTGGACAGTATTCAGATAACTCACTGACCAAAAACTAGGAAAAAGGCTCGTGCGGGTAACGGGATACATATTGCAGTGCATGTTCTGTAAGTGGATTTCATTCGGTAACAAACAGGATGATGGATGGATAACTGCTAGGCCCATTCCAACGTCAGTCCTGCAAAACCTTCCTCACATGAACAGCTCTGTTGAGTTAACTGGGACTATGCACATAAGGATTTACAAGACTGAATCCTTAATTTGTACATCTACAAAGAACATAGTCTATTACAATTTAAGGGGAACTACATGTTTAATGGGACCTTTTTCTCAAGATTATATTTCAAAAAATATGAAGATGAATACAAGACAATTTTCTACCTGTTATTCCAGAACTAAAAATGATCTCCAACTCCAAAAAATACATCTTCAACAGCTTCTACTATGTAGTTTCTACACTACAATAATTAGAGCTGAGCAAGCGTGTCAAAAGATGGACATTACCTTGGTTTGTCTTCCAAAATACAACCCCATGCATTTGTCCTGAAATGCCAATGCGACTAACCCTTTGAAGTTGCTGTTGGGGAAGAGCCGCAAGGCATTCATTCAAGGCTTTTATTATTTTCTGGACATCTTGTTCCATTCCCTGTAACCAAAAAATGAAGCATGAGGAGGCTGTCACGTAATCTATTAAAATTCATGCATGTGTCTACTAGATTCAAGCACTTTATTTTCTTAAGCAGTGCTACTGTAGTTAGAAAGAAGTGAACAGCATCTTATTATTTAGTTTAAAACTAACATACACTAAGTTAGATCAGTGGCTCTCACCCTTTCTGGACTTCTGTACCCCTTTCCGGAGCCTGATTTGTCCCAAATTTCAGCTCACTTAAAAACTACTTGTTTACAAAATCACACATAAAAATAGAAAAGCATCACATTATTACTGAAAAATTGCTTACTTTTCATTTTTACCGTATAATTAAAATCAATGGGAATATTATACTTACACTTCAGTGTAGAGGATATAGGGCAGTATAAACGTGGCTTAGCCTGTATGATTTTTTAGTTTGTATTGACTTCTGTAGTGCTTCTTATGTGGCCTGTTGTAAAACTAGGCAAACGTCTAGATGCGTTGATGTAGCTCCTGGAAGAGCTGTGCATACTCTGAGGTATGTGTACCCGTAATTTAGAACCACTGACTTAGATGATTTGTGGCTAAACAGTATATGTTAGAAACTAAAGTCTAATTAGACGCACACAAACCCAGAGAAAGAATTATATTAACATACAACTTTGATTGTATGTAGACGTGCTACTATTATTTATATTACTGTGGTGCCTGCCTCTACTGTTACAAAAGCCAATGGACTTCTTATGATCTTAGGTGGTAAGAGAAGACAGATGTACCGTCTGTGTTTCTGCCCTGGATTGGCTGGGTTGTATCAACAGACAAGGAACTGGAAGCTCCTTAAAATGAAAGGATCTCTGTTTATCTCTAAAACACCATGTCCTACTTAAGCAGACCTCTGATGAAGTTAATAATTGTATCCCAAACTAAAGAGCAAAACGAGCTAAGGCAATTTATCTTTGTTCCCTGCAAAGCAGCATCTTATCACTGTGCGTAACATAGTATCTTTTACTGGATCAACTTATAAAAAGATGCTACCTCATCCACCTTGTCTTGCAAATATCCTGAGATCAACACAGCTACACCACCATGGCACACTGATTACTGGGCAGCCAGAAACACTCTTCAATGCTCTCTTAATTTTATTTAGCCATTTGGATAGCTAGTTGCTGATTTTTTATAAATCTGACACTTCTCGGTAGAGATTGTTTTCCTCTTGATGGGCTGCATGAGAAAGCCAAGCCAAAGTGAAGTATTTAAAATCAGATTTCAGATATACTGACAGACACATGCAACCACTGCAGCCTGGTTTGCCCCCCTTCCCTTCCTCCCAACCGGCCAACCTGCCCCCTGCAAGGCATTAGAACTATGCTGCAGCTGACATAACATGGGGGCACAAAGCACTGCTGGTGAAAGTGTCTTTCCCTCAAAGAGCTATGTCACCACGCTGTCCCTTATCTCTCACCTGTGCTCCAGCGGCAGAGCTGTCAGTCTGTGCCTGTGTGTCCTTTGAGCAGCTCTGTGTCACAAACTGCCCTTGCTCTTTTTCTACTACCAGGGCAGCCTTAACCGAGGTGGTGCCTAGGTCTACACCCAAAGCACACACAGTGCCAGGTGCGGCGCACGGGCTCAGTCCTGTGGCTGGGCTATCGGCCATCATCTGCATCAGCCTGAGTGGCAGCTGCTACTTGCCCCACCACTGGGCCAAGGCACAAGCCGAGGTGCAGGCGAGAGCGGGGAGTCCGGTGCAGCAGCTCAGCCCTGCAGCCTGACTCTCGCTCGCCTGCCCTGCCTCGCCGGGGCGGCTCTGTGGTACTCGCCTGTCGCCCAGCCAGGAAGTGTCACCCAAGTCTGTGTCCAGCACCCAGCGGTGCCAGGGCACAGGTGCCACCAGCTTCAGCTCCCATAGCGGGCAGGGGCTGGAGGACCGAGGCCTGAGGGTTAAGCCCCGCTCCGCGCGCAGCTTGGGCAACGCTCCGGGCTGCGCTGACCCTTCACCTCTGAACCTCGGCGCCACAGGAGAGAGAGCAGCTCCCCGGGTCGGCCCTAGGGGAGAGCGGGGGCACAGCTGAAGCCTCCATCTTGAGTGTGGCAAGCCGGCCGGCCGCCGCCCACTTCTGCCGCTCCCCGGGGCTCAGATCCCGGCAGAAGCTCCCTGTAAAAACTTCTAAACGGAAACGTGACTAAAACTCAAGGCAAAGACACCCCTCTCCCGCCCCCGCACGTGCAACTCACGCCACACCCAAAATGGCGACCGAGGGCGGCCATTGGGGCCGTACGGCGCGGGGCAGGGCGCCGGGGTTAGCTGTGATAAGCAGCCGCCGGCCGTTCCCTCCCCCACGTGGGGGGAAGAGCGGCGATTGGTCAGAGCCTCCCGGCAGCAGGGGCCCGGGAGCGTCTCCGCGAGGCTCGCTAACGTCTCCGTCTCTCCTCCGGCCGTACAGCCGGGCCGGGACCCGGCCCGCGAGAGAACTACGAGTCCCGGCATGCACTGCGCCGCTGCTCTGGGGGGCGGCTCGGCCCCCCACGGGTTCGTGCAATGGGGCACGGTGCTGCTCCCCGGCGCTTCTCGGCCGGCTGGTGCGGCGACGTGCCCGTTTTTCCCCGGCCTCCGTGCGCCTCGGCGGGCGGGGACAGAGCTGGGGGAGGGCGGGCAAGGGCCCCGGGCCCTGGGGCGGGAGGGTCTAAGCCGTGGGCGGTGAGGGCTGTAGGGTCAGGGGCACTAGCTGTGGGGGTGATGTGGGGCAGAGTGAGGACTCTAGGCTCAGGTGACCTGCGCCCAGGGGGGAGGGGGGCGGCTCTAGGTTCAGGGGCTGTGGCCGTGGGATGCGGGGGGGGAGGGCTCTAGGGTCAGGGGCTGTGGCGGTGGGGTGGGGTGGAGGATGGGTATGCTGGGTATGAGGTCGAGCTGGACAAAGGCTCTTTCTAGGCTGAGGGCCCTTGGTGCAGATAGAGACTGAAATAAGGATGCAGGACGCTTGTGAGCTCCTAGGTTGAGCCCCCAGAGTGGATGGGAACTAAGCCTAGGGGTGAATGGGAGCCTGGAAAGGGCTCTTGGCCAGGGGCTTCTGGCTCTGATATGGGAGGCTGGCTGTGGAGGTGACAGGACAGTGTTAGATTGGTCCTGCTGTGTGATGAAGTGGGTTAAGAATGGGTTGGGCAAGGTGGTGGTGGGGAGATTGGCTGGTAGACCAGGCTAGTCTGCTGCTGAAATGATGCTGGAGCCTAAATAAACTTACTTTTATTGGCTTTGTAGCTGTCTGAAGACTAGTACAATGGTGAAAAGATGGCTATTTCTTTCGATGTGGTTTTTTCACTCATTGCTTCAGTGCTGTGGTAAGTGTCTACTATGCCAGAAGAGCAGATAGTTGTTTATTGGCTAAAATAGCTGTAAAGGGGAAGCCTATCTCTGACTAAAACCACCTAGCCTTTTGTTAAAGGTGACCCATGTGACACAGTGGTGTGTTCATTAGGGTATGGGCTTGGTGCAACAGCTTACAAGGAAGAATTGCTCAAGTGGTCACTGATATTGGGAACCTTTTTCCCTTGTATGGTATTTTGAATTGTTTTTGTGGAGACAAGTCAATGTGTCTTGTTTCATTATTGAGGTAAGTGACTAGAGTAGGTCAGTGGGCTAATACACAAGACTGTGCTTTGAAAATACAACTTCAGTCCTCATACTGAAATCAGCTGGTTTTTTTATCTATGTGAAATCTCTGTGTTTTAGTTTCCAGAAGTATCAACAATATTATCAGGCTAGGACAACCAAAATTAGGCATTTGCAACAGGATTTTAATAGAAGATGTCTAAAAGTTGTATTTAAAATACCACTTTCCCCTCCTCTCCTAATTAAGATAAAAGTGAAGAATAAAGACATCTTAGAAGTTTGAGAGATTAGGGTTGTGTCGTGCATTCCAGGTCAGGGTTTAAGCATATTTGGCAGAATGTGTGAAAGGGACTGGAACAATTATTGCCTGTGGAGGCTTAACTGCACGGTCACTTGCTCTTGCATGAAACGTAACCACACCCTATTAAGAGTCATCTTTCAGTCCTTTTAACTTATTTCTAGCTGCCTTATTAATATACAGTAAAAATAATAGGTTGTTGCTTGGTACTAACTTTGATGGAAGCAAATTCAAGACTTCCAGATCACTATTTTGCCGTCTCAGTATTTGGACTATATTTTGCTATTGTGCTTGAAATTATCAGTGTTTTGCTGGGCTTTATGAATCATGCAGTGATTTTTTTTTTAAGATGATCTTTAAAAAGAGTTCTGATTCATGCAGATAGTTAGGTTCCGTTGCTGATCATACCAAGAAACTTTGAAATTTCAATTAGCAATTCATATTAGCTTTATTGAGTTGAAAATAAGTTACCACTAATTGCTTATGTATAATTTACATGTTCCAGGAAACAATTGTTTGGCCTATTTACTGTTTTCCATCTGCACTTTTCTCATTCATGTCACAAATATTCAGTCACTTGAAAAAGTACTGACATTTCCTTCCACCCTGGCAGACAGGTGAGCAACACTCTGACCCTTCTGCTAATCAACTCTTTGAACTTGTCTAACTGGTTTGCACTCTTAGCTTGCTTTCCTCCACTACAGAGGAAAATAATTCTTCATTTCAGGAAGCATACGTATTTCTACAACAGAAATTAAGCTTAATACTGTTTTTCTTTTTCTAGATGGAGCCATCGTGCTCTCTGTCCCTGAAGTGGTTTCATTAGAAAATAGTAGCTTGACAAATGTTACTGTGACTTTAAGGTAAATTTTAGTTGGTCTGTGGGAGCCTCGGTCGATCCTCTTCTTTTAATTATCTGCTTTTGATACAATTAGTCAGAACAGAGAATGGACAAGACATATTCAGATATCTAACTAGAGGTGCAAGACAGATGAGGTAGCTTTATTCATTTAGGGCAGAGGTTTTCAACCTTTTTTCCATTTACAGACTATGGAAAATTTTCAAATGGAAAGGCAGAACCCCTTGCAACTCTTAGACAGTCTCCAGATCCCCAGAGGTCTGCAGACCATTGGTTGAAGACTGCTGTTCTGTGGCAATGTCAGCCTTTCACAGACCCCTTAAACCAGGGGTGGTGTTCATTCAATATAGGGGGCCACACTGGAAGGCAAGACACCTGATGTGGGCCATGTGGCCGCATGAGTTTCCCATTCCTTTTCCCCCCTCCATGTTCAGAGTGGCATGGACTCCACTTTCTGCTCTGCAACACCTTCCCTTTCCCCTGCCCTGTGGACTACCCTTCCCCATGCTGGCTCCCAGCCACCCCTACCCCCCCCCCTCCTTGCCCACTCCCTTCCTTTCCCCTTCCTCTGCCTGTTAGTGGCAGGCAAAAAAAATCAGTCTTGGTCAAAAGCAGCCAGGCTGGGCTCCTGCCTCTCCCCCTCCTGGCCCACTCATTGTCAGTCATTCAGAATGTTGGCTCAGTCCCAGCTGGCCTTTGATTGGCTTTGTTCTCATGTGAGCCCCAGGCACTTTTCTTTTTTTGTTTGTGAGTCCTTCAATGTGCCATCAATCAAATTAACATGCTGACTGACTAATAGTGAACAGTTTGGGTGGGGGGAAGTGCAGTGGCTCTCCAGGGCTGACCTAGCCTGCTATGGTTTGGGCCTGTAAACTGCTCTGATTTGCTGTTACTTTATGACCTGATCCTATGTTTTAAACCCCCTTGCATTTAGTTTCATTCCTTTCTGTAAGTTCACCCATCTTCGAAGCATCTGAGGAAGTGGGATCTTCTCCCATGAAAGCTCATGCAAAAAAAACTGTTAGTCTTAAAGTGCCACACAAGTCCTTGTTTGTTTGGTTTTTTTTTTGTTTGTTTGTTTTTGGTTTTTTTTTTTTTTTTTTACTGGACTAGACTAACACGGCTACCCCTTTTGAAACTAGCCTGCTATGACTGAGACTCTTATTGGTTGGCAGGCCACAGCAGAGCTGAGCCAGGATTGGCTCAAGTGGTACCTTTGTTCCCCTGTGCTGTGTCTGGGATCATGTGAGTGAGTCAGAAGCATGCCCTGCTGTGCTAGGAGCTTGTCTTTGGGGTTAGCTGCTGCAGATGGCTTCCAGGCACAGCCCAGGCAGCTGCTCCATGGGCCTTGAGAAGAACACCTTTGTCTTAAATGTAGTCTGCAGACCCCCAGAGGTCCATGGATCACTGGTTGAAAAACCACATTGTGGCTGAGTTTCATCTGTGTGCAGTGGGTTAATACAAGGCCATCATTACACTTGAGCCCTCATGCATAGACTTCATACAGACCCTCACAAGGATGAAAATTCCCCCACTCTTGAGTACAAACATTTGAAATTTTGCATCAATACGTTTAGCTAGATTTAATATCCAATACCATATGTCCTCTATTCTGCACTTCCAGGGAGAAGGAGCCAATCTCTTCCAGTCCTAACTGCTGTGAGCCTAACAATGACATGCTGCATGTGCAAAGTTACCTAGAAGGACCCCTAAATGTTTTATAAATTGAATAGAGGTCACTGTTTCCAACGCAGAAGTGGCGTTACTTTAGCTATGGAATAGTTTCTGTAGCAGTGTGTTCATTTTGGCAATCTCTTACCAACTGTGACACCTTCCCAGGAATAGAATGCCTAGTGCTTCACTTCCTTAAAGTAAGATGCTGTCTTCTCTGGAGTGGTGGATATTGATGGGACGCTTACAAAAATGGGAGAAAGGATAGGGAAATAATAGACTTCAAGGGGTTTAGCCATCTTTCAGATCCCTATTAGAGTTGACTGGTGGTTGCCTAAAGGGAGACATGCAAGTTCTGGTCAGTTCAGATTGGTTTGTCAGTCATAGTATGTTCCTATAGTACTCTGTAATGTACAGTAACTTGTTTTAATCATATATAGAACCAACATGGTCCATCTAAAACAGTATTGCTTGAGTTTCATAGAATCAGAATTCTTCCTGGAAGGGCTGAAACTTCCTTTCAAACACATGGACTTGTCTGTCTTCACAGTGCCCCGTTAAATGAGACATTGGTGATAACATTTAATGTTACATATTCATCAAAAAATGGAACCATTGTTGAATTACCTGATCAAGTGAGTAACTAACTTTAGACTTTGTACTAAAGCTCACAATTGGTCATAGTCTTTCTTCATTAAAAATAACCAAATAGTTACTATATGTAACCTTTTTCCTTTGACAGGTAATATTGCCTGCAGGTCTCAATAATTCAAGCTTTCAAGTGAAAGCTAAAGATGTTGGGCAAGTTACAGCTTATCTTCAGGCCAGTAATTCTAATCAGACTGGGTAAGTTGAACTGCAGTTCAGCCTCATGTACAACTCCTAGTTATACAAAATGGCATTTTATTTCTCCTCTCCTTACACACCACCTCCCAACATGGAACTGATTACAGTGCAAGATCCCTTGATTAACAGACAGATGTGGTACTGGTGTCTTCTGTATCTTGAACTTATTGTATAATGATGAAAACTAATTAGGCATGCATAGGTCATATTTAGCAGTATCCTCTAAACCACAAACAAGAAAAGTCTGAGTATGCATGACAGTACTACTTAGGCTGGGTGCTGTTTGGCCCAACACTTCATGGGCTACTGCTTTGTTGCTGTGCCTGTCTTACTAACACACTTGTGAGTTCAAATGTTAACACCCTGGCTCTCCTGTGCATACCCGCAGCTTTCAGACTTCAGGGCAAGCCACAAGTATTAAGCACATTCACAAACTTTCCTGCTTAGATTCTCTTCAGGAGCTGTGTTCACAGGTTCAGCTCTCTTCCTCGATATCCAAATAAACTGGCGAAATGAGGAATACCAAATTAAGGGCTTGTTGCCCTTAATGCCACAGCTTTGCCTAGTTTTGTCACTTCCTCTCTTTACTTCTGCTTTTACTTGTGTCTTGATCATGGCTGTTGTTACTCACATCACAACAGATACAGGAACACAGGATAAACCATATCACGCGGTTTTGCTTGCAATGCATGAAGGGTGAAATCCTGCTGTTGCACAACAGTAGCATACTAGAGGAGTGGAAGCAATAGAGGAAGATATGAGGCTTCAAAGGGCCTGTATAAGGGAGAGTTAAATATGGAGGAGAATTAAAGGTATGCAAAACATCACTAGAATTTGTAGAAATCTTGAAAGAACATGAGGGTGTGAAAAAGGGGGAAGTTCTAATGCTCTACCCAACACTAAAAAAAAAAAAACCCACCACTAAATCTTGGGTAGCTGACTTGAGTTTTCTGCCCCATTTATTAGAATGAAGATGTATGATCTATGGGAAAGTGCAGAGACTATACTAACTAGTAAAAAAACTGAGTGATTGATTAGTACAAATTCCTTTGCAGCCCAAGGATTCGATTCCAAGTGATTCATAGTAACATAGTAAGAACTATAGATCAGGTGATTGGCTGGATCTATTTCCTTGCCTGGTCGATCTCCTTCTACCCTCAGGTTTTTGAGAACTGGCAACGAAAAAGGTAAGGAAACTAGCTGTGCAATGTGCCTAAATCTTTGCCATTTATAGCACTGCTATGCAGACTGGTTTCTGAGTGGGATAGGAAATGATCAAAGATCCCATGAATGTAGTTAATTCTCATTAAAGATGAAAACCAAGCCCCATTTCAACAGGAGTGCATTAGTGTCCATCGTATAGCTGGCAAATTAACTGGGAATTTAAAATCTTCTGTTGCAAGCTGAGGGAGCTTACCTAGAAGGGAACTTTCCTAATACATGTGAGTAAAAACTCCAAAGTGCTGATCTTGCAATTGGTTTTGCACAGATGGACACTCCCCACCGCTGCTAAGAACCATTGAAATCAGTGGGCAGTAGTTCACGTCGCTCTTACTGCAAGATCAAACCTAAGTCACCAAAGATAAAACAAAGTATAACTCTTGAACGAAACTCCCTGATCTCACTTAAATGTTTTTCACCCCCTTGAGCACAGTAGTGGACTCCTCAGATCTTAAATTTACCACCAGAGGGAGCTCATGAGTGTTACATCAACCTTGTGAGCTGAAAAATTGGAGTAAAATAAGAGTTCAAAGAAAAATGCAGTTGGTACATCTTCTTTCCTGAGTAGACTAATCTCTGTGGAAATTAGATCATACCGTGTGTGTGGGGGGGGGGGGGGGATGATTCCCCAACTCACAATTTTGTTTAACTCCACAGTTTGTCCCCTGCTCTCAAATGAGGGGCTATTCATGATGTGTGCTGTGGCAGCTAGAGACTGCAGCCCTATTTTGCTAGACACTGCACAAATATCTAAACATACAGTCTAATCCAGGGCAGGGAGTCATTTTAGTTTTCTGTATGTTAGATAGCTAAAGTAGTAGTTTCCTAAATGCCTAATTGGCTTGGTAACAAAAGATTTATTTTCAATGAACTCACTCAAGTGACTTTGCAAAGTTTACCCCAAATCTCAATCACATCAGTTTCGATTGCCATGTGAATGTTACTATATATGAATGTCAAACTTGATGAACTTGAATTGGCAGGAGAATGGAACTTTAAGTGCATATTCCAGTGTGCTAAGCTTAAACCATGAGTTAATGTGGTTGGTAGGCAAGATTTTTTTTCCCCATTGTTAGAAGTGCAAAATGACAGCTACAACCAATGCATTTAGAATGCCTGCCTTTAAAAATGTTATCTTGCTGTCTGACTTGAGGTTCTTTATTTTGGTGAGTAAACAAATGATTGTTTATAAAAGTCATACCTGAATACTTTTGTTGACAGCAAGAATGGACTCCTTTTCATGGATATGATGCTGCTGATTTCAAATCTCATTTAGAATGCTGTTTAGCAGTTCAGTGCAGTTAGCACAGGAATATGAATTTTGAAGATAAACTTTATTGTAAGCATTATTTGAAATGCATAGTGTACCTTAGGGGCAACCCTTATCTTGTACAAATGACTTCTTTTATGAAGGCCTATGGTCATAGTTTCTGCTTGGGACAGTAAATGTGTAGAAAGTCCTTCACTCAGAACCTTCTAGAGCCAGAAAGTCAGTCTCTCTATGGCACTCACTGTACTGTTCTGCAGATCAATTTTTACATGTAAAGTGAGTTTTTCTTTCTGTCTTAGTGTTGTTGGGCTAAGCTTTGACTTCATTGCACTAAACCTCACTGGCTTCATAGCATACAGTGTTTTTAACGTAGGACTTTTCTGGATAGCCTACATCAAGGTAAGTGCCCATGTCATTCTTCCAGTAAAATATATTTCATGTCTTGTAGAACTGAGTTACAACAGCTGACTTGTTTGGATTTTTAATACTTAGGAGCAGTTCCTACACAAGTATCCCAATGGAGTGAACCCTGTGGATAGCAATGATGTTTTCTTCAGTCTCCATGCAGTAGCTATAACTCTCATTATAATATTTCAGTGCTGTATATATGAGGTGGGTTTACCTGTGATGATCAATACTCTTGTATTCCAAAATAAAGCCAGAACTGTTAATTGTTTACAGTTTGAGGCAAACGTACTAGAATATCTGGCTGTTATAGGGTTTTTCAGTTTCATAACATTTTTTCAAACATTAGTCCCCAACGTTCTTGTCAGGTAGGAAAGTAGTATTGCCATTAGAGGAAAGTGGAGGCAGAACTTATATGACTTTGAAAGCCATGCAGAGTGGGACAGTCCAGTTTGGAATCTGGGAGTTGTTCTGGCATTCCACTTCTGTGGTTACATCACTGCCTTCTCAAAGTACAAAATTTGGGTGGTGCTTACATGTAGGCAGTAAACATGCTGGGTAAGAGACTCATTCCTACCTTGCCTGGGTTACTGAGTTGTGAAAGAGTCTGTTCTTCCTCAAGTTAAGAACATCCTCTTGTCTATCAAGCAGTGTAAGAAAGGTAATGAATACTGCTGCTGAAAACAGACTTTCCTCTTCTAAGGCATGTATGTGTCCTTTGTGTCTGGCAAGAAGGGAGTGACTTTGAAAGATTCTCTGTGCCATACTCATTGACCATCTCACAAGTGCTATTTTGAGCATAACAATGTAGAGCTAATAGAACTGCCACAAATCTCCCACTTAAACATTGTGACAAGACTGTGGCCACTTCCTCCTAGATGCTAAGATTTTGGACCACATTCCTGTGTGAATTGGACCCTGAAACTGCACTGTTCATCAAGTTCCGTAAATCTATAGTTCAGTATCATGATGATAGAACACTGTGGGGGGACACAAGTGGAGGAAAGCTCATTCTAGCCAGCGCTTCAAGGAGTATTGGTTATATGTTGTAGGATGCACTATGCAGAGTACAACAGTTGAGAAGGGGACCTGGATGTAATGAACTCTAAATGTATAAAATGTCTTTTTTGTTCCCTCCAGAGAGCTAGTCAGAGAGTGTCCAGAATTGCTATTGGGCTGCTTGTGATTGCATGGATCTTCACATTTACCACACTGTGTCTGGCTGCCATTGGAGAAATCACATGGCTACAGTTCCTTTTTTTTTTTTTCTTACATTAAACTGGGAATCACACTGATGAAATATTTTCCACAGGTAAAAATAGGCTCTATGGTCTCCTAACTCATGTAAATAAAAAGATGCCACTTGAGTGGTTTAAGGTAGGAGGACAGCTGGAACAGCACTGTAGGATCATATGCACCACATATTGAAGAACCTAGAATGCTCCCTAGTCTGTTTTACAGTTGTGATGAAAACAGATCAGTTTGATTGATTGATCTTGTCTTCTGTTCTGTATATGCAAGTACCCTTTGCAGTGTCTGAAAACTTGTGTGTTAAACCAGCAAGGCTTTGCTGTACAACTGGGGTTGATTGAGGCCAAAATGAGTGGAGAATTCTTGTATAGCTGGGGTAGAATCAAGAAGCTTGTCTTATTCTGCAGAACAAGCAGTCAACGATGTTTGCTGTTTATAGATAAAGTATGCAGTATATTCAGATTCACACTGATCCGACTCCCTTCTATGCCTCTTCTGTAGGCATACATGAATTTTCGGCGGCAGAGCACCAAAGGATGGAGCATTGGAAATGTGTTGCTAGATTTTACTGGTGGAAGCTTCAGCCTCCTTCAGATGTTTTTGCAGTCTTACAACAATGGTAAGTGTAGAGCTGAGTTGTCTTTTAGTGCATTTATTTTCCATTCAAGCAAAATCTTCCACAAAGCACTTTGTACCAGTCCAGACACCAAAACCTGTGTCCTATATAGTACTGTGTGCAGCAATCAGTGTTTGTGACATTATTGGGCTTCTCATTCAGAGTGGTGTGAGTGCATCCTACCCTCTTAACTTTCTGCTACTTGGGGGTTGAGGTGCTAAGCCTAGTCTTATGTTGGCAGGGGTGTCTTGTGTTGCCAGGCACTGAGACCTAGTTGTTAACATTAATAGGACAGCCCTGACACACAGTGCAGTGAGGCCCAGGGGCCAGAGCCAATAGGGTGACAGAGCCACCTATAAGGGTGGTGGTATAGCTGTGGTAAGGTTACTCTGGCCTTTCCTTTCTCTATGAGGTCCCAGCCCAGGACCCTATAAGCAGCAGATATACTCATTGCTAAGTCAGCGGAGATCTGCCTGAAACATGCTGTCTCCAGGACAGTGGCTAGCCCTTCTCAGGAGCTGCTTCTTACCATAATTCTTGTGGCTATAATCAATAGAGCCCTGCAAATCCACAGATATCTGCATCCGCGGATACAACACGGATATCCGCAGACCATTTCTTGCAGATGCAGGTTGGATACGGATCCACTTATTTGTATCTGCGCAGGGCTCTAATAATCGGTTTCTCAGTGGGGTTTCCCAGTTAGTCCATGAATCCCCATAGGATCTCCAGGTTCCTTGGGCTGTGCAATTCCTGGTGATTTCACTTTTCCTGGGCCGTCTGCTGGTGGGTGGGTGTCCAGGATTTCAACATGTCTGATTGTTGGGGATCAGAGTCTGGGATGCCTGCTGCTTTCAGGCTGGAGGTAGCACAGACTCTGAGCTGGGCTACTTCCTCTTCTACTAGCATTGCATTTGGGGCATGCCTTAGGGGTTGGCTTCCTCAGTCCACCATGAGGTATTAACCAGTCTCCATCTGCAGTGAGTGAGTGCACCCCCATGTCAGTGCTATAAAAATGTAGTAAAGGATAGGTGTTTGTCTTCTAGTTACAGTTTGCTCTAGACAAGAGTAACTACACAGCAACAAATATAGTGGAATCAAACTATAAAACTGAATGGCTGTACTATTAAAAAAACATTTTAGCAACAACCTACAGTAATGACAATCTTTAATGATTTTATTCTGTATGACTAGGATTAAGGTAACAGTTATTCCCAAGGGATGGACAATGTTAAAGATATTGAATCAGCAAATGTGCATGGCAATACAACTTTTTAGAATGCCTGACTTTTATTTTTGACAGATGAATGGAAATTAATCTTTGGAGATCCAACTAAATTTGGACTGGGCCTCTTCTCCATCATCTTTGACATAGTCTTTATCATCCAGCATTACTGTCTGTATAGATCACGGGAATATGAGTCTTTGGACTAGGCCCTCACTTGACATGGACACAGTGCTACTGGATATATATTGACCGAAGGATCTCAGTCTGTTTTCCAGGTACCAGCGTGACTAATTCTAAAGTCATGCTTTCTGTTAATACCTCAGTAGGGGACTGCAGTGAACTTGTGTGTCACTTAATGCCAAATGCCTTAATGGGTATCACATTATCCTACCACTTGTCTCTGGAAGATTTGAAGTTAATTCCAAGCCAGCCTGTCTTGCACTGTCCTAGTCACGTGTGGCTGTCTTCCACCAATGCACCATTCTCTGGGGATGGTAAGAAGAGTTGGGCTTCTTTCAGCAGGGGAGACTTGTTGGCAGAGATGAGCCAGAACACAACTGGGTGGTGAAAAACCCACCTGGGTACCTTTCAAAGTCATGAGCAAAGAACTGGTTTCTGTGGACTGGACAATAGACTAACTGTGCTGCTGACTGCATCTTCTCTCAAACCAAATTGTAAGTAGAAGGCAGCAGCTCTGCTACTTAATGTTAACGTTAGTACAAGAAAGTAATGAAGTCACTAACCAAAAAGTATGAAGAGCAGCACTAGTCGGACTCAACCAAAATGTGTTCTTATGAGAATGTCAACAGCTATGGTTATAGACTTTTTTAAAAGCGTTTTAATGTGATCTCTGCCAGTCTATAACACTGAGCACTTCCAGCAAAGGTACTAGATCTAGTGCCTGAGACCAAACTTGAATATTTATTGCACTAAGTTGTCAAAAGTCACATTTGGTTCTAGTGAAGTGCCTAGTCACTGCTGTTGATGCAAGGGAACAGTTTGTATTAAAGTCTGATCATGTTGTTTTTATAGCCTAATTAAAACCTGTATTATGCTTGAGTGTTTTCTCCATTTTCCTGAATAATCTAGGCAGGAGCTGATTAAGGTGCTTACATGGCCTCTTCCAAGTAAAGATCTCAAAGCCTCAACCTTCCCCCTACATAGGGCATTTTTATCTATAGAGGTGGCATGGAGGAAAAAGAGGTCTTTAAGACTCTTACATAACATTTGTAACGCAGGAAAGGGGAGAGTTAGGAGTAACTAAGGCTTGGCTTTCCTTCCAGTTGTATGAATTGCTTTCTCCATGTTATCAGTGCAAAGGGTATATTTAATCTCTAAACATTATTCTACATTCTTTAAACTGTAGAGTTCAGGGCTGTTCCTTGTATTATCTTTGAAAGGAATAAGGAATGGAGTGTACTCCAGTGAACTTCTAAACACAAGCCTTAGACTCAGCATTCAACATGTGAGTACTTAGTCCTGCAGCCCTCAAGCCATGGGGGAAAATCAACTTGTTCCTCTTCCTCAATTTAGGATGGTAAAAGTTAAAATCGACTCCTCTGGAAGTACTCCAACTGCATACAAAATTGGCTGTCACTTCATTGTTAGTTCTTTATGCTGAAGATAAAGACAACTCATACCTTCTACTAAAACAGGAAAATTGGAGGGATAGGAAGCTTACTAAAATGGGTGTAAATAACATGTTAACTGTCTTCCAGTTTAAACAAACCAAACAGCAAGTTTATTAAATCCATTTTATTGTGTAAAATCAAGAGACCACAATACAAAGAGCAGCGTACTTCTCTACAGTAAACAAAAATAAGGCCTGATCTGTAAAACTATTACTTTCTACCACAGGACTTAAGTTAAATGCCTTTTGAGTTTAACATTGAGACTAAGGCAAAAACTGTATAAAAAAGGCATTTGCTGGTATGTAAAGAGACTGGAACATGGAGATGCATTAATGAAGTTCATAAAATTCAGCGGTTAAACCCTAAATAGCACTGCAGTAATAAGTTTAGTCTACAACCTCTTCAGTGTTCTAGTTACAATTTTTTAAACTAGTCTGAAGGCAGTTGAAGCAAAGAGGTCATCTACAGTGTCATTAAAACTCATTCAGCAAGATAAAATACAAACTTAAGTTTTGGATAGTTGTAATTAAAGCTAGCCTGTATAATACTTCAAAATGTTTAATATGGTTTGAAGGGGGCAAAACCCACCTCAGTTGTGTTTTGCACTAAGATTCCTGCAAATCCTTTCTGGGGTATTTTGTTAATTTCTGTAGCGTAAGTTTGCCTGCTACAGGTGCATGGATAGGAATTTTGGTACAATAGATGTTTGCAAGCTCATCTGCACATTTCTTCATAATGCAAGATTTAAATAAGTCTCCCCCTACAAAACAGACCAGCTGCCCTTTCTGTTTGAAGAGTCTTTGCTAGACATGGAGTGAGGAAGTGCAACTCCATAAATGAATGCTCAGCAATGTCAGGTTTTGCATCTCTTTCCCAATAGTATCTTTTCATAAAAGCATACACTCCAGACCTAAATGATAAAATACTTGGGAACAATGCCAGCTTTATAAAGCAAATTATGTTTAAAGTCTTGTAGAGGCACTTTACAACTGAAATGTATTGGAATTTGTTAGTAAATTGCTCAGGGTTTCTAGTTTGTGTTTTTGCACCATGCCGCTAGTTCAGACTTGTCCCTTTTTATAATAAGCTGCTTGATAAAGGGGACCAGTCTTGCAGTGAGTGCTTCAGTACAGCAGACTTCTTTCTTCAAGCACTACAGATTATTTTGCTTATCTCTTGCACAGGAGTCAAGATACAAGTACAGTCATGATGTCCTTAAGTTATTCTCCAAACTTACTTAATTGGGGCATCTGAAAAGCCTGACCCTGACCTAGAAAGGGATGAGCTATTCAGTAACCAATTTAGTTTTGAAAACTTTCATAGTAAAAACACTGCCTCTCTTCCTCACTGTGTTAATCTTTTTCACTTCTTTGCAAAAGGAACTAACAAGGCGCTTTTCACCCTAAACAATAGGGAATTGTAGGCAAATCATCTCCCAGCAAGATTACTGCATTTTTTCCACAGTTTCTTCCCCAAGAAAAGTAGCTAACATTTGGATCCTGTTCTTCCCCTCCCCTGTAGTGTTTCAGCTTTGAGTACATAGCATGGTAAGTTGCTGTTGTATGCTACTGAAAGGGAACCTTGCCCCTGAAGGGGCTAGTTTGCTATATCGGTTTAGAGGGAAAGTGGTGCATGCTTGCCTGACACAGCTCTAGTGTTGGCTTCCTTACAACGCGGGAGTGTTACTACAGAGCCCATCTCCCTTCATCCTGCAGCCAGCTGCACAACTAGGACATCATGGACTGCTGCACAGCCTTCTGCAGGGAGTGTCTCGTCACCAGCAGCCGTACCACTTCTTCATTCCTCTTGGTCAGTCTCTTTCTTGCTTGGTCGTGAGTTACCATTGTCATGTCCCACCCATTCACCTACAAAAGAAACATTGTCAGGAAAGAACACTTGTCAATGGAGCTAGCCTTGGTAGGGTGACCAGCAGTCTGTGGCTTGTCTATAACACCACTGGGCTAAATCAAGACAGGGTGGACTTCTCAGATTGAGATTCCCCAAAAACCAGCCCATTAGCTCAGGCAGCTCCTTTCCTAGCTACTGGAGGGGTGGGGTGCTAAAACCTTTTTATAAAGTTCATTGCTTCTTAGTGATCTACAGTAGGAACCCCTCACCTAGAGTCAGCTGACTTGGTTATCTTAACTGTTTCTTGTGATATTATGTGCTTCATGCACACAATCAGATGAGGGGAGAATAGGAAGGAGACAGAGGACTCCTCAGTGGTTTGCGTATGCAGTCACAGAGGGCAAGTATGGCTTAATTCCCCCCCACCTCTGCGCAGGAAAAGGGAAATGAATAGGCTTCTACTGTCTCAACTGAGTTCCCTCAGACATCAGGGATTTTCTGCAATTTGCTCTCATACTGGCGCTGGTTGACTTGAAGTAAATAACTAGCAACTGGGTCACAGCTAGCAGCAGGCTCACTCCATAGTTCAGTGTTTTAGGTTCTCATGCAGGATGTGGGAGAGGTGGTTTGGATTCCCACTTTGCCTGTTCATTCACGTAGGGGTTATGCTGATGAGGGAGCCTCATTCTTGCCTGTTGAAGCTGTTCCAATTAAGTATTGTTGGGGCCAGCCAGCATCCACCTGAGTCCAGTGGTTGGGTACTTGCCTAAGTGTGGAAGCTTTCCCAGACAGCTTCCTAAAGGGGAAGACAGTGAAGTTTTTATAAATTTCCAAAGGGATAGCTGTTAGTCTAGTCCCGCAAAAAAAAAAAAAAAAGTTGTGTGGTACTTTAAAGACTAACAGATTAAACTTCCCTAGGTAGCACATAGAGCAGTGGAACAGTGAGCATATGAAACAATCAAGAATGGAGCAAGTGGGTGGGATTCACCATCACTCCCCTACCTCTGTAGTGGCTTAGAAAGCAATACTTCCGAGGGAGCTTCTGGACTGGGATTTTTCTGTAATTGTCTACATACAGGCATTCCAGTTTATTCATCCTCCTATTTTTTTTAATTTACCTGCATTATCTTGTCTCCAACCTGAAGTCCTGCAACTTCTGCTGGGCCTCCTTCTGTCACTCGTGTTACATAGATACCCTATAAGAGTTGTGTTTTAGTTACTCTTGTTACAAATGTACACAGAGCAATACCTTTTTTTGGCACAGGGCTCAAAGTTGGGGCCCAGCTTCAAAGCAAGGTGCCCACTTGGGACACCCTTCCACTGCCAAAAAGCTGAGCAGAGCCCCCTGCCACTAAAATAACATTAAATCCCTCAAGGTCTGGCAAAGGAGCCAGCAGTGTGTGTGGTTTTTTTTTTTTTGTTGTCACTAGAGGGCATTCCTCTACTGTATTTTTGCAGTGAAGCTAGGTGCAAGGCTACAAAATCTGAGTGCTGTAGCAACGTGCACCCAGAATCTCTGGAAGCCTGTTTAGGCAGTATCTTAAATTAATTCTATTTAAAAACAATTGATGTTTTTGAAAACAGAACTTGCATAAGAGCTCAAAGCCTGCACCAGTGCAAGTTAGTTACATGGACTGAATGGAAAGACTAACAAATTAGACAGACTGAGGACCAGGCATATGCCTAGAAAATGCAGAAGCAACTCAGTCAGCTCAAAGGGACTTGAGGGCACTGAGCCTTTTGCTGGTGAGTCTTAAGTTTTAAAGAACATCTAACCTTGTCACTTTTATCTTCAGAGAAGGGATTCTGAGCAGGGTCCTGATCAATTCCACCTCCAATACTGAATCCAAGAATCAGATTTTCACCTTGCCGCAGTTTATGGATTTCAACTCGTTGCTGAAAGAGATGGGAGGAAAAAAAATGAAAGATTCATATGCCATCCTCTACTTCAGCCACAGTTGGTTAAGGTTAGCTTTCTAACATGTAACTATTTGTGTGCACAGAATAGCAGATAGCTATTATTTTCCTTCCAGAAAAGGAGTACATCAGAGTTTACAAAGGTCATATCACAAGCATGGCTTCTATATTTTCTTAACTACCAGGTATCTCTGGATCTGAAACCCACTGGTGGATGGGAGCATTTTCTGTCTGTCCCAGAGACCCAAGCAACTTTAAGCTGGGCAACTGCAGTTCATTAATTGATTTTGCTTAAATATTAAGATGAACCATTTCCACCCTTCAGCAATAACCAACACAGAAAAGCTGTTTCAACTTAATACTATGCCAATAGGGAAAACATATCCTCCTTTTAACTCATCCCCAGTAGATAACTGGGGCAAAGTCTGCAACAAACTTAGTAACAAGTCACCACCCCAGCTGAAGAGTCCCAGTGTTCAAAGGGTTCTCTCTCTTACACACACACACCCACCCAGCTGTCAGGTCTTAATGATGAGTTGAACAGCAAGAGATTTTTAAAACTTTGTAGGAGTTGCTGCAGAAGAGCTCTTAGTAACAGTCTGACAGATGGGAAGATGAGTCATGGCTTCAACTAGAACCCTGTCCAGGAGAGAGTGTTTTTTTTTTTGTTTGTTTTTTTTTAAAAGAAGGTTAGTCTTGAATTAAGCCCAGATTTTTCCAGTCTACAAGCTGCTCTGCCCAAGAAATGACTTGTGCAGCCTTTACTGCATTGGCCTACTTGCATCAAAATGGAGATGTATCAAGCAGGAAAGCCTGGCTTGTGTGACTGGTAATTCAGTGAGTTGCTTTCCCGTCGTCTTTTCATCAAGGAAAGTAGTTCAGACTTCAGTCTTAAATTTAACTGAACAGACTCGCATGTTACCAACTACTGTTACTGTCTTTTAATTATTATAGTTTAATATTAGAACCCTTAACTATTGCAAATCCACAACTTGCAGCTTGGACCAAACCCAAGGATTTAATTCTCAAAAGCTTGCTTGGCATCTCATTTTACCAAAGCCACTTTTTTTTTTTTTTTTTAAGTTTCATAAGACTCCTAGCTCAAGCAGATGCCACTCCAGCCTTTTAAAGAGCACCATGCCACACTGGGTAGTGGAGGACACAATAGCCAGTCTTGTCATGTTACCACAGTGACATTTTGTAATGAGGCTAAAAATTTTTCCAGCCTCAGGAACTGTACTTTCCTGTAGGATACTCCAGAATGTAACCCAGCTGACACTTCTAGGTTCAGATTGGGTATGGGAAGTGGCTTTCAATCCTGGCAGTGACTCTTGGGAAGAAAGCATGGATGAGGGGAAGACTAAATGCTGCCTGTTTGATTCCCAACACCAAAGTTTTGAAAGTTTTCTTCCCTCCAGTTTGCATTACTGTCTTTTCTATTCATCAGGCTGCTTTACTGGATCAAGTGAGTACATCTGGAATACAAGAAGGAGATGTTTGTAACTTAGCCAAGTAAACATCTTTTATATTTTAATTGAAGAGGGACATTCCATCTGAGCTCAGTGGAAATTCTGACAACTGACAAACAAATGAAAAATTTCAGCAAAGCATACTCAGACAAGGAACAGACTCCAGGCAGGCAGCCAAACAAGTAGATGGCAGCAGCTTTGATATTTTTATGTTGGCTACAACACTGGAATGGGCTAAGAGGCAAGTTACTGAGAACAAGGGTCACAGCACCAGTATGCAGTTGCACAGCATTTATCAAAGGTGGGGGGGTTTTAAGGCTCCACATCTTTAGCTGAACAAGGACATTATTGTTTTTGTTCATGAAATGGTGCTACTGATTCTAGTTCAAGAAAACTTAAGTTCTTTGAACAACACAAGGTCCTGGATTTTTACCTAGGGGAAAAAGTGGCCCCCTGTGACTTGTGTACCTTGAGCTTCTATTAGAAGGCAGTATCTACCAAACCTAAAGATGCATTACCAATATCACACCACTTTTCACAGAGAAACAAATAGGTATGAGTTTAAAGCCTCAGATAAAGGGGTAGTTGACAGTAGCATTCGTCCTACAACACAGAACAAACCATCTCACCCTCCCTATTGGTACTGAGTGAGGCTGCCTACTATGTAAAGGAAATGGCTGAAATCCAAACACTTGCTTTCAACTGAAAAGGGTTGATGGTAGAGTCAAACAGGCCTCTACCAGGTCCTGGCTAGCCTGCACTGGCTCACACCAGCTGACTACTAGTTCTTCATTCTGAGCTGTCCCAAAAAAAAAAAAAAAAAATTTTTTTTTTTTTTTTTTTTTTTTATAAGGGCTCTTTTCTTTCTTTTTTTTTTTTTTTTTATTCTATGGCTGCTGAAGAGACATGCCTGCCTGGAGTCCTATGCTCTCCAGAAACATTTAGCCTAAGCACTGCAGGGAGACAGGCTGATTCAGTAGGCCTCTGTGACAAGACAGCTAGCTTCTAGTCCCTACTCTCACTGACTTATTATCTTGTCTTGGGCAAGTCAAATCACATCTGTGCTTCAAGAGTCCTGTGGCACTTTAGAGACTAACAGATTTCTTTGAGCATAAGCTTTTGTGGGCTTCAACCCAGTTTGTCAGATACATGTGATGAAGTGGGTTAAAACCCATTAAATCTTATGCTCAAAGAAATCTGTTAAGCTCTAAAGTGCCCCAGGACTCAGTGCTTTTGCTAGACACAGACTAATCCAGCTACTGCTCTGGAAAAATCTGTGCTTCAGTTTTCCTACAGCTACAATGAGGACAATGCTAAGCTGCCTTCAGCCTGTGGATGAAGGGGGTAAGAAAAATAGTCCAAGCAAAGGATTTTGCTACAACTATATTCTATTTAAAAATTACTAGAAGCAGGGCTAAGTTATCTCATCCTTTCATACCCCTAATTATGACAGCCAGCAGCTGCCATACGGAAGGCACTGCCTAGACCGCTGCTGTGTCAGGTAAATAGAGGGAGAGACACACCTCCCCTGAAGCAGTTTTATGACAGGAGCGATATATTGCAGCAGGAACAGGACCCTGAGTCCACTTCCACTGGCTTTGTCGCCAAAAGCTGTCTGTCAAAGCGCAGCCCGGCAGCCCTGAAAGTGATGCCCCGCTGCCCGCAAACCCACAACAAACGCCCCAGCGCTAGTCAGAGATGGAAATGAGCCAAGCCGGCGCCGGGGCAGGAGCCGGCTCTCCCCACCCTTTCACCCCTAAGGGGCGCGGCTCGGCCCGGCCGTGCTGTTTGCACAGGGCGGGACGAGGAGAGCTGCCCCGGGGCGTGTCCGGCTCTCCGCCGCCGGGCCGGGAGAAACTTCCAGCCTCGCGCAGCCCCTGGGGGCGCCTGCGGGACCCGAGCCGCGCCCTGTCCCCGGCGGGGCAGGGCACTCCGGAGACTCAGTCCCGGCACGTCCCGCCCGCACTCACCACCACGGCGGTGATCGGCTGCCCTGGGATGTACGACATGGCCTCGCCCGACGCCTCCCTGCCGCGTCCCAGCTCAGCGCCTGCCTCCGTCCCGTCCCGCCGCCTCACCCAGCCTCCAACAAAAGGTCCCGCCGGTGCCGCCCTCCTCCGCCTCGCAGGAGCCAATTAGAGAGCAGGATGGCTGGGCGCATGCGCATCGAGGCGCGAGGGGGCTGTGGAACAGAATGCGGCGGCGCGCAGGAGGCGCGGCACTTTCCCGGCAGCCTTTGTGCTAAGATGGCGGAGCGTCCACTGCCTTTGGGGCGGGTGAGTCGCCGTGGTTACTGCAGTGGGGCAGCGCCTGCGGGAGGCCCCGTCGAGGCGTGACGTCGCTCTGCTCTTTCCGGGCCCGGGGCCTGTCTCTGGCCTCGTCCCTGGCTCAAACCGAGCCCGATAGCCGCAGCTCAGGCCTGCCCTTCGCGCCTCGCTTTGAGCGGCCGCGCGGCCGGCTAGGGTGAGGTGAAGGCGGGGCGCGCGTGCGGCTCCCTCCTTTCCGTCACTGACATCGGGCGCGAGGAGGCCCAGGGAGCAGTTTCGAGTCTCATCCTGTGACTCACGAAGGCGCGGGAACGAGCGGGGCCGGCCGCTGCCCCTCGCCCTGAGCCAGGCGGTGGGGCGGTTTAGGCTCAGGCATCCCAGGCGAAGGAGCTGCTTGTCCTACTCCTTCGGAACGTGCCTGTGGATGTTAAGAATTGGGAAATTTCTTTTTCTTACAGAGAACTACAGCTGGGGCTTGAGCTGCTCGACCAAACCCGCGTTCTGGTCATTGCTTGCCTTCTGCTTCAGGTAACTATGTGGGGAGGCACCCACTTTTCCCAGAAGCTTCAGTTCAGCACAGCACACTTTGCTGTCAGTTGTGAACTCTTACATAGTGCGGTTATTGATCTACTGTCCTCCAACCTAGAGATGCCTGCATTACACTAGAGAATACAGGTCTAAGCTAAGTGGTTATGGAGGTCTTTAATCTTGGTAAGGGATGGTGTGAAATCACTGGATGAAAGGTGCTGTAGAAGTGCCAAGTAGTAGTGCAGTGTATAAGTACATGAAGCAAATTGGGTCTTATGGTGTCTAGAAAAGTGGTTCCCAACCAGTGTGCCATGGCACACTGGTGTGCTGCAGCAACATCCAAAGGGTGCCACAGGCATCCCTGAGAGCTGGAGTTAAAGTTCCCTTGTGGGCTGTGCAGGACTGGGAAAAGGCAGGGAGTTAAAGTAAGGGGAAGGCACTGGAAAACAGTTCTGGGGCCCCCCTTTTTTAGGCAGGCAGCGTTTAGGCCCCCATAAATAGAGAAAGGCACTGGAGCGTGGAGTTCAAGGGTCTCCCCTAAAAATAGCATGAGCAGCCAGAAAACAGAGTTCTCGTGACTCCACCTTAAACTCAGTTCCACCTCAAGCCTAGCCAGCAGACCGCTGCGGGAGGTTGGGAGTGTATGAATCTCCCCTTGCAGGATGGAGCAACTCCTGTAAGCCAGCCTGTAAACAGCCCTGGTAAGGGTTGGCGGGGGGTGGGGACTGCTGGGGGTTGTGTGGGGCAGGTGTGTGTGTAGCAGATGTGGGTGGGAGTGGATGTGTAGCTGGGGTTGTGGGGTGGCTGTTTGGTTGGGGGCATATAACTGGGGAGTGGGGTGGCTGGGGGGGGGGGGGAGTGTAGCTGGGGGCTGGAGGCCTAGCTCTGGCCCCTGCAGTGATGGGAGGGTCCATCACAGGCAGCAGGGGGCTGGGCGAGGGGAGGATGGGACCCACTGGGGTGGGAGGGAGCAGCAGTAGGATGAGGATTTGCCCTGGGTGGCAGGGAGCCTCTGTAGAGAAAGGAGAAGTGTGTGTTGCACCATGCTCCCCTCCCCTACCTTCCCACTACCCAGGTTCCCCTCTGCCCCCCCCCAATCCACTCCTGTTCTCCTTTCCTCTCTCCTCTCTTGCCACCCTTGTGCTGTTCCCCCCATGGCTGACCTTGTCTTCTTTTGCCACCCCTGCCCTGCTCTGCTCCCCTCCCTCCCTACACTCACTCCTGCCACTGTACACGACTCCTGACCTCCGTTGTTTTGCCACCCTGCTCTGCTACCCCTACTACCCCACATAGCAGCATTTCTGAAACACTGTGCCATGGTTTATGAATATTCATGAGTTTTTTGATGGTGGTGTGCCTCAAAATATTTGAGGGTATCAAGGTGTGCCATGGCAGAGAAGAGGTTGGGAAGCACTGGTCTAAACACTACTACCATGGATTTAATTATAATTTCAGAATTTAGATCATGAAGAAGAGGCATTATTGAACAAGAGACCAAAAATTAAGTATGGATAGGAAATAATCTTATCCAGACTCTATCTGTGATATAGAAAGAAGGATGTGAATTTAAAAGTTGGGTTGCTTTAAGAACTACATGTATGTGCATTGCAGGAAAAGGGCAGAGATGAGCCATCTCAATTGCAAATTGGGCTTGAAGTCTTACACTTGGAAGCATAAATTCAGTTTTTCCAGACTTACTAAAGCTGGTCTAAATTTATCCTACTATAACAAAAGCAACTTTCAGAGTGGTAGAGTAGCTGTGTTAGTCTGTTCCAGCAAAAGAAAAAGAAAACACATGAAAGAAGGAGTTCTGTGACACTTGTCAAGACTAACAAATTTATTGCATGAGCTTTCATGAGTAAAATCCCACTTTGTCAGATGCATGAAGTGAAGAACTACAGTATGGAAGGGAATATGTGAATTCACAAAAAGGTAAGTCACAAGGTGACTTCAGATTTTTTCAGCAAACCAAGTAAGTTGTTTTGATTTGAACAGTGTATAAGAGGAAAACCCAGAGCTGCAATTGAGGCTTTGGTTTTTTAAGTAGATCTGTGTGCTGTGGTTGTACAGCAGTGAAATTGGTTCAGGGTTGCTTATTATGAATGACTGTAAAGGGTTTTGAGGTCGAGGTATAAACTTACTTGATGAAATCAAGTTCATTTTTTATTTACATAGATTCAGGTATGGACTAGGTAGATCTGCTTGAATGTTTTCAACTTTTTGAATACCATCATCTTAAATCGTTTGAACAGCTACTAGAGGTATTAATAGCTCCTTGATTTCCTGCAGCTATATCAGGGGTCTCAAGCTCAAATCACCACGAGGGCCGCATAAGACTATGATATTAGCTTGAGGGCTGCAGTACCGAAACTTCTTCATGCAGTGAAGTCATCAGTTTATTTGACTAAAATTGAATTAATTGAATTAAAAATGATTGTAAATAGAATTAATGACTTTTTAATTAAAATTTAATTATTAGAAAGCTTTTACATTAAAATTTTTTTTAATTTTTTTTTTAAATGGAGAGAAAGAAAGAAGGGAAGGAAAAGAAAAAAGGAAGAGAAAGAAGGAAAGAAGAAATGAAAGAGTCCATGCCATTTCTTACAAGTGGCAGGAAAAGTCTTCAAGTTCAGTTCAGAGATGACTCTTGCTGCTTGTAAGAAGCAGCTGGAACACTCTCCCTCTTCCAGCCTCTTGCAAGAGGCTCGGAGCCAGAGGTGGTCCATGCCACTTTTTAAAAGTGGCAGAGGCAGTTTCTGAGCTGCTACTCCAAGACAGCTCGGTGCTTGCAGGGACTATCTCCTGCTCCAGGCCTCTTGCAAGAGGCTGGAAGAGGGAGAGGAGAGGGTTCCCTGCATCCCTGATGCCAAGAAACAGCCTTGCAGGGCTCTGCCAAAAATGCCCCCCCCCCCCCCCTGCTGCCCACACGCAGCAGCAGCCTCCAGCTCCTCCCTGGCTGGCAGGCAGTGGGACTGCCTGTGCCAAGGCCCCACGGTGGGGACGTGCAGTCAGAAGCACTGGGCAGGACCCTGGAGTCAGGCAGCTATGGCTCTGCTGCCAGCTCCCAGCGGCAGGGCTCCTAGAAACCCAGCCAGGGGTACAAACCCCTGAATTTCTCTCTGTGTGAGGGCCCTAGGCAGGGATTCCATGAGCTGTGTGTTTGAGACCCCTGAGCTATACAAAGACCACCACTTATTTTTAGTACAGATACCTGGGAATACAGTTTGTCCAAGACACTATTCATTAAATTAAGTTTTTTGAAGGGCATGAAAAATGTTTGGTGACTTATGCATTCCAGGCATTGTCAGGCCTGATGCTACTAAAATGTGAAACAGAATACGGGGATTTTTCAATTTCCAGATGATGATTTGTGCTAGAGGTCAATTGCCAAGTATTTTTCACTCTTTGAGTTCCTGTTGTCAGTTGTTGACAGGAGGGGAAAGAATTGTTCCATTCCATTTTTCTGAATAAAATAAAATAAAATGGCCTTAGTGCAATAGTTTCCTTTCTCTCCTTTGACCCAGTCTCGTTGGGATAAGAGAAATCCTTGACTCCAAACCACAGCAATGGCTACGGTGGTGGCTAAGCGGGAAGGTCCTCAGTTCATCAGCGAAGCAGCAGTTCGAGGGAATGCAGCTATTCTGGATTATTGCAGGACATCTGTTTCTGCCCTGTCAGGAGCAACAGCAGGAATTCTTGGCCTGACTGGCTTACATGGCTTTATCTTCTACTTCTTGGCTTCTGTCCTTCTGTCGGTGCTTTTGGTGTTAAAAGCTGGACGGCGGTGGAATAAGTATTTTAAATCCCGAAGGCCACTTTTCACTGGGGGGCTTATTGGAGGCCTCTTCACATATATCCTCTTCTGGACTTTCCTTTATGGCATGGTGCATGTCTACTAGAAGTGTAGTAACCACTTTAGCTGCAATGGTTTTTAATGAAATAGGAGGACTGTTGCCAAAAAGTCATCTAAACAAGTAGGCTGGTTTTTTAAATTGTTCACTGCTTGTATTGTTATGGCTGTCATAACTTATGTCTGAGTAAGAAGTTCTGTTGTTTTTGTCTGATTAAATTGACTGTGAAACATCTTATGAAGAAATCAATTAAATTGTTTCCTGTGCATTAATAGGTAGCCAACTTAGTAGCTAGAAGGCATATTTCCTACCTTTATTACAACTTTGTCTACCATTGTTGGCTGACTTTGTTCCTCTTACATTCTGCATCCACATCTGCAAGATCAGAAATAGCAGCTATACTTTACTTTATTGTGTTCTGACACTGTCAGTATTTGCATCAGCATATAAGCATTGGTAAAAAAGAATATCTATAGCCATGACCTTAATGCAACAAATGAAAGGAAACACTGACACAAAGCTTGTTTCACAATAATATTTAATTAAATGTACATTGAAGGCTAGTGAGAAGTATCTTTTGTCTGGATTATTAGTATGAGTGTTGTGATCCTTCACTCAGGGTATAGTCACTTCTCAAACAGGAATTTAAAATTACTAAAACATTGCAATCTCTTCCATGCATTGACTTTGTAGAGCATACATTTGTTAATGGCAGATATAAAAGGGAATAAGTAATACTGTCATGAGTTAATGTTTTGAGTTTTTAAGCTGTGTTTGCACCAACCTTTCCAGTGAAATACTACTCTATGCCAAAAGCAATCATCACAGAGTCCTATGAATCAATATCGGTTATAGCCAATGTGAACAAACCCACAGTCAGAGCATGAATAGACTTAGGCCAGGTCTATACAGATGGCAGCAGATTTGTCATTGTCAGTTCAAACTCTGGTTTGATTTAATAGTCATTCTAGACCTTCTCAATTTTTCTGAAGTTTGACTCAGTAACTACATGCCCATAAGAAAAGTTAGAGAGTTGAAGGGAGATACACAAGCAACATAAAATAACTTGCATTTCTCCATTTCTGGCACCAAACATAGACCAGACCTTAGAGTTAGTATTTCCCCAATCACAGAATGCATTGTGATGATATTCTTCATTTTCAGCAGGAAAATCAAGGACAGACTGAGCTGTAAACTGCAGCTTTAAGCTGTCAGGCAGTCCCTGCAATCCTCCTCTGTCAGTTTCCTTAGTAAGTGTGTAGACTCTGCACCTATGTGGTGACAGGACTTGAGAAGACGCACCACATGCACGCACTTAACAGTTCCTCCACAGGGGTTAGGAGGAAAAAAGTCAAATCATCAATAGTATTTTTGCAGTTTGCCTTATTCTGAAGGATAACTTATTAACCAGTGAAATGGAACCTTTGAAATGCTTTTTCTTAAAATATTCTACCTTCTATTTTAAATTTTACTTAACTTTAGACAAACAGACATAGTAGTGGTATAAACAAGAGGGAAATTAACAATTTGATACTATAGCTTGTCTGCCATACTACATATTTACAATTAGTTTACCTTTGGTCTCCCACAAAACAACATGGTTTAGCTAATTAACTCTGGAAGAGCTGTTTTTCTATATTGAGCTTTTTAAAAGCTTGGGATCTTTAATTATGCTTAGGTGAGCATCTTTGTTAATGTATTTGTATGTTTAAATGCTGTATATGCATTTCAGAACAAAGTGCATCATGTAACCAAAAAAACAAGCAGTAGTAAGGGAAGCTAGCATGTATATCGGGGTTTGCAACCCCCAACATGCACACGAACTGATCCTGAGTGGCATGCAGCATTGCTCAGGCTTGCCAGCTGGCCCTGGCCCAAAGCATGGCCTGGAGGTTGGGGCCAGAGGAGCCAGTGCAGCGTGGCTCAGCATGGGGGGCCAGCACAGCTCAGCACAGGCAGCTGGAGCAGCGCAGCACAGCTCAGGCTGGTGTGGCTCGGCTTGGGGGCTGGCACAGTGCGGCACCCAGGGTCAATTGGCCCCACAATGGAGGGGAGCAGGGTGGCTCAGCCTACTCCACCCTGAGGGACCTCTCTCCCAATGTGGAGCCCCTGCTTCCACCCCCATTTGGCCCTGCCCCTGGTACCTGCTGAGGGTGCAGTGGGCAAGGCTGGCACGGGGGCCTGCAAAGGTTGCCAACCCTTGATGTATATAATTAATCACCATTATCTAAACTAGTCACTTACAGAAGAAACACAGTGTTGTCCTAAGATAGATAAATTCCATTGCTATCTATTAACTCAAAAATAAAAAAATCAAACCTTTTTTTTAAAAAAAGGAGGGGCCTAAGAAACTGGTAGTTACCGTTTATAAATATTCTCTGTACTGACTTAAATAAAAACAGGATGGGGATCAAGTTTTGTGCTGAGTGACCTAAAGCTTTGAACTCAGGAAGTGGGTTAAGTCCTTTCCAACAAGGCAGCATTGTTTTGGCAGGTTATTAAAGCATGAGGGTACAGTACAAGACTGGCCTTGTTTTACTTTGTGATGTGATGTTTGCTCTTGAGTGAATCATAGCTTACTAAGACATGATCTTGCATTGTATTATTACATTTATTTCACCTTCAAAAATTACTTAAGCATAGATTTAAATAGAAACTTTCCTACAGACAACCAACTTTTCATATCAGGTCCATGCTACAGTCATAAGATATTTCTAATTCTTCTATGCTATGCTAAAAGTGAGTAAAAGAGGATTTCTTTTGTGTAGCTGAGCACAGATTCTTTGCCTAGAGAAGAGATTTAAGCAATAAAGGTGAACAGGGTTTTGTGTATGGGTTACAGTGTAAGTGCACATAACTAGTCCTTAAATGGAACAAAAGTGACTAGACTGGGGTGGCCAAACTTATGGAACTCAAGAGCCACACGGGCTGATTATTAAACCATCAAGAGCCGCACTTTTTCATTCAAGAGCCAGATGCGGCTCCTGAGCCACAATTCGGCGATACCTGGACTAGACTAAACTTTATTTGCCAGTTAAATATCTAGGGCAATTAAATGTTGAATTAGCTGGTAGTCTCTTGAATCTGAATGAACTAAAGCAGAAGCCTATGGGAGCAGTTTGGATTAACTAAATTAACCACTAGCAATATCAGTAAAAACCTGCCACAGATCACAAGTACAAATAAATTTTTGTAGATTGTATTTAGGGACAGATTTGTCCTTGGTGTAATGGTGTTAATTTTAGAGGGATTACAGTGGGTGAATGTGGCTCCTGGTTTCCATTTTGCCTGTCATTGAACTACTGCACTCTTCAACACAATGCAGTGTGTCTACCAGTCTCTGTTCAGGAGAATCCCGATACTAGAAGCATACAGGGATGTCATACATCAGGAATGAGACCTCTTTGTGCATTCTGAAGATGGGAATGGGAATGAAATAGCAAGGGTTAAGACAGAGTTATAGTGACAGTGAAATCATCAACCGAAGCTAGTGAGTTGCATTTGCCTCGAGGCACAGAGCCAAGTAGAATGGATTTTCATGATTTTACTTCCTAGTATTTTTCCTGCTATTTTTGGAAAGTTATATTGCCTTTTGAATTTAAGCCATCAAGCCTAAATTTGTTTGAGAGTCAGAAACAAAGGACTGTTGCCCTTTCACACTCCAATGTTTGTGTGGACAAAAAGTGTGTATTTGCTTTCTAACTTTTAAATGAATCCTGTACTTCTAGATCTGGAATGACTTGGGAAACTTCAGCTGATACTATTCCTATCACACACACCCATATTTCATAGTTTGGGTAAGGAACGTGTTGGCAGAAGCATCAAGGTTCTCTGTGCCAGGAGTCTGTAAGTAAAGCAGAGAGGATAATTATCCACAATCCAAAAGAAAACCAACTGATAAAGGGAGGCTTGGTCATTCAGTTCCTTGAATGTGCTGACTTTGACAAGTAGCTTAGTGCATTTGAGCACACTGAAAATTTTATACTTTTTTCCCCACTCACCTTCCAAGGGCTTTTTATCCAAAGGAGAATTCAAACAAAAGTGCGAAGGTCAGGCCAGTCAAACAAACATGTCACCTTTGGAAGCATCACCCAGCTTGTTTCAAAATATTCTTTTCAGTTAGCTGCTGTACACATTATGCTGTCTTGTACCCCAAAATGTCAAGTTAGCTTGACCAATTACTAGGCAACAAACCTCCATTTATTGGTTGTTGTGGTATTTTAAATACAAGGAAGTTAACAAAAAGTTCTGTATTTTGCTCATGAGAGCTGTGCCAGGCTAACTGCAAATATTACAGAGTCCAGTTGATTTCAAGGCATGGTTGGTAAAGTTTCTTCAAAGATTAGAGAAGACTATGTTCTGTATCATAGGGGCTTTTCCTGTGAGACCACCTTGCAAGTCACTTTTCCCTTGGAATGATGTTACTTGAGCTACAGACAAATGGTATGGAAGGCCAGATCTCTCTTATCTTGGGAAAACAGCAGCCACATTATTTCAATCTACTCTTGTAGGAAGATCAAGCAGGATTGGGAGCTGTTGCAGTGTAGCTGGACAGAAGGTGAGTCTTCTCTCATAACCTCAGGCCTCCTGCAAATGTCAAATGCCACGTGTGTTTGATGTCACTGATCTTTCACTAACTGAAGCAAGACAGTGACAAAGAGTAATGCTGTTTATTAGGTATGTACATATAAAAATGCTTGGTTCTTCTACATTCTTTATTAAACAAAGTTCTGAAGCATGACAGGTGTCACCAGCACAGGATAGGGAAGAATGCCTCAGATTAAAAGCTGTGATATTTTTAGCAAACTTTCATTGTACAGAATATCCATAACTAACCTCTTCTTTGGACATCCATATGGCACAATAGACCTGATCATGGGTGTCTCCCCCTCCAAGTTTGGTTGCTGTGGTTTACCACCATAATCTTTATGGAACACATTTTCCAACTGAGAAGAACTTTAGTTAGGTCTCAACTGTCTGTAGTTGCCTAAACTGCTCTAATGTAGCCAAAGATTCTGAGTTCTGGTTCCCATTCACTGCTCCATGTGGTAAAGACTTTCTTGGACTACACCTGTAGGAATAAAACAAGAATGGCAGTGATAGGTCAGCAGTAACTTGAGTCTATTCACTTTGCCATGAAGTAGAAGAGGAGCCTTGATGGGACCTTCAGCATTTCAAGGAGGAAGGAAAACAGTATTTAAATCCTTGCTAGTAGGAATGGGTAAATTTTCCCTTGGCTTGCATAGGCTAATGGAGAGAGTTGAGCCATTTTTTTAAATAGGCTGTTTTGACTAAACTACTGATATTCATTCAAAAGTTTTTGTTTCAATAGATTTCTTTTTTTAAGGTCCATTTGTACATCACAGAAGCTACACTGAGTCATAGATTTTGCATAATACTAGCAAATGGCCTTATGGCACTTTGCCATAGCTCCACATGTATCCACAGGCACAAATAACTTTACATGTTCCATGAAACTAGTGCTGAATTTGTGATGTAATGTTGCTTAGAAAAAATTTGTTTCCCACAGTTTGCTGGGAACTTAATGACTGAAAGAGAGGGGCCAGCTGTTCCACGGCTGAACGTGTGTAAACTCCCTGTTAATTCAAGTAGATCATACACCCCTGTATCAAAAAGAGATTGGATGCTGCTGAGCTCTTTATGAAAAATAAATGTCAACAAGATCTCAGACTTCAGTGTTCAAAGTAATGGAGCTCTGGCACTAATAATGTTCTGTTACAGGAACTCCGAGCTCAGGGTTTTATCAGCTGGATGTTAGTGCAGCAGAGTGACTCACTCTGCCATTCTCAGTGGGCTGACCCGGAGTGGCACAGAAGTCTGCTGTAATGGGGAGCAGGACATGGCCCTTTTTGTTTCCCTGCCAGCCTTACAGCAGCTTAGTAGCTGTTGGGCTGGCATCCTATTTTCATCTTTATCCCTGAAATGATGAGGCATCCAGGGCTTCTAGTAGTTGCCACTGTTTTCATTTGGCATCATCATTACATAGAGAGCCAGCAAGCCAGTGATACAGCAGCTTTCCTAGTTCCCTGACTCCAGCAATAACTTATTCAAGGAGCAGTTTGGCTGCAGTAATCTGTACACATGTAATTTTCTGGAATCATATGGCCTCCCTCTGCCATTAAAATGTATTGTTTCTGTAGTTCCATTTAATAGTCACAGTGTAATATTACAGGCATAAATGCAATGAGTGCCACTTACTTTACTTCCTCATATTTTTTGCCTCGATAGAAGCTTTTCTTTTTCATCAGATTTAGTAGCACCAGGTCACAGATGAATGCCCCCTGCAAAATATTGGAGGCAGTATGTTATAGTCCATAATGAACAACTGAAAGAAAAAGCATAATCTCCTCTGTAGAAATGCCAAGACCCCCTACCTTATTCTCCTTCAAATCTCTTAAAATTCACCCGTGCTGTGAAGCCCACAAAATATTTGACAAAATCTAGTCTCAGCTAACTTCCAAAGGGGCAGCTGTGTCAGTCTTGTTCACTAAAACAAGCAAGGAGTCCTGTGGCACTTAAAGACTAACATTTATTTATAGCATGACCTTTTGTGGGAGAAAATTCCACTTCGTCAGATCCTTTGAGGAGATGGGGGAACTTACAGAATGTGAGGAAATAAATTCAGGGGAATGTAAGTCATGGGAACAGGTCACACTGTAACAGCAAATCAAAACAATTGTAAAGATTCAAACACTGGGGAACAGCATACAGAGGAAGATGAGGTCAGATCAGCTGCTGTAATGAGAGAAAAATCCAATGTCCCTATTAAATCCTGAGGCAATGCAACTGAATTTGCAAATAAATTCAATCTCAGTAGCTTCCCTTTGAAGCCTTGATCTGGTGCTCATCTGTCTGAGCACAGCAATTAGCAAATCATTAATGGAGTGATCACAAAGATTGAAATGCTGACCCACTGATTTTAGAATGTTGTGATTTCTGATGTCAAATTTGTGCCCATTTATTCTTTTGCACAGAGACTGTCCTGTTTGTCCAATACATATGGCAGAGGGGCATTTCTTGCACATGCTGGCATAAATTACATTGGTGGATGAGCAGGTGAATGTGCCTTTGATGGAGTAGCTGGTTTTATTAGGTCCTGTAATAGTGTCTCTTGTGTAGATATGTTGGCAAAGTTGGCAGTGTGGTTTGTTCCAGGAATATGTGATATAATGTTTCTGTTAGGTCTGTAGTTGTTGTAAGTATCTGTTTAAAGTTGGAGAGCTGTCTATAAGTGAGGAGAGAGTGAGGGATTGTCTTGTAGAATAGGCTATAGATTCCTAAGGATGTGCTGTAGAGGTCTGACTTGGGGGTTGTAGGTAATGACTGACTAGAAGCGTTCTGTTTTCTTTCTTGGGCTTCTCCTGTAGTAGTTGAATTTGGGGTAACTGCCTGTCTCTGTAAGTTCCCCCATCTTCAAAGCATCTGACAAAGTGAAATTTTCTCCCACGAAGGCTCAAACAATAAATAAATTTGTTAGTCTTTAAGTGCCACTGGACTCCTTGTTTGTTTTAGTCTCAGCTAGTGTACTGTGACCACTGCTTAGTATGGTAATCATGATTTCCCTCTCACTGTTACTCTGTGCTTTCATCTGGGTATTGCAGCCATCTGCTTTCTCTGAGCTCTTTGACTTGGACTGTTTTTTGGTTCATGTGCATGCAGTATCTAACCCAGGGGTCTCAAACTTGGGGGCTGCTTGCAGCCCCTGTATTTCCTGTGGCCTGCAGTGACTCTTCAAATTTTGTGTGATCAATTCTTTGAGAAGTTATACTTTGTCTTCCTGATGATACCTCCATCTTGGACAGAAGTAATTCTTTCTTTACTCTTGGCATATATGTGTTACTCTTAATTTTTTCATTTTGACTATACTTTGTATTGTTGTATGAAAAAGTTTCAGTGGTGCGGCCCTTAGACTAACTTACTAGCCCTCATGCAGCCCCCATGGTGATTTAAGTTTGAGACCCTCTGATCTAACCACTGGTGCCCTGACTGGCTACTCTAGGTGCAACTGGAGTGCAATTATTAGTATTTTCAGTCCAAATCTTGCCTATGAAAGACTTTCCAATAAAGTTTTCACAGCAATTGTTTCCTTTTTAAGGAGCCAAAATGCCCTAGGCTAATAGATATTACTTAATTAGAGGGCTCCAGGGGAATTTCAACAGCTAACAGTCTTTAAGGTATTTATCCTCACAACACCCCTGCAAAGCAAGGCAGTAGTATTATCTATCCCTGTTATGTAGATAAGAAGCAGAAACATAAAGAAGCTATGTGACTTGTCCAAGATTTCACAGGAAGTTTGTAGCTAAGCCAGGAATTTAAACCAGGTCTTCTAATATTCAGACTATCAGCATCTTAACTGCTGCATCATCTGTTCTCTGAGTCATCCATATCTGATTGCCCAAGAGATAATTGATGACTTACTCTCCAAAGAAGATGGTGACTGTTTGCCCTGTACCATGAGAGCATGAGGGATGAATTGATGGTCAAGAGGAACAATGTGGGAGGCTGAATAAGTGAGATTTCCACATGTATATTTTACTGGGTCTTTCTGCTGTTCCAAGGATTGCTTGACCTTGGTGGGTCTTAATAATTTGTTTATGCTGTCTCTGTTCAGCCTGTAAACAGAACTAAACCAGGCCTGGAAACATCTCATGCATAGTCTGATGTGAGCTGTGACCAATGTGCATGTGACCATATGCCCCAGAAGCTGGAAGCACTGTCTGAGTGAAATTTGGGGCCTGGATTGTACTGTCTACATCAACATGGAGAGGCTGAGGAATCTCTGATGCATGAGAATGTTTGAGAACCAAGGTCCCTTATTGATAGAGTGACATCATGAACTTCTGAATCTCAATATATCTGTTTAGCGCAATGCAGCCCAGTATGGGTTTATGATCTAAGCATTTCTACTGAGATACTGACTGCAGTGTCTGTATGCTCCCTATTGTGTTAGGCCGTGTTGAGGCATCCGCAGCACAAAGTACATTAGTTGATGCCTCTCTTTTAAAGACACAAACGTAGCCAATCAACCATTCTAAAGAACTTGACAATTTTTTCAAGCAACTGTTTATGCTAATAATGTCTCAGCCACAGCTTTTAACATAGCTCAGATTCTGATGCTTTTTTTCACCCATAGCTAAGATGACACATTTACATACTGCACCCAGGAGAGCCAGTCCTGAGCCCACGTTGATTATCGTTGGGATGATATTAAATCTCCCTGCCTGAAAGAAATATCAAATACTTAGTGTTAGCCAGTTACCACAAACTGAGCTGATGGCAGCAGATATGCCATTGGGATAAAGCTGGCTGTATGCACATGTTTCATTGGTAATATGTAATGGAAGTGAGCAGGCAGAGTCTCTGGGCATGTTTTGGGATTAGCACTATGTTCGAAGAGGCCCAGGTCATTTGGTGGTAGCCTGGCCCAGCTTGCATTTCTTAGCCCAGGCGTCACACCAGTGGAGGTCTCTCCCTGAATTCTAAGGCTCATTCTCCAGTTCTACTTCTCATGCTTTTGTGAGTACTGGGAAGAAATGACATATTTTCCACAGCCTAGTGCTGCTGGACATTACTTGAGCCAGTGTCCTAAAGGAGCCTGAAAGATGTAGAGCGGATCTTGCAGGCTGATAGTGACTAATCTGTTACCCTTACTTTAAGGAAACCAGTGCTTCCCTTCAGCCTGAGCTGCACTCCAGGCTGCTTTCTTCCCTTTGTTTATTTAGTCTGCCTGCTAGTGCTAGTGAAACTTTGTTTGCCAAGAGTCCTCCCCCATCACAAACGGGGATGGTTTTGCCACACTGGTAGAACCCAACAGCAGAAGTCTTTCCCGTGCCTTTTTAAGTCCACGATCAGAAATCTGGCATAGACCCTCACCTTGCCATTCACCATCACGTCAAAACGTATTCCATATGCTTTTATCAGTGTTCTGTACTCAACTCCTTCAGCATCCCTGTAATATTTGGCAAATCTATAAAGTAGAGAATGCAAGAATATTGATTTTTAACCCACTCACCTGCCTCTGCCACGTAAGACCATGTTTGGGTTTACCCTCTCTGCTAAAACTCATATATTTCCCTTTAAAAATCAGTGACACATTTGATAAACTAGCATGATCTTGTCCTAAGCTTGAGGTCTCAGAAGATCATGTGGATAGATTCTGCATCAGCCAGTTCCTGGCATCATGTTTCATTTCTAGCCTTTTGCAAAAACCCTTCTTGGGTAGCCCTGAGATCTGTGAAATCACTGTAATGGCCTCACTGTACACTTCCTTATCATTACAGTGGAAGAATTGAAAGTAAAGGCCCTACACATATTCACCTTTGTGACTTGCATTCCTGGTGCTCTCTTAATGGCTGGCTGACACTGGTAAGGGAAGCAGCATCTTAATGCAGAATATGAAAGATTCAGCAGAACTCACAGAAAATCTCTGAAATTCTAGATTAGGAATCAGTGCCAATACTGCAACACATCAGTGTCTGCAGTGTAGGGAGAGTAGTAGCTTTGCAGATAGAGAGAGGGTGCATGTTTGTTTAAAAGGCTATATGCGGAGAACTAGCATAGACTCATCTGAAATAGTTAGCTTGGCCTAGGAACAGAATCTAATTTAACGTATGAGTTGGTACTGTTACAGTGGCATTTTGAAGGGCCCCTGTGTCTGAGAGTTACATAGTCATAGCCAGTGCTATCACCACATTTGATTACCTGAAGTTGTATCCGGAAGAGATGGATTTTTTTACAAACTTGTTATCCAGACGGCTAAAAGAATAGTGAGGGTTGCATTCAGAAGTAGGTTTATCAAGATCACAGTCCCATTCAATCTGAATTCCTATCACACCACCCTTAATGAAAGAGAGAGAGGTTTTCAGTGTGGTGGAGGTCGTCTTGTTTGTTTTGGTTGGTTGGTTGGTTTTGTTTTGTATTTGGTAGCTTAATTTGGTTTGTTCATTTTTAAATCAGTATATTCCTGGTGAAAGCGACAAGCTTTCAAGCTATGCAGAGCTCTTGCTCAGGTCCCTTGAAGGACTACATTTAACTATACCCCATAAAGGAAATGTAGGTTTTATTAATATACCATTGACTGGTGCTTTCTTTTGTGGAACCCTTTCGAGTCCAAAGAAGTTACAGACCATTTTGCTGTTAGGGGTTAGACTGAAATTCACTCTCTGTGGAGGAGTCAGCACAAAACCTAAGCCACTGTCACATCCCACACTATTAGAGTTTAGTGGTATGCAGACACAGACCTTGTGCTAGCCCTCTGCTCAGAGCTGAATGTTGACTTTAGTGGGCAAACATGTTCTGTCCTGCAGTAAACTTGTCAGCTAGTGCGAACTTAATGAACACTGGACATGAAAACCCTTATTACTTCAACCCATCTTGTCCTTCGTGGCAATGTTCCCTCTAAGAGGCTCAGGCAGCTGAGCAACTCATGTGGCTCGCTGCGCTGCCGCCCCCCCCCCCCCCCCCCGGGCCGGTCCCGGGGGCCCCCCCCCCCCCCACGGGCCCGCTCCCTGGTAACTCCCCCCCAGCCTGCCCAGCCCCTCCCCACAAACTTAACCTTGCGGCTGGAGCCGCACGGCCCAGCCACAGCTCCTGGGGCCAGAGAAGCACTAACGGAACATGCTCAGATTTTCTGGGCATGCTCCATTAGAGCTTCTCTGGGCAGGAGTTTTAAAAACTCCCTCCTCCACAGGAGCTGTGAGCAGGGACTCCGGCTGCCGGCCACGTGCTGCCAGCAGCCTTCCCTGCGCTGGCGGCTGTGGCGGGCTGCGCTGCAGCATGCCAGCGCACCTTAGAGGGAACATTGCTTTGTGGACAAGCTGTTAAAGCTGGTTATGGCTGGGAGAGCAACATTTTGACATGCAAGGTCCAGAAGTTCTTTATACAGATCCAAAACAGACATTTCAACAAGGTTTAAAAAAACCATCTGGTGAACAACTAATCACCGGCTTTCCCAGAGCAAAACACATGTCAAGTGGGCAAGGTACATAAGAGAATGATGGATGGCTATACCTCAGAGGCAATTTCCTGAAAGTTGCTCCCAGTCCAGCTCACAAGTTGGCCCAGGTAGAATATGGGACAGTTGAAGTGCTCTGCACTGTAGCAGCAGGTTTTAAGGTAGGACTCATCATCAGTGTCCCGCACATTAGTCCTGCATACGGGAAGCAACAGAATGAGCCTGACCTTTCTCTTCCATGTCCTACAAAGCCACCTTAGGAAGATTCTCTAACATGGCTACACAGATGAGTCTCCTCTTGGACATCATACCCATCATACTCCACTAGACCAGAGATGGCATCCTTGTTACGAACCCTGTTATCCTTGGCATGTGTCTGCAGCCACTCCCATTGAATGCATCCTGCTGAAACAAACCGTGACTGAGCCTGTAAATGGATCCAAATGGACAGCTTTATACTTGCACAGACGTGACAGCAAGACCTGGGTCTAAGGAAGGATCCAACCTCCAGCTAAGCAGTGACTTTTGGAACCATGCTGTATCCTGCCATCACTTCATAAGCAGCACTCCCCATAGAAATTTGTCATGTTCTTTCTCATAACAGTGCACTAGAAATGCACAGCTGAAGCTGCACAGAGCAGTGGTGTGAAAGTGCTCATTTCTGTATCAGTTCATGTGTAAGCAGAGCCACAATTAACATTTCCTGTTTGCACCTTCATACTCAGCCTTACACTTGGAACATTTACAATCAGTGTTTGCCACAGAACTTGCCCAGGTTATTCCATTATTACAGCATACTGATAGAAATTTCACCAGTAAGGTAAAAAATAAGAACATTTGCAAACACAATCACCCATCAACTTCCCTCCACCTTGGGGAGTTAGTTTCTCTAAAATGAAGGCCCAACCGGTTCACTCCCATTTTCCCCAAATAGATCTGTCTGATAGACATACTGGGTTTAGATCACGTCTGGTTTAGTGTCTGTTAGATAGGCTGCCTGCCTAGTGGTATGAGGGGAATACCCTCGTATTCATATATATAGACTTGTTATTCAGTTAGATTAATAAACATCCTGTGATGGAAATAATGCATCTTATTTGTCCCATTGATCACTGCAATGACAGCTTGGAGACCTGTAACCAAATAGGTGTCAGAGATAACATTCCATAAGTGACAGTCTAAATCCAGCATTGGTTTGGCTAGGAGGCTCTCACAAAACTGTCAATCTTTCCTTAAGCTCAAATCCTTCATTACCTTCCCTGTTCCTAGACAGCCAGAAGCCAAATGCTGTCTTCCACTTACCACTAGCAAACATTCACCATCCTAGAAAGGAATGTTCAGATCATGTGCCCACATGCATTGAGAAGAAAAAACTAAAGTCATCTGATTTATTAACAAAAGAAAAATGCTGAGAGAGAAGGAAACAGAAATAGGCAAACACTTACCTGGAGACATTAAACTTAGGGAAGCGTATTGAGTTTTTGATGTAAACAGTGAAGTTTTCTGCATTTGCTAAAAGTGCTTTCCTGAAAGAGAGGGGACAAAGTTCACTTGAGTTCATGCTCATTGTTCCTCTGCCCGTTGTCAAGTCACTGCACAGGTGTTTTCCTTGTAATAAGCAGAATCAGAGGCTACTACTGCAGAACCCCCCCTAAAGACAGAGATAAGGGGTGCTGCACCCAGCTCCTTGGCTCCTATCAGGATCTTTTGTTCCCACATTCTTTCCCTCTGTTCAGCCTCTCTCTACTGCCCTGTTACATCAGTGAGTTGTTTGAGAAAGTGGCAGTGAGAGGGAGTTGGGGAACAACAAACATTGGAGGATGCCCTTGAAGATGGATGTGCCCCATGTTAAGAAGGAGCAAGATGCAAGCCCCAAAGCACCCTCCTGCAGATTTTCCTACTGCCCTGACATGTTAAACAGAGTATATATTTTCTAACCAAGCCAACTGGAATCTTTGTAAATAGAAACCAGTGACTTATCTTCAGTTACTACCTAGGGTACAGAAGTCATGCTTCAAAATAAGACAAAAGTAAGGCAACTCATGCTCAGTAACAGTGCAAGAAGGGGAACATACTTGGGCCTGGATTTTTTCTCCACTGGACACCATGCTAATATTTCACACGTCCCATTGAGGCTGCCAGCAGCTTTCAAACAGTGGCCAGTCTTGACCCCTGTGATGCAGACAAAGCCATAAAAAGGGTCACTTGAGGCCGACACCTCCCTGCTCCCTGAGCCACCAGGGCAGATTAAATACTAGCTTTTGCTTCGCTGTCACCCTAAATCCTCCCAGCTGTGCATTGTTCTTTCCCTGCTTGAACAACTGCTCTGTCCTTGCTTTCCCGAACAACCTCAGGCTATTTGGCTTAGCTGAGTGCTGTTTAAATGGGCCATAAACAAGTAGATGATCTCAAATAAAGGTGGCTGAGAGTGAAGCCAAGGCTGACTCTGCTCAGTAACTGGACTGGAGACACCTGGGCATGCAGCCATCCCAACAGCTTAGCATTGTTAGGTATTTTCTTTCATCTCCCTAGGCAACAGGCATCCAGCGTGGCACATCCAGGGGTTTCCTTTCCATGGGAGGGCCCTTGTATCCTTTGTCAATTACTGACCCATTTCAGTGGCAAGCTATAGTGCCTGGCAGAGGCTTGGCCTCCTGGTGCAGTTGATTCAGTTCTGGAAAGCAAGAGCCAGTGTTTCCAGCCATCCTTTGCAGCACAGAGGGAGGCAGGAGGAACTGTCACAGTAACTTCTATGGCCCAGGGTGCAAGAATATGTGCAAGGAACATGCCCTCCCACCCCAAACATGCCTTTTGGGGGTGCTACCCAGACCCAAGGCTATAGTTTCAACTGCCTTGGAGATCTCAGTACTCTTTTCCCAAGGGCAATGAACATATCCCATATTTTGTCAAAGCCTGTTAAAAAGGGAGTATTCTCAGTATCAGGTGTTGCAGATGCATCTTCTTCTGTTCCTTTTGTTAGGGCCAAGCTAGGTGCTTAAGCCAGGTGATTCTGCCTGGCTGCTGCTACCAATGTGTCACATGGTGTAGGATACAAGAAAACCATTGGTAAAATACATTGTTAGTGTCATTTATGTCAGCCTTGTGCTCATGAGAGGAGACAATTAAGGGTCACATGTACTGTTGGCAAGGTATAGCACCGGATTTCCCCACAGCTCTGCTGATGCATCTCCATCCTGCCCTGCAAGATTCCCAACTATTCCAGTCCTGGGTTCATCCTTATAGCCACTTTCTCAAGCACTGCCAAGGTACCTCAGTCCTTGATAGCAGCTGCAGCACTCCTGTTATTCTGAATCAGGGACTCCTGTAAAACTCCCTGATCCCTTCAGCAGTCTTTTCAAGCCAAGTTCTTAAGTAAAGAGTTGTCTTCAGCAGACGGAAAGGCCATTGCACAAGGAGGAGTGGAAGGGATGAGCTCAACTCTTACCATTGCCAGCTATGACAGCTTCCCCTGGAGAGCAGTCTTGGTTACTGGTGCACAGTGCATCTGGAATGCTGGCACTCTGCAAAGTGGAGGATTGCAGCAAGTAAGATATGTGACAGAAAGCATAATGTGCTCTCCCTGGATGTTGCCTCCAAGTAGAACTTAAATGTGCCCTACTCTGCACCCTGAAAAGACTCAGGGTGAAGAAATAGGTGAAAGGGATACCTCTGAACCAATGTTCTCTCTAGGCTGATGATGCAGCTGGGCAGGTTCCTTCCCGGTTCCCTGACCCCCAGCAGGCCCCTTCCCCACTGCCCATTGGCTCCCCAAGTGCATCCATAACTTGCCCGGCCATATCAGCAGCTTAGAGGGAACGTTGCTGGCACCCAGCTCGATGAAGACCGTGACATTAGCCACTGCCTCCCTCCCTGACTCTGCATAATACATCAGGAATCTTACTCCCCACCCCCGAATGCATTTCCAACGGCAAGGTGGGTCCAGACTTTTGTTGGTGAGAGGCAAGCAGACCTGAAGAACTATATGGCTCAACAACTTGTCTATCTCACAGACAGATGTTGAGCCAATAAAAAGAAATTACCTCACTCATCTTTTTTCTCTAATATTCTAGGACCAACACCACATAATTTCAAAAGGCTCACACCCAAGTTTTACTCCAAGGGTCCAATCTCTTAGGCACATGCTTCAGTCTGTATCCATGAATGGTTCTACTGGAATTAGAAGGACTGTTGCGTAAAGTTAAGCAGCTGCTTATGTGTTTGCAGAATTGGAGTGCAAGGTAAGTACAAATTCATTGGTTCCCAGACCACAAAGCTGTTGTCCAGATAGTCTCTGAGCACATATCTGTTTGACCTGACTTTCAGAAAAAATGCTGAGGATAAAACATGCAAAGACAAGCATGTCTACAAGACTAACTGTATGCCAGCTGAGATGGGCTCTACATCAGTCAGGAGTGGAGGGAGCATTTCTGGAGCATGGTGTGCTGTGATTGTTTCCTGATTTTGGCCTCAAAGACCATAAAGGTCCATTTTAGAGCAGGATAGAAACTACTCTAAATTACACCAGGGTACAGGAAGGTCTGCAAGCACAGGAATGGTATAAATAAGCATCAGGCCCGCAGATGTACCTATTGGCCTGGGGGCATTCCCTGCCCGCCACCGCTGCCGAGTCACCACTGACCCTCCCCCAACCCACCTGCCAGGTGCCATCTCCTCCTGACCCAACTCTTCACTCTCCACCTGGCTGGCTGCCTGCCCAGGCCCTAATCCCTTCCCTACCCCCCACCCCCACCCACGGGCTCCATGATGGTCCGTTCCCTCTAATTCAGTGGTTCCCAACCAGTGTGCTGTGGCCAGAGCCATCCTTAAGGGGGGGCAAAAGGGGCAACTGCCCTAGGCCTTGTGCTTTTGGAGGTCCCACACAACTGACGGGAGTAAGGGAGCAGGGACCTTCTTCAAGCTGAGGAGCTAGCCTGCCCAGGGAGCAGCTCCAGCTGGTCAGGGAAGGGGGAAGGGAATTCAGACAGGCAGCATTTGTTTACAGTAACTCTTGACTTAAGTAGCCACCTTCCCACAACTGCTCCCTAAGGGGAAGAGAAAGGGCAAATGTTGAGATAAAACTTATGGAGCCAGCCTCAGTCAAGCAAACGGGGACAAAGTCAGGAGAATGTCACATCCCCAACCTTTACAAAACAGGACCTTCTCTTTGAATTTATATCAGCATCTCTAGAAAGCATTCGAGATATTAAGAAACTTTTTTCCTTCTACACTTAACAAGAGTTTTCAGTCTTCAGGGATGTCTTTTTGAGCAAATTTCTCTGTGCAGATAATGATCTATTATACCTGAGAGAGAAGACCCCAGGCTAGCACCTATATGGAAATACTGGGTTTTTAGGGTTAATGGCCATCAATCAACACATTAAAGAAGTTTTTTGTCCTTCCTTCTGCACTGTAAGTATGCCCCATTGTCACTGATTGCAGTCAGAGCACCAGTTCCAAAGCATGGCAAAGAGGAAAGCAGCTCTGGCCATGTGGGTCTAGTTTAGCCAAACAAACAAGGAATCCCTGATGTAAAACAAACAAGGAGTCTTGTGGCACTTTTACAAGCTAACAAATAAATACATTTTTAAAATCTTTAAAAGTGCCACAAGACTCCTTGTTTGCTTTACATCAGGTTTCATGACCTGTGTGCATGCACACAAGTGCACAGCTTAGAGGGAACAGTGCCCTCTGGGCCTTCTCCATGGACCCCAGCAGCCATTGGCTCCCTGTCTGCAATACAAACCCTGCCCCCCCCACACCATGTCCCTTTCCTCTTACCTGGCTACTGGCAGGCTGCTACCTGCCATGCCATGCACAGCTGAGTCCTCCTGCCCTGAGTGCATGCTCAGGGTGAGAGATTTTAAACTCTCCACTCCCTCAGCCCCTGCCTGCTGCTGGCTGGGGAGGAATGTGTCTGGGGCCAGGTAGGGCTGCAGCAGCCTGCCAACTGCAGAGAGCACACTGTTCCCTCCAGGGGTGAGAGGCAGTCACTGCACAGCTTACAGGAGCATTGCTTCTGAACTCAAGTCAGCCTTGCAGAGTTTTGCTCTATTACTCAGACTGGATGAGAAAGTTTTCTGAGAGGCAAATGAAATATTGTTTTTCTTACCCCTCATCACACTCATTGGGTGAGACGTTCAAAAGCACCTATGTGATTTAGAAATTGCAAGCCCTTGTGCTGCTTTAGAAAAAGACATCTATCACTGGTGGGCATGAGGTTTACTGACTTCATTCTTGTAAGGCAATTAGGTCACTTTTACAAAGAGCCACCAAGTGTTTCTTTTATGCAATAAGGAACACATGAAAATATTCTCCTGGAGGAAATATATAGTTTAACAGACAGGTGAGCATGCTAACACTGAGGAGCACTCCTGCAGAAGCAAATGAGTAATGAACCTTGGGGCTGGGGCTGCCTATCAACTTTATTTTTATGCCTTGCCAATCACTAGCACATGAACAACTGTGAGAGGCAAATGAGAGGAAATGAATTAAAGTATAATGTGGGGGGCCCTGGAAACCTCCTAAATTTCTGGCCCTTCACCCACCCCAGCTACTGCCCCCCCAAATGCCTGCCCCCATCCCAGCTACTGCCCCCAATATCCACTCCCCTGCTCCCAATATTCCCCAGCCCCAAAACCCACTCTCCTGTCCCCAATGTTCCCCCAGCCCCCAATACCCACCCACAAAATCTACACCCTGCTCTCAATATCCAAACCCAGCTTGGGTACCCCCTGATGGGAACAGTGTTCCCCCCACCCCCTGTGCAAGTTTCCTGCTCCCGAAGGGGAGCGCAGCCAGGCTGCCCCAACATTCACCGACCGTCACACGTCCCTAACTCCCCTCCCTGCAGACTGCACTTTGAGGCTTCTGCCTCTAGTGCAGCCTGCACATGTTCAGGGGAGTCAGGGCGTCTGACACACCTCCCCGCTCTCCCCTGCCCCACTGGAATGTGCCAGAATGGTGCCTTCTAAGGCCTACTATTTTTAGGGGCTCAGCGTTCTGGGGCCCCTAAAAATAGAAAATGGAATCGGAATGCTGCATTCGGGGCCCACTATTTTAAATGGTTGGCCCCAGAACACAGCATTCCAGCTCCATTTTCTATTTTTAGGGACCCTGGAATGCTCAGACCCTAAAAATAATGACCCTGAAACACCATTCCAGTGTGTTCTGGCTTACTTTAACCCCTGAGAAGAAACCAGATTACAGTCCCCAGATATAACAGCTAAGAACAAACAGAAGGGAACAACCCATTATTAAGAGTGTGGGACAGTGCTCCCTTTCCTTTAAACTAAACCTCCACCCTGAAATAAAGCACAGCCATCCTGTTTGAACGAACACATTCTTAGTCCTCTTAGTCCTCTCTCATTTCTATATATTGTTTTAACCCAGCCTCTTCACTGCTAAAAATGCAAAGTCTGACAGGCCTCCAGATAGCTTTATTTCATATGACCTCTTCAGGCAGCTACAAAACCCAGGTAGAGGAAGGGACTGGCATTCAGTAGGGCTCAACCTGTGTGTGCTACAAAAATAGGTCCAGGATAAGAAAAAGTTACTAAAGAAGCTGGTGAGAAATAAACAACAGAGCAAATCATTTCTACACGTTTATGACCAACAACAGCCCAGCCTGTGGGCACTAAAAAACTGGGACAGCGTTGACCATTTATGACAAGACTGAAAGACAACCAGCTACTAGCCTAATTTAGGACTGAATCCTAAAAAGTGGTGAGCAGGAGTTTGTAAGAACTGAGGGTGTTCAGCACCACTCGGGATGGGCTCTGTAGCAGGGAATCTGTCCTCCTTAAGGCTAACAGAGATTATGGGTGTTCTCATGGGAACCAGAACTACAGCACAAAAGGAAAGGCCATGCAACCCAGGCGGGCTCAAAAAGCTGGCTCCCACAGGCTGCCTAACTGCCACACCAGGGGTTCCCAGCCTTTCTAAGTCTGAGGACCCCCTTTGAAGAAAAAAAAAGTTTGCGGCCCCCCTGGGGGGGAGCCAGGCGCCTCCACGCAAGGCAGAATGTGGGCTGTGTGGGGCAGAATGTGGCCCACGCTGCTGTCCTGTCAGGGAGAGGGGGCCTCTGCGGCCATGGCCCCCTCCCCCTACCCATGGAGCTGGGAGCTGACGTGGCCATGGCCCCCTGCCCTTGCCCCCAGAGTGTTTCCAGCCCATCGGGACCTTCTCCATTCCCCCCTCCCTGCTGGTTCCCCATCCCCAACCCCCCCATGACTCCTTCCCCCCTTTATCTGGCCATTGGGGCTGGGGCACCTAGCAACCCCCCAGGCTGCTCTCCTGAGCACATGCTCAGGAGTGGGAGTTTTAAAAACTCCCTGCCTGGGAGGGAAGCTCGCTGCTGGCCAGAAGCCTGGGTCTCCATGGCAACTGGAGACCCCAGTGTTGTTCAGCCCCCCAGCTCCCAACCTGTCTGTGAACCCCCTGGAGCCATGCTGCAGCCCCCAGGGATCCACAGACCACTTGGGAAGCACTGCACTAGACCACAGGGAAGATTAGAGGTTAGCTTTTGCCCGCATCACATCTAGTTAAAGAGGAATAGCATCAACAGGTGAGACACTAGACCCCACACCTGCCCCGCCAGAAGCAAAGGAAAGCCCTGCAGAGCTTTGAACCTGCAACTGCTGCACCCTGGGGACTGAGGCTGGTTACCAGACCACAAGCAGCTACTGTCAATGGGTGCACCAAATCACCATTTTCTTAACATGGGACAGAGTCAACAGGAGGGTACAGCTCCCAGCACCACATATACCACTTGGGACACGGGGGGAAAGACCTTTTTGCAACATTCTACTGCCAGAGCTTGAACCTGCAGCAGCCATATTTGCTAAGTACACAGCTAGCCATTATCCCACACAGGAGATAATAGATGTACATGCTGGGAGGGAGGAAATCCTTTTCCCTAAACAATTTTTTTTTTTTTAAACTAAAAAAGCAGCAGCTTCTGCAGGGATGGGCTGCCCAACCAAAGGGTTCCAGCAATGCGAGCAATTCACAGAGGGCCAGAAGGTCAGCCCTTTTCAACCCCCCACCCCATGCCACGCCCATTGACCAGCTAGCGGCAAAGAAATTTAACCCAGCAGCTCCCATGCCTCAGCCACAAATACAATCCACTAGCTTAGAGAGGTAGTCATACCTATTGTCCCTCCCAAAGCAGACTTCACTGGAGCAGCTTCAAAAGGCTCATCTGAGGGAACCACCCCACACCCCTCCATGTCACCTAGCCCACAGCCCAATAACTGGGGCATGCACCTCTGCCACCCATGAGCCCTCTACAAAGCCCTTCGGCCCCTCAGGCAGGCAGGAAGTTCACAGTGTAGGAATGGCCAGGGTGAGTCACAGCAGTGCTCCAGCAAGCCCAGCCACCCAGCTGCCCGTGGTCCCCAGTGCTGCTTGTCGCAAAGGCAATTAGCAGTAACAGGCCGTCAGCCAGCAATCCATCCCCTGGCAGCTGCTTGCGATGTTGGGAGCTCCAAGATGCACAGGGATATGTCCCAACCGCTTGGCTTGTAGCCACTGTTGGCCCTATCTGCCTTCAGCTTGCGCCTTTTTCTTTTCAACGCCCTTATCATTGTGGGCCTCATGACACCTGGATCCAATGTGCACCATTGGGTGTTGCAGGATAAAAAAGTCTGATTTTTATTTGTTCCAGCCACTCTGTTCCAGTTCTTGCATCTTGACTACGGGTTGCCCAGGAAGCCATTCTTCCCCACCAGGGCCATAACTAGGGCAGGGCGAGTGGGCAAAGCCCCAGGTGCCTAATTTTAAAAGGTGCCACACAGCCAGCAACCACAGTCCCTTACCTGGTCCCAGAGCCATTTTCCTCTCTGGGCACCAGGCTGGGGCTGGGGCTTCGGGAATTTCGTGGCACCAACTCCAAGTGCTGCTAATTGCAAGGGGCATGTTCCGATCAAAACGCACCCTGGGCGGCAAAACAGAGCGTTACAGCTCTGCTGAGGGGATCCCTGGCCAGGGATGGCAAGCAGAAGGTGCCACCTGGGAGGTGGCAGACTGTCTTGGTTGCCCTACTCTGCCATCCTGCTCGAGACGGGGCTAGGGGAGGAAGGTTGGAACAGGGCTCTGCAGTCTTTCTAGTGTGACATCAGCAGCAGGGCCATCCCTAGGGTAGGGCAAGCAGGACAGCCACCCAGAGCCCCACATTTTGGGGGACCCTGCAGGGCCTGAACCACTGCCCTCCCCATGCCAGGGCCCAGGCAAGCCAGCCAAAAGGGTGGCCTTGTTCAGTGCTGCCAGTCCAGCCACCTCCCTCCCATGCTGCTTTTGGCTCTTGCTGGAGCATTGGGAAGGGGGCAGGAGGTAGTGTGGCCGGAGCAGGGAGTTTTTGCAACTAGAGCTGCAAACCTCAAACTAAATGAGGACAAATATTTGTTAGGAGTCAGAAAACTGACTTTTATAGGGGACATTGTCTCCCACAAAGGTGTAAAACCGGATAAGAGGAAGATTTCAGCAACTGAAATGATGCCACATCCCCAGTCAAAGAAAGATATGTCCAATGGTTCCTAGGAATGGTTAACTATCTTGTAAAATTCATACCCAAGCTTTCTGCCAAGGTGGTATCATTGAGACAACTCCTAGAGGACAAAAATGAGTGGTGCTAGGATGCTGCGCAGGAAGAATCACGGGAAGGTTTAAAACAAGACTTGATACAGAAACCAGTATTGAAATTTTATGCTCCAGAGAAGCCTATTAAAATTTCAGAAGATGCATCACAGTGTGGGTTGGGTGCTGTGATTTTACAAAAACCTGAAGATTGCTGGCAACCTGTGGCACATGCATCCAAATCACTGACTGATTCAGAGACTAGATATGCACAGATTGAGAAGGAACTTTTAGGAATCTTGCTTGCCTGTGAGGCTATGTCCACATGTTGCTTTTAAATTGAAACAACGACTGTTGTTTCGATTTCAAAAAAGTCATGTCCGAACAATGTTTCATTATTTTGAAATGACGAGCCCCATCATTTTGAAACAATTAACCTTATTTCAAAACAGTAAAACCTAGGAAGAAATCAAAATAGCCATTAAATCAAAACGGTTGTTTCGAAATAATGCCGTTGGAACATGTTATTTCGAAATAACCATTATTTTGATTTAACACTTTTGCCCTTCTCCTTCCCAGGATACCTTCCTGTTTCTATATATTGGGTGGGGGCATAGCCCTTCTAGGGGGCCATCTTGCCACACCTCCCATGGTACCCCTCTCCTGAATCAAACTAGCAAGTCCTATGTCTGGACTTGCCATTTTGATTTGGTGTTTTTGCTTAATTCAATTTAAGCTAAATCGATTTAATGGTTTTATTTCAAATTAACTTATTTCAATTTAACTTAAATCGAATTAACCCTGTACGTGTGGACATAGCCTGAGAGATTCAATCAGTATATTTATGGACAGAGAGTGGAAGTTGAAACAGATCACAAGCCCTTGATTGCATTATTTAGCAAACCACAAAATGACTGTACCTTAAGGATTCAAAGAATGATGATAAAATTGCAGCAATACAATTTGTTGATGACTTACACACCTGGCAAATTTATGTTCACAGCAGAGGCACTTTCCAGAGCAGTAGCACCCAATGTTCCCTCTAATTCAGGGGTCTCAAACTCAAATCACCATGAGGGCTGCATGAGGACTAGTAGAAGGCCGCATAAGGACTAGTACGTTAGCCGGAGGGAACGGAAACCTTTCATCACCACGGAAACCTTTTCATACAACTATATGGCAAATATTGGTAACAACAGTCTCATTGAGGGCCACAGGAAATACCCTTAGGGGCTGCATGCAGCCTGCGGGCCACATGCTTGAGACCACTGCTCTAATTCTTCATAGGCTATGTGCACAAAAAATTTCTTTTGTGCAAGTTTTCAGAACTAGTGTCCAAATTTGTGCACACTCCAGATACTGTGGTCAAACTTGTGAGCACAATGAAGCAAGTGTGTGATGCAAATAATATTTAAATTTTCTTTTGATAATGGTGATGGAAATTATTTTATAAATTACAAAGCCTTATTTGAAACATGCTACTTAAAATTGCCTTCTCAAAATAGCATTAAAATATTAGCAATGTTGTATGTTTCTGTTTATGCTTTATTTTGTTGGGTGTGCAGTTTTCATGACCTGCGTGCGTCCGCACACGCGCACAGCTTAAAGGGAACATAAATAGCACCCATGGTACCTGAGAAGACACTGCAAACAGAGGTGCAAGCCTATGTAGCTATAATTGTGAGAGCAAAGCCCACAACTAACAGGAGACTGCAATACATAAGAGAAGAGACTAAGAAAGATGAATCATTAGGAATCCTCAAAGAAGTAATAATTAAAGGATGGCTTGCAATAATAAGCAACTGGTCTCTAAGTATAAGAGACTATTGGAACTTCAGACATTAACTCATTGTGGTAGATGAGATCATTTTTGAGGGTGGTAAGGTTGTAATTCTACAGAGCCTCTGAAAAGAAATGCTACAGAAGATTCATGAAGGTCACTTAGGTATTGAGAAGTGCAGAGAACGAGCACAAGAGGTAATGTACTGGCCATGGATCAATCACGCCATCACCAATGTGGTAAGAAACTGCTCTTTGTGCTTGAAATACAAGCCATGTCAACAGGCAGAGACACTGAGACCACATCCTGTCCCACAGAGGCCTTATGAGAAGGGTGTGGATTTATTTACCTGGCATTCAAAGGATTACTTAATCGTCACCGATTATTACTCTTTATATCCAGAAATTTGCATGCTGCACAGTATTAATAGTAATTCAGTGATTATGGCATGAAAGGAATTTTCTCCAGACATGGAATTGCTGACGAGGTCTTCAGCAACCATTTTCAAATGCAGAATTCAGGCAGTTTGCCTCAGATTGGGATTTGCATCATGAAGCCTCCAGTCCAGATTGCCTCCAATCAAATGGACTGGTGGAAAGGTCTATACTGACAGTAAAGCACCTGACAAAAAGACTTTTGAAAATGTAAGTGATCTGGTTACAGCATTGCTGGTCTACTGAAGTACGCTCCTGGAGATTGGCTTTTCTCCAGATCAGTTGTTAATGAGGAGGAGGATCAGATCCCTTTTACCTATCACTGGTAACTTGCTGCAAACTCAGAACAATGCTACCATTTGAAAGATGAAAGAAAATCAGAAGTGGAAGCAGAATTATTATTTTAACAGAAGGGCTCGTGCGCTTCCATTCCTCAACCCAGGTGATAGAGTGTCCTGAGGAATCACTCCTCTGATACTTGGGACCAAAGAGGTACCATTTAAAAACAGCTGCATCCATGGTCTTATGTGGTCCAGACAGACCAAGGCGACACACTTCAACGTAATGGACAGGCTCTACAACTTACTCCAGAGAGTCCCGACACCTTGGAAGTTGAGGTAGATTCTGGCATGCCTCCCCTAACTGATCCAATATCTTCAATGCATGATAATGAAACTGTCAGGGAACAAGAGAACTCAGCCCTGAATGAAGGACCAGTACTAAGAAGATCTAGTTGAGTCATCAAACGTCCAAAAAGACTCATAAAGACTTGCTAGGATATGTGAGGGAAGTGAGTGGTAAAGACTCACTAGAGAGTGGTGCACTGTTCCCTCTAAGCTGTGCACGTGTGCGTGTGCACACAGGTCATGAAACCTGCGCACACAGCAAAATAAAGTGCGCACAAAAAAATTCAAAAGTGCTAATATTGGGGCTCACCAAGAAATGTTTTTGCACATACTAAGAAATTGTTTGTGCACACAGTCTACGAGTAATTAGAGGGAACATTGGAGTGGTGTGCTAATAACCTCCACTCTTGAGGTAGTTCAGAACCTGGGTTTATGTACTGTTCTTCTGCATGTTTTTTAGATAGCTGTTATGTGTTGTTAGATGTTAGTGCATGCATCATTAGCTAGCTTTTATATGTAGCTAAATGTTTACTTTTTCTTGGTGGGGGGGGGGGGAGATGTAGTGATATGCTTGAAGAAGGTTGTGAATTTAGAGACACTCTCTAGCATGAGCCAGTGTTGTGTGAATTGGGTGATGTGCCCTAGAGAAGATCTAACATGGCTGCTCCCAGGTACATACCTGGATACCTGTCTGTATGATTAAAGTTCTATTCCTCACTCATTCAGTAGTATGGTCTTTAATGAACCCCCAAGATCATTACACCAGCAAGCAGTAGACCAGTGTTTTGGGAGGGTGGCCGTCACATGGGGGCCTGGGAGGTTGAGTCACTGGCTTTCCCCTTCTGTTGCTGAGAAGGGGTTGGAAGCTCAATTCCTTCCATCTTCAGTGAATGGCCTAAGGGCTGGCTAGGGGCACCTTTAGGATCCTGACACATGGGCTGCCTTTCCTCTTTTTGGTTGAAGCTCCTCCACTTGCGTTATGGAGGGGTGGGCCAACAGGCTGCAACAAAGTTCCCTTTGTGGTCTAGGGGCTTAGCTACTCTGCTGGTGGGTGTGTGGTTGCTGGGTCAAGCCCTCCTTATGTTTGCTCAGATGGGGTTGGAACCTTGGTCTCTTAGCTGTCAAGTGAATGGTCTAAGTCCTGGCCTAGCCCCTATTCCAATAGGTTGGCTCCCTCAGTGTTTCCTCTTGAAGGTGGGCCACTGTCAGTCCATCCCCAAAAGGGAATTGGGCAGTCTCCAGCCCCCAACGCCCTCTCTGGTCCTGCAGTTTGGGTCCTCACCTGCAGCTGGGCTGGCTGGTGGTGCACAGCCTGCTCCTTGGGTGGAGGGCTGACCCTTTTCTGTTAGGGCTGCTCCTCTCTGACTACATATTAACTGGAATTGAGAACTTGAGCTGAGTGTTCTGGGCTGGAGGAGTTAGTGTGCTGCCCCCCCCAGGGTATGGCTCACCCCTGGTTCAAATCGCCCACCTGCCTTGGAGCTGCCTGCCTGGCCTGAGGGGAGGGTGTTTTGCAAGCAGACCCTTTTGCTGTGGGTTTTTTTTTTGGGGGGGGGGTCAATAATTTTTGCCAAAACACCCCCTCTCTCATCTGCTGTGGTTGCGATATGCACTTAGGCCATGGCAGATTCCACCGTGCTCCTATTCAGCATCGAGGGTCATGAATTGGGACCTGTCACCTCCTAGGAGAGGGTCAGGGTGGTCCACCCCTGTCAGAGCCCCCTCCCTTTCACAAGAGGACAAGGGCTTTTGAGAAAGAGAGTGGGCTCAGACAAGGGTGGAGCACAATAAGGGATGGTCACCTCAGAGGCTGGGGAGCCCAGTACAAACCACTGCTGACAGGCAGCTTGGGGATTTTAACCTGGCATTTCAGCAACCCAGCTGACTAGCCCAACCACTGGACTAGAGAGAGAGGCTAGTTTTCAGTTTGCCCAAAGACCATTTTACTAAAGTGGAACAGCTTCAACTGGCACACAAAGATAAAAACTCTGCTGGTAGGGGGGGAGGCTTAAACTCACAGCATCTAGAGGCCAAGCAGGCCACCTGGTAAGCTAGTTGTTTCTCACCCCACACCTGACTAAAGTGCAATAACATGAATGGGCAAGAGAAAAGGTAGGCACTCCCCTGCAGTACAGCACAACAGGGAAGGTCCTGCATCCCAGGCAGACTTGAACGTAGCACTCCAAGGGGCCTGAACCACCACCTAACCAGTAGATCAACTGGGAGCCTGGAGGCTAGTTGTTGCCCACATCACATTTAGCTAAAATGGAATAGCGGCAATAGTCAACCATGCAATCCCCTACCAGAAGCAAAGATGAGCCTTCGGGAGCTTTGACCCTGCAGCTGCTATCAGCGGCTGCACTAAGTCACGTTTTCTTAATGAAGGACAGAGTCAAGAGGCAAAAGGAGGAGGTTCTGCAACCCAGCACTGTGTCCCAACCCTTGTTTGAAAGCCTCTGGCATGAAGAACTAATAAGGATCGAAGGATGGGTGCCTGCAGGGCTACCTCATGCCATGAGGCAGTGCTCTGAGGCTACCTCTGTCTACAGAGCTCTTGAGCTCTTTCTTCTGGCATTCCTAAAAGGTTCTTCACTACACTAAACCCAGGATTGTTTCATCTGGACTCTGATCCCTTCAAATGACTACTCTCTCTTACTTTTCTCTAACTGACCATACGCTGGTAGAGCTGGATCTTCAGTAATGCTGAGGTCCTACACTTCTCACTGAAGTCAATGGGAGACAAAAGCATTCAGCACCTCTGAAAATTAAGGCAGCTGAGTCTGCCCTCCCCAGCAGCTAATTCACTTCTTCCTGTGTCAAGTAACTGGCACAAAGGCCTGAGAAGAACCTCTCTCCCCAGCTATGCTTATAGCCTCTCAAGTATTCATTCTTCTCAACTCTCATCATTGTCATCCATATTTGGAGTCTGGGGAGGAAGTGAAAGAGTTCTTCCTACCTCAGCGCATGTGTCCTGCCTTTGGTTTTGGGTCACAATCAGATTTGTCATAACGAAGAAAACATTTTCACCCTAAAAAAAATAAAAAAAAAAAGAGAGAGAGAGAAGAAAAGATCTATAAAACTTTTTTTAAACCCTAGGATCTTCTTTAAAACATTAGTGCTAATAAGAACACATTACACCATATTTTTTTACTTTATAATAACAAACTAGTTCCTCTCTAGCACTTGTCAGCCATAGAGCTTAAAGTGTTTTACTAAGGAAGTCAATATCATTATCCCCATTTTAGAAATGGAGAGACTGAGGCACAAGGAGGTGAAGTGACTTGCCCAGTGTTGCTCAGAAATCGTGTGTCAGAGCTGGTCTCAAAGCCTAGACTAGCATCCTCTCCACTAAGCCACGCTCCCTCATGCAGATATGATATCGTATCCTGTCATGTACAGTACATGAAAGCCCTTATTGCATAAGCTGTAGACATGAAACCACATGCTGCAATCATGATAACGTATAATTGCTTTGCATTTGTACTCTTTGGATGCAGGGGCTGATGAACAACATCAAATATCCGGCAGGAATACTGAGCCAACTCTTGCTGTCGCTGGTGGTTTGGAAACCCCCTCCCACATCATAGCTCTGCTTTCCTTTCCCATCTGTAAGAAATGGTTGAGAGACTCTCACAGGCCTAGATCCCCTTTCAGCATCACAGGGCACATTTGTCCTCCACATAGTGGTCTGTACTAACAGCTCTAATTCGAAACAGTAATGCAGGGGTAGGAGGCTACCTCTCCTGGTTACAAATGCATAGATGAATGTTGCCTTTGGAGAGGACCTGAAATGGGGGCCAAAGGTGCTATTGATGGTGGGGACAGAGAGAGATCCAGATTAGGGAAGCCAGCTCCAGTCAGTTCATAATAAATTTCAACAGTGTGACTCAGGACATTCCTGAGCTCCCTGGACAAAGAGACCTTATAACACTGCCTAAGCTAGAAAAGCTCACTAATGCCATGCATTTGATGAAGTGCGTCTCAGCCCATGAAAGCTTATGTTCCCCCCCAATTCGTTTTTAGTCTCTACTGTGCTATTGGACTCTTTGCCATTCACTTAATATCATCTAGCAACCAAGTTACATGGACAGCATCCAGACATCAGCCTGACCTCTTAAAGATACTGAGCAGGAGCAGGCAAACCTCAGAACATCACAATGCTGCAAGGAAACAAGGATGCCTGATGGTTGTCAGGGAGTGACCTGTGCAGCCCAAGGAGATGATTCCATGGACTCAGCATCAGGTTTGAAATAGCCAGGGCCAATTCAATTCCTGTTGTAACATCCTAAAGTCAGCAGGGTAACAGTCAGGATGAATTTGGTCCCTAATGCCACTGAATCAAATTCCTGTTGGGTGTTTTCAGGCCTTGAGGGGTGGATTTCAATAAAATGCTCTACGTTGCACAGGTAGATAAACTGAGCTATCTGCCATTTACTGTGTAGGACCCTGTCAGACAAGCATTTCAAAAGCAGCTCCTGCCTGCTCCAACTGAACATGAAAGACCCCAGACCTTTGTAAGGCACAAATTGTGATGTGCATCAGATGACAGCTACCCTTCATCTCAGAGGTGGCTGCATTTCAGCAATGCCATAGGTGCATAGGGCTTGATCCTGAAGTCAATGGGAACAGAGTATGCTCAGCACCTGGCAGGACTGGGCCTCGGGTCAATACAGAACCTTTGGAATTAAAGGCTGTACACATAGCATACAACACTGCCAGGACTGATGTCCTGGCAATTACTTGCAGAGGCACCAGCTGAAATCAAGGTAGGTGAGAATTCCAGTCAGCCACTCTCAAAGTTCTGGCATCTTGGATTATTCAGCCTTCCTGCTGACCTGATCTGACTGCGTTCATACTTCAGGAGGTTCTTGGATCCCTCACAGACACTAAACTTTCCGTCCTGCTTTCTCCTTATTGTGAGAACAAGTTCCAAAGCGTTAGTTTAGTTCAGCGAAACAAACAAGGAGTCCTGTGGCCCTTTTAAAGACTAAAATTTGCTTATTGCATGAGCTTTCATGGGAGAAAATCCCACTCTGTCAGTCACGTCAAGCATCTGATCAAAAGGGATTTTTCTCTCATGAAAGCTCATGCAATAAATAAATTTGTTAGCCTTTAAGTGCCACAAGACTCCTTGTTTGTTTTGCAGATCATGAGGAGATGCCATCCCATCCTGGCAGGCAATGATGTTGTCATATGCACCTCAATAACATCTCATCTGGACTATAGCAACTTGATAAAACTGGCATGAAGTCTTCTGCACTGAAGAAATACTAACTATAGGCTACACTAGTGTCTTTAGAACAGCAGGGGAGGGTCTTGGTCCTTATCTTCAGGATGCTATATGGCCTGGGCTCATCACATCTAAAGAGCCTAAAGCTCCAAGATAAGAACTGATCAACGACACTCCTCTTGGGCCCAAGGAAAGTGTCTGGCACTCTAGTAGAGCTCAACTCTAGGAGAGTGCTTTTTTGAGGTCTGGTCCCAGACTCTGCAGTGTACTCCCCCAGAACTAAGACCATCCCAAATCCTCCTCATTTCCTGCTTCAAGTGCCTTCTTCAATATAAACACAGAGCAATATGCACATAAAGTAGAAACAAATGGTACCAAACAAAATGCTCCACTGTACATGCAGTTCTCCCAGTAGGGAGAGGATGGGAGAAGGTCTGAACCATGTGCCTCAGATATTTTAATATACTACTGAAAAGTGGTCAGACAATACAGTGACAAGGGCAGGGCAAGAACCTGTCCTAGCATAAGAACCTAAAATTGCTGTACTGACACAGACACAAACATATTAGTTCTGTATTATTCATGGCATTGGCCACACTTGCTAGAAATGCTTTAGCTTCCATGGCTAATGTTCTGTATCCACCCCAGGGACAGTTTCTGTTTGCATGGCTAGCTGATAGAAGACGTTTTATTTAGTGGACCATTACTTGGCTTTTAAAAATACATTTGGCTCTCACATCACATCCTGTTTTGCTGTATCAATTAGTACTGGGGCCAGCAACCAGCAGCATCTGGGGAATTTGCAGATGGGTTTAAGTGAAACGCATTAACCTTGAAGCATAATCAAGAGGATAAACCAAAGGCTCTGGAGACCTTGGAAGCAGTATTTGCCAGGCTCTGTTCACTCCCCTTTCAATGTACAGTCCCTTAGTGTGTAAGGTCTAAGGGCAGCTGCCATCTGATGACTGAACAAGTTGGAAGAGAAAAAGGTGTGTGTTCTTGTAGAGGTTCAACATTACAAACATCGCTGCTATGACGGTGGGGTCCCAGTACTGTCCAGTAACAAACCAGTAAGTGCTACAGCTTGATGCATTATAGCAGGAGACTGAAGCATTTGGGATAAGGGAAGCAATCACAGGGTATTTGCTTTATGATCTTTTGTAGCTCTGAACTGCATGAGGGAGGTGAGTATCATAGCGAAACATAAGCAACCAAAGAAATGAGCCATGACAGTAATCTGCAACTTTTTTTTCCTTTTTCGTCCCAGAGAGATTCACTGGAGAGGAAACAATGCCCAGGCCAAAATTTCTATACTGTTGAGTATCATGCCTAGAGATGGGGCTGAACATTCTTTGAAACACAGCACACTAGCAGGCACCACAACAGAATGACACACAGTAACAAGGTCAACAACAAATCCTAGCATGAGTCATGTTTAAAATAATTATCAGTGTCCCTGTTTTATTTATGTGGCTGTATTTGCATACCTGACACCTGGGCAGGTGGGCATGAAAGTCCTATACGCCTGCTAGGGTGGATAGTTTTAGGTATGTGACCCATTTACCATACAGAGTCTTAAAAAACACTGACTGGTGGCCACATTTCTCACACTAGGAGTGAGATTTGGTTTTAAAGCCCAGGCGGGCTAGTGAGCCAAATCTGAGTGAGGGCAGACTGGGGCATGAAATGGGTGCTGTTTTTGGCACATACAACTTCAACTGATAAAAAGTCTAGCAACAGAAGAATTGCAACAGGCTGCCAAGTACACTGCTCTTGTTTTACCAATCTCTGCACTACCTCACAGCCTCAGCATTTACTGTCTTGTAAAAGTCTCTCCAAGACTGGGAATGGTCTAACTTTCAGCCCTGGGCTCCACCTTTTTTTCTGCACATGCTTTTGTGCATGTTCAGCTGACTGTGCAACTGAAAGCAGACATGCAAACAGCCATTGATAAGCACAAGTTCAACAGCTCCCAGTCCTGTTCTCAGTTATCTACCACAAGCACATCACAAAGGGTGCCCCCAAACAGGGGCCAGCTCACATCTGCAGGTACAGCTGTCCCTAGATAATGGGCAAATGTAACACTTAGATAGAATCAAGTGAGCTGCCAGGATTAAATCAAACTCTAAGCAGTTCACACACTCAGTCCCACCAACTTATTCTTCTCCCTACTCCTGTCCTCTGGGCTAAAGAGTTTTCAGATATGCACTGCATTTATTCACGGCTGTTCACTTAGTTCAAGCCTAATCCAGCACACCACTAAAGCATGTGCTTACATTAAGCCCATGAGCGGTCTCCATTAAGTCAATGGGGCCACTCCCCTACTTCAGTTCAAGCACATGCCTAAGTGCTTTGCTGGATCAGTACCTAGCCTTAGTTCCATCTGAGGCCCATGTGAGGCTGGCTGAGCATTTGCTGGGAAAAGCTAAAATGAGACACAAAGTTGAGATTCTCTGGTGGGCCATCTCCTGGGCATTTACAGAGGTGCCTGGATTGGCAATGTCAGCCAGCCTTTCACATAGTGACCAAGCTGGAATCAACCTTCAGTCTTTCTAGCAGGAAGAAGTGAGGAACAAAGCAGAGACTCAACAACACAGCTGCTGTGCAAACCTGTGGGGGGATGACATAATCAACGACATCCCACAGCCTCTCCCCCAGCTCCAAGTTGTTGGTGAAAGCCACACCCTTCAGCTTGGTGATGACAGAGCTCTGGATGGAGGAGTCAACATCCTGGTAGCCTTTCTTGACGACAAACACCCACCTGTGAACAACACAGCAGGCAGCTACATTAGCCAGGATGGCCAGCTGGATGGGCCTGTGTGGGAAATTAGCTAGAGAAGGGTTGTGCTCAGGCAAACCACAGTTCAAGGACAGGAGATGCAAATCATTGTCCTGCAAATCCACAAATGACCTTCACTCACTGATTTTCCCAGTGCATCCATTACATGGAGGTTAATTGATTCATAAACATTCAGCACTTCTCACTGGCATTTGCAAGGGTCACAGTGTCATTATTGTCCTTCTCAACCCAGGTCTCTGGACTCCCAGTCTCTTGCTCAGCTCATCAGCTGCAACTTGGTAAGCAGGTGGTATTGTGTGCCCAATAGCATGTATGGCCCAAGCAAAGCACCCATTGATTTTGATGGCAAGAGTGGAGACCATTGGTCTGGCAAAGCCTGTGGGAGTGGTGAATACCAGGGAGATGCAATCCCCATCCCCACCACAACATACCTGGTCAACTGTGCCATGCTGCAAAAGATTCCTTTGTGCCCTGCTCTGCTGTCACTTGGAAGCCTAAGGTCCAATTTTCACTATCCTATCTTGCATCATGATTCACCCTCTGACTGTAGCTCTGGTATGTAGGCCAACTACAACCCTGGTACCTAGGTGCTTGTTAAGTGGGAACTGCATCTGCTTCATTCCAGGGCTCATTCTGGACCTTAGAATTCATGGTTTCCATGAGCTTCTCTGGACAACCCCACACTGCAGGAGGAGAAATCTGTTTTATCTGTTCAAAATGAACCTGCCATTATTTCCAGCCAGTGACTGCATGTTCTCAAGTTGTGGCAGTGTGTATAAAAGGTCTAGCTTGCACCATGCCTATCTTAAATTTCTGTCATGTCCGTTCTGAGTCCTCTTTCACCAGAAAATCCACCCTAGGCTTTGCAATCTCTCATTGCACATAAGAGGTCTAATAGCCTCCTTTCCTAACCTTTCTTAGCCCCTTTACCATTTGGGAAGAAGGTTCTGCCAGTGATTCCCACTAGGATCCAATTGTTCTGAGGGGGAAATGGAGAAATAAAACCTCTGTAGAATTGAATGAGTTGCCTGTCAACTCCCATTTTGGACTGCCACAGAACTAGGCTGTCAATAGTCAAGGCAATGAATCAGTGAGGAGCCTGAGACAAGATAAATGATCAGCTCACAGACTGCACATTTTGCTGGGAGGGGAACAGGCAATATGTGTAGGACCCCTTGGAATGCCCTGGGCACTGGGCACACCACTGACTGCCACAAGTGCAAACAGCTGCCATAAGGGCACATACAACTTAGACCATTACTTGCCTAATTCATGCCTGCTTTTAGAAGCAGAAGATGACTAAACCAAGAAGATTCCCACTTCCCTACAAATTCTCAAACTTTGTTTTCCCAAGAAAAACACTTTTTTCCTGACAAGAATTTGAAAGTGGCCCTGTTGGAGTCAGTTTTCTCACTTCCCCTGTTTGATTGTAACAGGGCATCTGGTTATGCAGATATACACATCATAGTTCCAGAGCTGCTCACCTGAGTGGGCACAGGTGAACAATAAACACATCATCTTAATGCTCCATTTCTTACTGCGGCTGACTGTCTGACAAGGTGGGATTATCTCCCACAGAAGCTCATGCGATAAATAAGTTTGTTAGTCTTTAAAAGTGCCACAGGATCCTTGGTTGTTTAGCTGAACTAGAGTAACACAGCTACCCGTTGGAACTTCCCAGACAGAAGTCACTTTAGTGTTCTCTTTTCTCAGGGGACAGGGTAACATATCAACAGGATTCTTCCTTTAATAGCTAACATGTGCCAGGCTTCTTAGATGCCATCTTTGTTCTGCTAATTAATGTGCCCACGGCAACTGTGCACCTTTCCATAAATAAGTCCAACAGGCAGAGTGACTGCTATATTTATCGAGTTTAGGTGGGAGAAAGGGCACACAAAGGGACCAACAGTCGCCAAGTTAGTGATTTTGGTTGGAGACTCTTAAGAATAGCATCCTGGCTCACTTTGGGAAGCCCTTGATACTAAGGGAGGAAAAGCACATACCTTATTTATACAGAAGTCATCAGCCTGTTGGGACATGGAGCTTGATAATTCAGAGCATGGCCCCATGAAGTGCAAAGCATCGAGTTCAACGAGAGATGAAGGTGATCAATACATTGCATGACTGCCTCTCTGAGCAGTGCTGGAACTGTCACCATGCCAACCAGCCCCTTTCTAAAATGTGAGGCTGCTGACATGCATTCCCATCCCTGTTGCCTATTTCAGCTGGCTCAGCAAAGGGATTTGCCACTCAGGACTGTTCTATTTTTCTCTCGGGTCCTTCACACCCAGAATCCTGCTCTTAATAAAGTTACTCAGAGTCAAACCTCAGCTGGCATATCCCAAGTGCAAGCAGTAATGACCCCAGACACTCCAGCTTTTAACAGAGGTTAATGAAAGTGGTTTGGGACCATTATGATAGATCATGGAAATAAGGATATAAGTAATAAATTCATTTGCTCTATTCGTAAACCTCATAATAATATTAAATGGTAAAGGGTGAAGGGGATTCTAAATATTTCAACTGGAAGGATCTAGATACTAGCATCTTAAATTCCACAAAATCCCTATTTTGATTAGGAAACTGAGGCCTTCATATTAAACCCACCAGATAAGATAATGCATTACAGAAGCTCCCATCCATACAGTCTCCCATAATAGCCACAGCCCTCAGCTCCACTGGGATGCAGCTGAGATAATATCATATGACCAGAGTGACCCTTACTGCACTTACCCCAAGAGGTAAGCCAGGACGGACAGCTGGAACACTCGATAGAGAATCCCCACTTTCCTGGTCTTCGCAATGATGTATTTTTCAGTTTTATAATCAAAAAATGACAGACATAGACCTTTCCAACCGACCTGCCCCATTTCTTCCTGCTCCCTCAGCATCTGCACCAAGCTGAAAAGGCAATGCACACAGACTGGATTATTCACACGTGCTCTGCATTGAAACCTGAGCACAGCAACCCTTGTGAAAAACTGCTGATCCTCCTCCCTCCTCAACTGCTATCAAGCAAGCAGAAGCACTGTCCTCAATCAGATACTGCAGTAACAATGTAGAGATCCTGGCTACCCTCCTATGGAATTCACCTGACTTCCTTGGGAGCATCAGTGTGCCTCAGCAAAAACATTTTGGCCCACCTGTAGAAATCTAAAATGTCATAATGACAGAAACAATTCTGGAAACTAACTCACAGATTCTACAGATGTAGTAGCAAGTGGCTAAACAATCAGAGATAAGAACTAGAAAAATAAACATGGCCAGATTAAAGAACATACTTTTAGAAAAGCACATTCTTTTAGCTTTTATTATAGTCATCATTTTGAGTTACCAAACCAAAGGATTTTAACCAACTGATAGATTTCACTGTACATTTGGTAAGTCAATTGTTTGCATTTTTCTCATATTTGTTGGTAAAACAGGCCAGCCAGTTTCACCTGTCTCTAGTCAATATCACTTTCCAACTGTCTAGCTAGACGGATATTGCAATAGATAGCCTGCAGACATCCAAAGGAATAGTTATTTGTTTTAAAAATTTCTGTTTCCAATAGAATAATTTTTAAAATGTAACCTTCCTGCTAGGGTGAGATGGCAGAACAAGGGCCAGGTTCCATATCTAAGGGGTTTCCAAATAACATTACAGCACCAACCAGCTCGAGCCTCCACCCAGTCTTCTGGGAAATCATGCACGATTTCCTCGGCACCCCCAAAGGGGTAATGCTTCCCTGGTTGCAAGCACAAGTCTGAGTGTAGTATACAGAACTTTTAATAGTAATAAAAACAATGTAAAAGCCCAATAACAAAAATCAGCACTGATCTGTTAAATCAGTGCAGAGCAGGTTTCCAACATGATCTCACACATCTTAACAGACCATGTGAACCCAACAGCAAACCCAGCACTGATCTGGAGAATCAGTACAGAACAAGTTCCCAACAAAGCCAGGGTATGTAGGGAATGTCATTCATACCAGCTGTCTGCTGGCGCCTACTGCTGGCTGCTTGCACCATCGGTTGGCTCTGCTGGCTGTCTGCCAGCTCCACCCACTGGCCACTCTCACAGTTCACTGGCTCCACCTGCTGTCTACCAGCTCCACCCACTGGTCACTCATGTTCCACTTTCACTAGCCACTGGCTTCTTCCACCACCTGCAGACTCCACACACGGGTCACTCATGCTCTGCTCTCATCATCTGCTGGCTCTACCTACCAATGGTCACTGACACTGTTCAGTCATCTGCTCTCATCATCAGTTGCTTACTCCATTGCTGCTCCTCTTCAGCTCAGAGAGAAAGTTTTCTTTTCTCAGTATTTTCAGCTCTGCAAACATCTCTTTTCTCAGTGATTTTAGGTCCTAAACCTTTCATAACTGCAAACAGTTTCTTTCATTAAAATAACAAAAGAAAGGCTTCAGAGGAAATCTAGCCAGATCTATCTTTAAACAGCAAGGCAATGGACTGAGACAGAACCTCAGACATAGCTTTAAATTAACCTAATTCTAAACCTCCATTCTCTCTTAACTTCACCAGCCTGTAAGGAGGGGGTGGCTCCATATTTAATATTCTTTTTGCTAATGGTAGCTTTTATCCTTTAACCCACCTAAACAGAGATTGAACAAGCAAGAGAGTAGCATATTACAAAAGATAGTATTTCATGTTTCTCTTCAGTAGAATTACAGATATTGACAGATTTGTGATCGAATAAACCCAAATACCATTACCCATGTTGCCCTGCACCCAGACTGAGACTATGCTAATATGCTCTTGGTGCTCATGCAAATATAAAACCCATGCAGATTAGTTGCCTTCACTCTTAGAAGCTGTTAGGCACAGCTTCTAAACCTGCCTTACAAAAGGATAATGAAAATGTTTCTATAGGTCTTAGGTTTTATAAAAAGCTTATTTACACAATACTTAAATTTTGTCTCAAAGGCAACCTGACAGATCCTTTAACAAATGCATTGAATGAAATTCAGTTTTCATTGATATGAGTGCAGTTCCAATCAAAGCCAGGCCACCCAGAGAGGGAGGCAAAAAGGGCTAGTTTGTCCCAGGCACCTTGTGTGAGAAGGACCCCCAAACCAAGTGGCCTTGACCCTGCACACCAGACTGCAAGAGGTGAACTGGACCCAACTCTGAGATAGAAATTGCAGCAGCAGCAGCAGCAGCAGCAGCAGCAGCAGCATTGCCAAGCAAACTCTCTCTCTCCCTCTGCATCTCCCACCAGGGGCCTTTCCTCAGTGGTGATTTTTTTGAAGGGGGGAGGTCTCAACTTCATATGTTACCTTAGGCTCACAAGTTCTGTGTAGCTCTGGATCAAAATCAGTGCAGGCTGCAACAACAGTGAATCAGTGTCAGTTTCTACTATATTAGGATAAAGAACATAATATTATCCCTCCATCATTGATGGGTTTCTCTCTTCCTAATTCACTCCAGAGCATCTGGCTAGATTAATCTCCCTCATCCCCACAAATCTTGCTTTCTGCTACAAATTTAAAGAAACAGTACAAATGCCATTAGAACAACTGTAGAGCCAAGAGCAGAATTTGACGTATCTCTCCCCACCCTTGCCCCCCCCCAGCCCTTTTTTTTAATGTTTGAGTCGAGACTGACATGCTAAAACCCTTAAGCTCTGCCCTGTAGCATCAAAGGAGCTCAGGACAGCAGATACTTTATTAGCTATCTGTAAGCAACCCGGAAATATTTAACACTGTGATTCTGTGCAAATTCTTTCCCAGAACCATAGTTCTATTATACTACAAGTGATTTATACAAGTCAGTATATTTTGTCACAGTGTGATCTGCAACGTCAGCCAGTTATCACTAAACGATTCATCTAAAACCAGTAATCAAAAGAGCATCTAAAACAAAGTCAAGATCAGTTTCTGTGGCACAACAGTTCAATGCATTGGAGAGCCTGTGGTCTTTAGAAAAGATTATCAATCCATCCAAGCCATCAATTTTTATATGCCAGGTTTCACTTGAAAGCATGGGAAACAACTCAAAGTTGAATCCTAAAACAAATGGATGGGAGTACTAGCTTGGCAATACCCATTCTTATTCCTCTTATTCAGCTGCTGCACTCCCTACATTCCTGTTTTCACTCTGTTCATTTTTTGAATTCCTTGGGTACCAATGAGACCAGCTCCACCTTGACTCACAGAGTGCATTATTTTATCTAATTTCTAGAGACTCTTGGGAAAGGAGGCACCTGGAAATAGCATTTCTGGTATCTCCATGCAAAGTGACTGGCAATACACCATAAAAATTGGGAGTCCATCTCTCCAAGGGGCAACCAAACCTGCCTGTGAGGGTGGGGAATGGGCATATATCCAAGTTCCAGGAGACAGCCAGGTATTTTGGTTTGGTTTATCTCCCCAAACCTGCTCCCATTAAACTAAATGCCAAAATACTCACTGGCTTCCAAGAGAGCAGAATTGAGTCTTGTCTCTATAGATTCCTTCCCACTCTTGTTAATATGCTATTTACTGAAACAATACCTGTGATACAACTACGTCTCACCAACAGCTGTGTTGACACCCTTTACTTAACGGTACAAGATGACTCACCCTAAAAGACAGGCTGCCTTGCCATTTGCCAGCTTTAAGGTTACATCATCTCCTCATTCTTCCAGAGCTCTCAATTGCAGCTCTCCCAGTCTTTGAGTCATCAGTATTGCATGCAATACATTCTACAAGGCTTGATTCATCATTAGCCAGCGTACTTTCTACTTCCCTTCCTCCGGCCTAAGGATCCAAGATGTCAGTGGAAAAGTACTGTGGACAAATACTGAGGAAATGTTGTGGAGCTGAGGAGGTTCATAAGACAGCACTTAATGAATTAAACTGTTGGCACTATACCAGGAAAGCAAAATGAAATAAAAATATACATTAAAAAAGTCATTTGGAAGACTGAGTGCAGTAGTAGATAGACTAATTGGCATTTTCAATGCTGCATTCCAGTGTAAACCTCCTAATTCCAGCCAACTAAAAGTCTTTTTAGCACATATCTTAAATCAATGTCATGAAAGCTGAAGGTTTTTAATAAAATCTTTCTTTCACTCAAGGCAAAAAAACCTGCTTTTGGCTATGCTTGATAGGTCTCTGCTCCTCTGGCTAGTGTACCTCTTGGCCAATATGCTCCGTGACTTGATAAGGAGGCATGAGAAAGGAATCCAGCCTCCACATCTCATGAGGCCCACAGCTACTTTGCTGAGATGCCCAGCAAGGGGCCCAACCTAGCGGTGATTTAGTCCTGTGTACACTTCAAGGAACTGGCCTGAGGCCAACCAAACGCTTCTGACAAAGTGGATTGGAGCCCATGACCACTTATGTCTAAAGGAATTTGTTAGTCTTTAAGGTGCCACAGGACTCCTGTTTTTTTTTTTGTTGTGCACAGTCCACCGTCAGATGGTAACACATTTCAATCATTACTCAGTAGGAGAGACATAAATCTGTGCCCTGCGGAAGGAATGTTTTTTGCTTCCCTAGCAGACCTCTAGCCTTTGACTGATCCTATCTCAAACCTGGAGGCTGACTATGCACAGTGCTAATCAGAGGTAGAATATTTACAATGAGCTATTTACATACTACTGAAGCATAGCTTGCTGCAAGTTGCTTAAATATTCTCATCGCTGTAGAACTCTGGAGAGCACTAGAGAGGCTGTTCTACCCACCAGTTAGCTTCACACATGTTCAGAACCTCACAGATGCAGCATGAGCACAGGCTTCAGGGAGGCTTAGCATTGCAGTCACCTCTCAGCACTGTTAAATGCACTTGGGAATTGTGAATAGGAGGTGCCTTGTATGGTATTGGCCTGGGCTGCTCTTTACAGATCACATACTCTTCTGCTCAAGTCACTTGTACAGGCTGCATTCTACACAGGAATCAAGTTTATGGTCTAGCCCGTACTAGAGCCTAAACAGGCTGGTGATGACTCACTCAGGAGTCAAGAACTCTTTTCTCATGAAAAGTTTAGGCCCTTCATCCTCCTGTGCAGGAGATATGGGTAGCACCCTATTGCCCCCTTGCAAACTCCTCCTGAATACTTAGAGAGCACCAGGAGTTCCACAGTAGCATCTATTTTCACTGTATCAACACTTGGGGTGGAGAAAGGAGGGGAGGGCAGATCCAGTACAAGCACCAGTAATAGAGGCCAGCTAAGGTCAAGCAATTAAAGATGCTGAATATGACACTGGTTAGGTGTGAATTTAAAACACTATAATTATTCTGGAATAATCCACCTATGTGACCACTTTCATTCCAAAATATGAGAACTCTGTTCCTGGAGGATGCTGTCACATCTGGATGTTGGTGTGTTGCTTGAAGGAGGCAGAACTAAGTTGTCTCGTGAGGGTGGCACTGCACCTTAACTATGTATTTCCTGGTTTATAGAAGTTTAAATGTAGCTGAATTCAACATTTGGGGTCAAACTCTGCACCAGCCCCTTTTTCAGCATACCAGTTTTCAAGACACTTTCCCTACTTGTGGCAGTTTTAGAGCACTTTGATTATTAGCAGTATTGACTGGAGGAAGAGAGGACTATATTGGAGGAATCCCTTGAGCAAGTGACTTGCTTGCAGCACTAACTCCTCATTTTCTGTTCCTAGAATGTCCTTCTACAAATAACCTTCTTTCACTTGATGAACAACCAAGAGACATGTATCAGGTTTTGTTTTTTTTAAACTCCAGACTTACCAAGTATGATCTTGCTATAAATATCCTCAGAGGCTTTGGGAATGCACAGAAGCAGCATCTTTTGTGTAAAATGAAGAGTATCCATGTATAATGAGGTGCTGAGTGATTTGGGGAAAGCTGGAAACAAGGAGAGTCTGCTGGAAGAACTGGTGGCCTTTCAGTCTCTTCACAGTCAAATTTTCATCAATTTCTGTCCAAACTGAACTTCCAAATGCCGTGAGGAAAACAGAGGACACACTCCCCTCCCCAAAATAAGTCAATCTGATTGTCTGCTAAAAATATTAAGAAACCTCAAAACACGGTGTTCCCTCACTACAGGTATGAGTGTGGCTGGTGCCTCTCCTACAGTCTTCATTCCACTAACCCTGAAGTATCACAGGTTGCCACCGCACAGCACAAGCCCAGCACAGACCAAAGCCTGGGAGCTGCCAAACATGATGGTCTCTGCCTTCCACTAAAGGTAGCAGCTATAGCGCTGCCAAACTCAAAACCAAGCCTTTCCAAAGAGCTGCCCCTTGTCGAGAATGATGCCATAGGCTGATCAAGTGAGCCAGCAGTAGAACGATGCACAAACAGAGCTTTCATGCACGTTTTTATTGGGAGGAAGCCATCATTAAACAGATTTTAAAAAACAACAGGTGGTTATACAAAGAGGAAAATAAGGCAATTCAGATTAAACAAAAATCAAGGCTTTCTGAGCTCAGTTCCAGAGGTACTTTTGCCAGGTTAGCTGGTTCTCACCCTCAATTGAACAGTTTTCTCCTGACTGAGTCCTCACTTAGGAAGCCTCATTAACTCAACCCTTTGTATCTACTCCAGTGTAGACAGCAGGCTAATGGAACTATTAACTCCCTCCCCCTCCCCAAGTCTATATAAACAGTTTGTGATAATAGTCACAGAAATGCAATTAAGCAGAATGACAAGAGCATGATGCCTACAAACCTCACAAATATATCAGCCAAAATCAATATGTGCTACAGTATTCACTGCTCCTTATGGCTGATTCTAGCCTCCCATTAGTATGACTCTACTACAGTTATCCTAGAGGTACCCCAGTGTGGGTGAGATCATGGTAAGGCCCTGTGTTTGTCTGATCTTCTCTTTTTCTGGTTGGTTTCTGTTTTGCTGCTAGTGACCAAACCTACAATGTGCTGAGCTGAACATCAACAGAGATAGTTTGTAGGGAAGAAGCTAACTTGGCTTGTTGATAATGCCACATGCACAGATCTGGATTTGGAACCAACCTTCTGTCGCTAGTCTATTCAAGTCTTTAAAGGTAACAGGCACTGTACAAAAGTGTCTCCTGTGGGCAGACTAGCAGAGCCTTCAAGGGAACGGAATAGGGAGGAACAGATTAGCTCCACAATCACGTGCAATTAGCAAAAGCTGGAACTCTTTCCTATCCACCATCATAGCCTCCCTGGAGAGCTCTCTGCAATCTTCATGGCTTTCAATGATGTATACATTTCTTAGACTAAGTTCTAAAGGGGTAATTGGTGTCAATACCATTATCCCTCTCCCCTACCCTCAAAACGTATTGAAAACCCAGTGCGGTGGGTGGGCATAAGCCCACCCACTTCTAAAGCCCTCCCCCAGCCTATGGGGAGATGGCACTGAACTGGTTTTCAAATGATTTCGGGGGACAAATCAAGAAATAACAGGGATAGGTGTGAGGGTCACAGGTTTATAATAAGGGTTTCAGATGGGGTCACCGAGCAGAGAACCCCGGACAGCGCCCACTGCTCCCGAAAGGTGTCAAGGGAGCCAGCGGACGCCACCCAGAGGACCTCTGCCCGGATACGTGCATGGACAAGGGACCGGAAATAGACCCCACAGTTGCAGGCCCCTCCCTCAGCCAACCTCCTCTCCTGGGTTTTATAGGTGGCTACTTTTGCATAAGCCAAGAGGAGGTTGGCAAGGAGGTCCCGCGACTTTGTGGGGCCATGGATGGGGAGTGCATAGAGACCCTACCCTCAAAATGACATGGTTAATCATAGTGTGAGATCTCTTACTAATGGGCAAAGCCATCTCCCTCTCTGTTTACCATCTGTTGCAGTGATTGGTGGAATTACTGGAATAACCATCTGAGTCACATATAACAACATTCTCTAAGAGACCCTTTTTTTTGATGGATGTAATCCCTGCCTGTGAACCAGAACCAATAATCCTTTGCCAGTTGTTTTCCCTTGGCAGGATTGCAGTTATCGCTGTCAGGTGCTGGAAATACTGATGCAATAAATGTTGCTTTTATTATTAATTTATTTAGTGCCATAGAACACCGAGCACTATAAAGCTGTGGGTCAGTGCCAGGTGCCTGCACCAAATATAATGGCCTGATCCTGTAAGATGCTGAGTACCCTCAACTCTCTTTGACATCAACTGAAAATCAGCTGCCTGAGAATTATCTTTTCTGTTTCACAGGCTGCATTCACATCCTTCAGATAACAGCATCTCGCAGGAGTTTTATTAAGTAAGTCAGCGGAACCAGACGCATGCCTTCCACAGCATGATGGATTTGGATTTAACTACAATTTATAAATAATACATGTGTCATGTGTTTGTCTGACAGTCTGAGTACTGTGTATCATATTCATAGACTGTGATAATTCATTATCAGTTTTGTCAAGCAGCGTTCCCAGAAAAGGGGGATCATTGCTGATAGTCACACCTCTGGGCAAACATTTGAAGAATGGTGCTGTGATGGACCAGCTAGATCCCCCTGGGGGCTTGTTAAACAGGTTTCGCTAGCAAGAAAAAAACAACAACAAGGAGTTGTGTGGCACTTTAAGACTAACAGATTTATTTTTTGCATGAGCTTTCGTGGGAGAAGATCCCATTTCCTCAGATGCTTCAAAGATGGGTGAACTTCCCATCTTCGAAGCAGCTGAGGAAGTAGGATCTTCTCCCACGAAAGCTCATGCAAAAAATAAATCTGTTAGTCTTAAAGTGCCACACAACTCCTTGTTGTTTTTTTACTGGCCTAGACTAACACTGCTATCCCTTTTGAAATTCTCTAGCAATGTCTTAGGCTTGATCTACATTTGCTGAGGTTTTCTGTGGCAGTTGAAGGGAGCTATGCAAGTATAAGGGACTGATAGCCCTTACTGAAACTGAATGGACCTTTTGACTGGCCACTCCCACCTCAGAGCTGGATCAGTAGCAAGCCAAGTCAAGCTGAGCAGAGCAGAGCTGGAGCCAGAGGCAGAGCCAGAGTTGTCCGAAGCTGGGTGCAGGAGGCCAGAGAAGGAGCCAAAGGTGCTGCTCTGATCTGTGCAGACCCACAGCAGGAGAACCAGAGGAGCCTGAGGAGCACCCCAAAGAGCCACATGGAACCAGAGCAGCGGCTGGGAGCCAGAGCTGCAGCCATCTGGAGCTGGTGTGGTGAGCAGCTGGGGGACAGTGAAGGGGGGCTGACGCTGGGAAGAAGGGCCCTGTCTCTCGAGCTTGGGGATGTGTGGCCAGAGCCAGAGCCTGAGCCTGCATCTGGCCCCCTGGATCATCCAGCTGCAGCCAAGCCTGGGCTGAAGGCTTGCAATGTGGAGAACAGACTGTGAGACAGGGGCGTCGCTGGTGCTTGGCACTCCAGGGCACATGCCCTGAACCCCAGTGCCAGTGCCCCAGATCTCCAGCCCAACCAGGCCAGAGATCTGGGCCCCAGCTGCCCGCAGCCGCGGTGGCCCCGTCCCCAGCCGGGGATCCGAGGCCTGGCCACCCGTGGCTGCGGCAGCCCTGTCCCCAGCCGGGGGGATGGGGCTTGCAGGCTGGGGGCAGGGCCTGGGTCCGTGCCCTGGGTCCCTGCCCCAGCCAGCGACGCCCCTGCTGTGAGACTGTTCCTCAGACCCCAGAGACTCTGTGCGTAGTGCCCCCACACCAGGAGGTGGCACTGGGGGTTTACTTCTCATCCCTTTCCAATTTTTCTCTATTTTCTGATTGGGTTATTTTTTATTTCTGTGTGCTTAAATATATTTTATTACTTTTTGAACTGTATATAGTGACTGGCGGGCCAGAGAAGTGGTCAGTGCAGTCAGCACCCCGGAGTCGGGACACCCTAGCCCTGTCCTGAGAGACCACAATAAGATTGGGGGTTGAGCTCCCAGAAATTCTGGGGCCCAGACTTGTCGGGGTTACAGGGACTCCACACAGGAGATTGGGAGGGGAGCCCTTGAGGTCAGGCAGGCCTCTGGGTAAAGGAAGTGGGAGCAGAGACCCAGATCCCTTTTGCTACCCACCTTCATTGGGGTGGTATACAAGACTGGAAAGTCCCCCACAATAGTGGGTCCATCCCCCCGCTTACACAAACTATGTAAAATAACTTGCATATCTCCCTTTGACTCTCTAAAGCCTACTTACTTCAGTGTCTCCACTGCACTCAGTCAAAGGGAAATGCTTCCCAACCCCCACACACTCGACTCAATGCTATTCTTCTTGAGCAGGTGGACTTACAGGCTCATTGTCGACTTCTGGAACAATTGAGTTCCAAAGGGGCACCCGTCTTAGTCTAGTAAAGCAAAAAATGCAAGTAGTCTTGTGGCACTTAAAGACTAACATTTATTTATCGCATGAGCTTTCGTGGGAGAAAATCCCACTTCGTCAGATGCTTTGAAGAGGGAGAACTTACAGAATTGGATGAAAATAAATGCAGGGGAGTGTAAGAGATGGGATCAGGTCATATTGCAACAGCAAATCAGAGCATCTGTAAGGATTCAAACTCTAGGAAACAGCACACAGAGGGAGGGTGAAGTCAAATTACCTGTTACAATGTGAAAAGAATCCATAGTTACAATTCAGCCCTCTTTCACACAATTTAATTTTGCATATTAGCTCAATTTCGGCTGTTTTTCTTTGAAGTCTTGATGTTCCATTAATTTTTCTTGATGATCATCATTAACAAATCATCAATGGAGTGATTAGGAAGATGGAAGTGCTCAGCAACTGTTTTTTTTTTTTTGTGTGTGTGTCTGTGTGTTGTGATTTCTGATGTCAGTTTTGTATGCATTTGTTCTTCTGCATAGGGATTGTCCTGTCTGTCCAATGTATAAGGCTTGGGGACATTTCCAGCACATGATGGCATAAATAACATTACTGGATGAGCAGGTGAAGGACCTTTGATGGAGTAGCTGGCTTGGTTATGTCCTATGATGGTGTTTTTTGTGCAGATATGTGGACAGAGTTGGCAGCGTGGTTTGTTACAGGGATATGTGCCTGCTTTAATGTTTCTGTTGTTAGGTCTGTAGTTGCTGGTGAGTATCTGTTTAATGTTTGCGGGTTATCTGTAGGCAAGGAGAGGTCTGTCTCCCAAGGTTAGAGAGAGTGAGGGGTCATCTTTTAAAATAGGCTGGAGGTCCTTAATGATCTGTTGTAGAGGTCTGACTTGAGGGTCGTATGTGGTGACCAGTGGCACTCAGTTGTTTTCTTTTTTGGGCCTTTCCTGTACTAGTTGACTGCAGGGTACCTATCTGGCCCTGTCAATCTGTTTCTTCTCCAAGTGGGTACCGTAGTTTTAAGAAAACATGATAGAAATCCTGAAGATGTGTGTCTCTGTCTGAGGGATCAGAGCAAATGCGGTTATATCTTAGGGCTTGGCTGTAGACAATGGATCATGTGGTGTGTTCAGGATGTAAGACTGAGGGATGTAGATCAGTAGGTTTTCGGAACAATTGAGTGGGTCTTCACTGACCACTCAATCAAACTGGAAAGATTGAACTGATGGTGGCAAATTTGCCATTGTCAGTGTAGGTTTGGCCTTAATTCTGTGAGGAAGGAAGTGGTGAGAGAGCAAAAGACTCACTAGAGTTTAAAGACACAAAAGACTTTAAAAAACTCAGCTGATTAAAGGGGAAAAGGTGCTCCCAGTCCAGGAGAGGTTGGAGATGTCGAGGAAGATGAACCTACCAGAGTCCCTATGTAGAAGATGGAATGACTCTTGGTAAAACAGATGTGCCTTTTGTTATTTTAATTCTTTTCTCCTGTTATGTTGTGTCCCTACTGTTAAGATTAAAAGTATGTTGGGGTGGAAGGCTGTTTGGGTCATTGTATTCACCACTGGTCATAACCTCTAAAAAGAAAAACTGCAGATACTGTGTCCAGCTTGTACACTGATTAAGCATGGACGCATGCAGGGGAGCTGTAACTAATACCCTGATCGAAGAGTGGGAGACTCAGGGATTCCAGCCCAGGAAAGCAAAGACATGAATGAGATCTCTAGGAAGAGACAGTTGGACAGAAAGAAGAGGTGGGTGAGAGATACAGCTAGCCCTGAACTGTGACATACAGCTAGTGCCCAAACACTTGGAAACCAAGTAGAAAGAAACCATCTCTTTTTTTTCTGATCTGATGTTCTAAGAGGATTTTAAGAGGTGATCTTTCACTCCCTATCCAGCGTCTACAAGTGAGCTTGGATTGCCAGCTCTAGCACTAATCAAAGGCCTGGCAGGTTTCTGAAGTCCTTCTGTGCCCTGGGACCACAGCTGCAAAACTTCTGCTTAAACTCTACCTTGGATGGAACAGATGTGCTATCTACTCAGCAACCATTAGCATGGGTATTTTCCGACTTGTCCATTAGGAGGTGCTTTCACAGAGCATCTTGTTACCTTCTCAGACCTGGGGAGACAAAGGGCACCCAATATCGCACTTAAACTCAGGTTTCTGCCACCAGATCAGCAGCCTGGCCTCTGTTACAAAAGTCTCCTCAGCTTCTGCCATCTGACCAAATGCTACACCACCAGGACATTAAAGACCACTCCAGTGTAGGCCACACCACAGCTGTTAGTCTCACATGAATCAGTGCATATTGATAAAGACATTAAAAAGAACCAACACAGGCCGCACACAAGGGTTAAAGTAAGGGGGAATGTCCTGGAACAGTACTCTGGAGCCCTTTATTTTTAGATGGGCAGAATTCCAGGGGTCCTAAAAATAGGGGAGCATGTCGGAATGCTGCATTCCAGGGTGCCTAAAAATAGAAATAACGTGCCACAACCCAGTGTTCTTGTGCGTTCCCCTAGGGCCGGCTCAGGGAATGGGCTGAGCCTGGCCACCCCTCCCCCTGCTTTCCTGGGGCCTGAAGTAGCCCATCCCTTCCTGCTGGGCCTGGGCCCCGTCTTGGGCCTGTGTTCCCTCTTGCTGGCCAGCCAGCGCTGTTGCTTCCCTCCCTCCCCCCAGCCCAGCCTGGCTCCTCAGCAGTGTAGGTAAGGGGGTCCTGAGGGTTGGGGACAGTCAGGTTCTGGCAGAGAAAGGGCGTGGGGAGGGGTTAGGGGGAGGGCTGAAGGAGGCACAGTGGAGCAATGGGGACAAGGGGGCTGAAGGGGGCTGGGAAGATGTGGAGAGGGTTGGTGGGCTGAAGAGGGTGGAGTGGCCCAATGGGGACAAGGGAACTGAAGGTGGCTGGGAAGGCGTGGAGGAGGCTGGGGGGCTGACGGGGGCTGGAGTGAAGATGGGGGAGCTGGGGAGTGGAGGGTTAGGAGGGCTGGAGTAGGGACATGAGGGGAGCGAGCTTAGGGAAAGGGGATTGAGGAAGACATGGAAAGAAGGGTCTGATGGGGTAAGCATTTTGGGGGCAGTAGCTGGGGTGCGGAAGTAGGCATTTGGGGGGCAGTAGCTGGGGTGGGGGGCAAGCATGTGGAGAGCAGTAGCTGGGGTGGGTGAAGAGGGCCCAGACCTGCAGAAGGGGGCCCAGAAATTTAGGAGGGTTCTGGGCCCTGCCAAATTATACTTTAACCCCTGGCCACACAGGAGCTGTTAGGTAAACCTGGAGCAGTGTGCACTGGCTAAGCCAAGCACAGGTAGTGTGCTAATCGGCTTTCCTCCTGGTGAAATGAGCATCTGAATTCTGTTTGGTTCAAGCAAAGGCACATTGGTTTTAGGTTACTGGTAAGTAAATATCACAGAAATAGAACAGCAAAATATATAGTCAGGACAGCTACAGCTGCATGTGAAAATACTTAAATTTTTGCTTTCAAAAAATTGTTTGAGGTCACTAGTCATTTTAGGTCATCACCTCTGACCTGTAAAATATTCCCTGCTGTTCCAGTCTTGCTATACAGTAACCCTGATGTGCAGCAACTCTGTCTGTTCAACTCCAGATCTGTCAGTGCCTCAAGCCCTGGAACATTGCTGCTATTCCAGTTCTGGTCCTCTCCCGAGCAGGCATTGCCATGAGGAAAAGGTCCATCAAACTCATTTTTATTTGTGACCTAATCAGAGTTTGAAAACAGTTAATCCAGAACCAAAAGGCATGAATCTCATTAACTCTTTCTTAGTACGAGTCTCATGACAGTCTGCAGATCGATCCCAATGGATAACACAAAGGCATTTTGAGTTACTGTCTTACAAGAACCTGCTTTGTTCTGGGTGTGGGAAGGAGAGACTCTCTCCTGCAACCATTCTGCTTGTTTGCATGATCACCTCTGTACACCTTTATGATTCCCATAAACAAGAATCCGTACATCCCACTAACTGAATAAAGGCTGAGAGCAAGGAGCCTGCTCTGCTGCATTAAACCAAACAACTACAAGTGTGCATGCATCTGAAGTGCTCTGCCTTCCAACTTCACTTGCAATCACCAGACTGGAGCCTTCATCCAACCATTTCTGTTGCCACTCAACCGTTTCATCTCTAAAACCAATTCAGCATCAAAACAGCAAAGAATACAATAGCAATGCATAAATTCCACACAATCCAAACTAATTTTTCTCCATATTTACATTTAGGCAAAATTTGAAATGAGGAGTCTGCAATCTATTCAGTTAGGAAAGTCCAAGTTTTGACTGATAGTCAGCAAATCCAAGCTAGCTGTACAAGCAGATGGCTGGGCTGCACAATGTCTTTAAATTAAACCAGGAACAAACTGGCAGTCTCAAGAACGTTCAGGGCTTGCAAGTTCCATCTCAACTCACAGAAACTGAATTATTTTGCTTCTGGCCACTCTTTGATAACAAAGCTCTCAGGAACAGAGTACAATTCTTGTGCCCTGCTCTAGTCAGCCTGGTCCTCAGGAATCTTGTTGTTTCTCCATCATATCTTTATAGTTTCTTTTGAAAAAGCCACACTAAAAGACAAAAAGAACAACATTAAAAATATGTATTGGCTCTCTCTGTATTTGTATAAATATTATAGAAATGAGCTAAATTCTGAGTTTCCCTATTCAGTTAAAGTCACAAATAAGTCAGTGGAAGTTTAAGGACTGAGTAAAAGCTGAGTAAGGAATTCAGAATTTGGCCCACATTAGAATTTCTTACAGTTCTATAGCACCTTACATGCTTAAACTCTTCAAAAAGTACAGGCATGTAGATATGGCATCACTCCCTGACAAGATTCCTCCTCCCCCACTGTACTAAAATGCATTCGCTTCTCGAGATCGCAGTGGTTTAATAGCTGAAGAAGAAATTAAATGAATACTGGTTCCAGATGATACTGAGGAGCAGTGGCGTTGCTGGGGGGGGAGGGTGCTCAGGGGGCCTCAGCCCCCCTAAACTCAGGCCAACCGCCCAAGCAGTGCGCCAAAAACTGCATGGGGTGCACTGTTGCGCCCCCACACAGGGAACACGCTGGCAGCCGCAGCTTGTACATGACCGGAAGACAGAGTCTTCCAGCTGGTAAGGAGCTGCCCCAGACTGGGCTGGGAGTTTTTCAAACTCCCGCCCTGGCCAGACCCTGCTCTGAGCATGCTCAGAGAAGGGTCATGCTGGGGGCCTCAGCCGCTGCTGCGGCTCCGCTCTCCCTCCAGTGTTCAGGTAAGGGAGCCAGGTGCCGGGGGGACGCATGTGGGCCTGGTGGGGAAAGGGTGCAGGGAAAGGGGTCAGCCCAGGGCAGCAGGGGCCAGTGGCAGGATTGGGGAGTTAGGGGAGGGCTCTGGGAACCAGCGGGGGGGTGGGAAGGGAACAGATCGGGGCCCCGGCGGCAGGTGGGGGCCAGGGCCCTCCCTAATATTTATGTCAGCAACACCCCTGCTGTGGAAATTTTAAAAGACTGTATACATTTGCCTGAAATGGAATCTGGCCAGGACAGAAAGGCCTTGTGAAAGACTGTAGGATTCTTTAAGATTTGTTTGTTTTTTAAAACAAATATTATTTCATAACTCAAAGAAATCTTAAAAAATTATTAATTCACCTGCTGGAAAAACTGCAAAAAAAGAATCCTAAGAGTCCTGCTTTCCTTTCCTCAGTAAAACATAGAATATCCACAGCTGAACATGAACGCTCACTGAGCGCAGTAAGGTCGCTGTATTGTGTGATGTTAATCAACAAGAATGATGTGCTTGGAATCATGTCAGCAAATATATTTACCTTATACAGGATGACAATAATTAAGATCAACAGCAGAAATCCACCAGCAGAGCTTCCTATGACAACAGGCAAGGTATTGATTACCTGCTGTTTCAACAAGATGACAGTGATCTAGAACAGAATTAAGGATGGATTAGCAAGTGTTCAAATGCAATTGCTGTGTTTTATATAGCAGAGTGAGCTCCTAGATTACAAGATCAGAAGGGACACTTTACATTTGGCCATCCTAAGTTCATAATGTTTGCTTGTGCCCTGATTATAAGCAATCCAGATCATTCTGTATCAATGCCTTGCCCTCTTCATCAGTCCCTCAATCTTTGTGTCATCTGCAAACTTACTCAATTTTATGTTTATCATTTTATGGTTTCTTCAAGGTCATTGATAAAAAAGTTTAGTGGTATAGGGGCAAAACTAGTCCTTGCGTGCTGCCAGTACAAAGACTCCTGTTTGATGATGAGACCCTTTTCCAATCCGAGTTTCATCAATTAGCTAGTTTTAATCCTTTTAATGTGTGTAATGCTAATTTTGTATCATTCTACTTCTAGTTAAATGCACTCAGATTCCTTAACAAGTCTCTGGATGCAGTGATTATTTCAGTGTTCCCTACTGACAGCAAGAAGGTGAACCTTGAAACATGGTCACTAATACAAACTGAAATCTCAGTGAATGTAAAGAAGATAGCTGTAACATCTTAGGTGGAATGTGCTAAAAATACATCTTTTTTCCAAATATGGCCATGTTTGGTGGAAAAAGTAAATACCCAAAACTCCTCTTGCTGGTGTAGAGGGTGTTAAGGCTTTTGCGAGAAATTGGGAAGAGAGCATAAGAAATGGCCTTATATATTTGTGTTTTCACCCAGCAGTTATCTTCTGGATTTGCCTAGCTGGGAATATAGTGGGCATATGCCCAAGAAGGCAGGTACCTCTGTGCGTGCATTAATACATATTCTCTATTCTCTCTGTGATCCCAATCCTAGTTCTACTGAACTCAAAGGCAGAATTTCTATTAACATCAGTGTGTCCAGGCCCTGCTAAACTCCTCCCTTTTTAAGAGTTCAGCAAAAACATTTGCATTCCCTTCCCCCAGTTTCCTCTACTCCCATCTTGAGGGGCCCCAACTCTACATGGCACTTGAATACCTCAGCTTTGTGTTTCTCCTCCTTCAGGCCCACATATAGATGTTTGTCGTAGGTGATTTGTCCAATTACCAGAAGATCAGTTCTGTCTTTTAAGAACTACAGAGAAAAAAAGGAAAAAAAGACAAAGTTATCGTTTTGGAGCTTACAGTTCTTTTAAGAAAAGATGGCACAACCATAGTTTAGTGAAGAGGTTCCCCACCTCCTCCACAAACATAACCATTTTCCAGATCAAAAACTCAGCTACATCAGCCAGTTGCCACTGCATCCCAATCACCTGTGCATATTCAAACCCATACTGGAGCTTGGACTGACCAAATTCCAGGAAGGACTACAGCCAAGATACTCAAAGTTTCCAGGTCTAGTTATGGAGACTGTGGAGTCAGGTAATAACCCCACATTTGGGGGCAGAATCTCCATAGGAACACCTTTGAAACCCTTAAAGTAATATCCAAATATCATTCAGCGTAACAGATTTTTAGCAAGCAAACAGAGAGAAGCACAGTCTTTGTCTACACCTGCTGGGAGTCCACTAATGGCATCTCAGCTGTGACAGTAATGTTCTCTTTGTCGGCTGTGATAACACAGTGCACGCATTGGTACCGAATGTCTTTGCTGCCCTGAAAGAGAAAAGTGTATCAATACTGAAAACATTCCACAGCAAAATGTACGGCACAGAATCAAACAATCTCACTCTAACCAGGGGGTTCACTATTGCAATTTGCATGGAAGTAATTTAAGATGTCTATAACATACAGACCACTTCACTAAATGCACGTTGTGTGTGTACTAAAAGGAACCCAATCTTGGTCACAGCATGCCACACTAGTTTCTCCACTTTTCAATAATGCCATGTGACGTGTTGCATTAACCACTACACAGCCAATGCTGCATCTCTGGAGCACAGCCTTGCAGTAGCTCTCATTACTACCCGCAACCCTGATATGAAAAAACAAAGAAAACTAAAGGGCCGCACAGCAACCACCACAACAGGCTCAAGTCACATAATCAGATACACACAAACAAGTGCCTTGGTGTTGAAGTTAAAAGGTCATTACGTGGATCTAGAAAAACATATTCTATCGGGTCAGGACTTTCCATTTCTTCATTAAGCATCCAGAACCATTATGCACATGTGTGCTGAAATAAAACTAAAGTGAACCTTGACCATGGCTCATTGCTTGAACCACAGAGAACGTATATAAATGTAGTCTGTGTAGGCTGGCTAACAGAGTAGCTGCCGGATGCTGCATTTCTCATTTCTGGAAAGGCCACAGGTAACTAGTTTGTATTTCCCTAGTATATCCATATAACAGTTGATTCCAAGAAACCACTCACCCGTAATTCTGTCTCTTCACAACTTTTTCCTGGATTTAGTACAATATCATTCATGACTTTGCAGATTGTTGTATTCTGGAAAAAAGGTAGTGGAAAGTCTTAGCGGGATTCTCACAGCCCATTTGCCCAGAGCATGCCAAATAATATGCACAAAGAACTGTAGAAGCCCTGCCCCATTACCTACCACCTTCTTCATAAGACTGGTGGTACTTGTAGAGGTGGTGTATTCAGCCCCCAACAGGAAGGGAGGCTCAGTGTCCAGCTGGTCACTACATCACTAACTGTCTAGCTTATGAGAAAGATGAACTCCCAAGGGTCTGATTGTCTTCACCTAGAGATGTGTTGCCACAACCTACTTGAATTATGACTATGGAGAGCAAGGATACTGGATATCTACCTCCAAAGGACTGCCTGGAGCACCAAAGACTTACTGGCACTGTAGGATGGTGGATTCCACAGAATTCACAATAGCAGATTATTTATTGGCTTATATGATACAGCCAAAGTTGAATTAATATCTCAGCACTCAGCTATATCCAAGGTGGGTGCTTGGTTATTTGTACAGTGCTGCCCACACACCACGCACTGTGCTGTACAACCAGTCCTGGGGACACAGCTGTCTGCCCCAGGAGGTGAGAGCCTGAAGGCATAGGGGGAGAGGGGAGCAGTTAGGTGACACATGGGGGGACACCTGAGAAGTGATGGGTACAACTGGGGTGACAGACACAGGGCACCTGATGGGTGATAGGAATGTAGGGAGTGATAAATGCAGGGCACCTGAGAGACAAGAACCAGGGGATGTGTGTGAAGAGCACAGGGGGGTGGGTGGGGGTGAGGCATGGGGTATATGTGACTGGCACAGAGTATGTGTGATGGGCATGGAGCGCTGATGGGCACAGGGTGCATGTGACAGGCACAGGATGTGTACAGAAAGAATGGGGGATGAGAGGCACAGGGTGCGTGTGACAGGCATGGGGAATGATTAACGGGCACAGGGGGGTGGAGGTGTGATGGGTACCAGGAGCGTCGCTGCCCCAGGGAAAGACCTGGGGCATGGGCACGGCCACCCCACCCAACCCTGGGCCACGCTCCCCCACGGTGCCAATTCTCTGGCCGGGCCCAATCTGGCCTCAGACACCTGCCACCACCAGCCTGGCCCTGGATCCCCTGGGCCAGGAGAGGCGGGCACTGCCGCAGGGTGCCCAGCCTGAATTCCCGTCCGGCGATGGGCTGGGAGTGGCAGGCACCACTGTGGGCAGCTCCTCCTGGGATGGAGCTGGGAGAGGCAGGTGCCTGAATCTCTGGCCAGGGACAGGGATGGAGGAGGCAGGGGCTGCCTCAAACATTCGGGGCACTGATGCTGGGGTTCGGGGCACGTGCCCTGTGTGCCAGGCACCAGCAACGCCCCTGATGTGTACAGGGTGTGTGTGCCAGACATGAGGTGTGTGATGACCATGGAGTGATGGGAATGGGGAGTCTGTAGTGGGCACAGGGGGTGGTGGAGGTGTGATGGGCACAGGGTGTGTGTGACAGACCTGGGGTGT